>CM053153.1:99619840-100209840 GCA_028571685.1 Heterohyrax brucei | reverse complement strand
TCATCTGTGTCGTGAGATGCTACTCACTATTTTTGAGTAGGACTCCATTGTGCGTACGTATAGTAGTTTATTTATCCATGTATCAGTTGATGTACATCTAGGTTGTTTCCATCTTTTTGCTGTTCTGCACAATGCCGCAATGAATATAGGTGTGCCTATATCTGTTCACATGACTCTTATTTCTCTAGAATACATTCCTAGAAGTGGGATTGTCAGATCATGTAGCATTCATCCAGTTTTCTAAGCAAGCACCATATCATTTTCCAAAATAGTTGTATCGTTTTGCATTCCCACCAACAGTGCATAAGAGTTCCATTCTCCTCGCAGGCTCTCCAACACTAGTTATTTTCTGGGAGGTTTTTTTTTTGCCAGTCAGGTTAGATGGTATCTCATTGTAATTTTTATTTGAATTTCCCTAGTGGCCACTGATCGCAAGCATTTTCTCATGTGTCTGCTAGCTGCTTGAATGCCTTCTCTGGTGAAGTGTGTGTTCATTTCCTTTGTTCATTTTTTAATTGGATTATTTTGCTTTTTGTTGTATAATGCAAACCCACTGCCATCAAGTTGAGTCTGACTCATAGTGACCCTAGAAGTCAGAGTAGAACTGCTCCATAAAATTTCCAGCGAGCGCCTGGTAAATTTGAACTGCTAACATTTTGGTTAGCAGATGTAGCACTTAACTTACTACATCACCATGGTTTCCTTTTGTCTAGGTATTGGATTTTCCTGCAGATTTTAGAGATTAGAACTTCGTTGGATTTGCAATAGCCAATTATTGTTTTTTTCCAGTCTGTAGGTTCTCTTTCTCACTCTTTCTTTGAAGTCTTTTGATGAGTATAAGTGTTTAATTTTTAGAAGGTTCCACTTGTATAACTTACCTTCTGAAGTTTGTATGTTGTTAGTTATGATTTGCATGCTGTTAATGCCATATATGAGGGCCTTAGCGTTGACCCTATTTTTTCGTTTATGATTTTTATGGTTTTGGGTTTTATATTTAGCTCTTTGGTGGTCCATTTTGAACTCATCTTTTAGTATGATGTGAGGTAAGGGTCTTTGTTTCATTTTTTTCCAAATGCACAGACAGTTTTGCCAATACCATTTACTCATTTGATAGGCGTTTTCCTCATTTGCTAGGCATGGGGCCCCTGTCAAAGGTCAAGTGAACATAGGTAGATGAGTTTACATCTGGCTTCTCAATTCTGTTCCATTTTCAGTGTATCTGTTTTTGTGCCAGTACTAGGCTGTTGTGACTGCTATAGCTGTCTAGTAGGTTGCGAGGTCAGGTAGTGTATGTGAGTCCTCTTAATTTATTCTTCAATAGTACTTTACTTATGCAGGGATCCTTCCCATTCTATGCAAAGTTAATGATTAGTTCCATCCCTTTAAAGAATGTTATTGAAATTTGGATCAAAATTGAACTGTATTTGTAAATTGCTTTGGGAGAATTGCCATTCTTACAGTTTTGAGTCTATGTGTCCATAAGCATTATATGTTTTTCTATTTCTATAGATCTCATTTGTTTCCTTGTAGTAGTATTATTGTTTTCATTGTATATAGGCCTTTTACATTTTCAGTTGGATGTATTCCTAAGAATTTCATGTCTTAGGGCTATTACAAGTGGTGATGTTTTCCTGATTTCTCTTTTGTAGTTCTCTTTATTGGTGTATAGAAATCCAACTTATGTTTGTATGCTCGTCTTGTATCTTCCTCCTCTGCTGAATTTTTATGTAAGTTTCAGTAGCTTTTCTTGTGTAGTCTTTTGGGTTTTCTATGTATAGTACCGTATCATCCTTATTAGAGGCACCTTTACTTCTTTATCACCAATTTGGATTCCCTTTATGCTTTTTTTCTTGCTTTACCTAGGACTTCCAGCAGAGTGTTAAATAAGAAGGATGATGAAAGGCATCCTTGTCTTGCTCATGTTCTTGAAGAGACTGTTTTTAGCCTCTCTCCATTAAGAATAATGTTAGCTGTTGGTTTTGAATAGATATCCTTTATCTTGTTGAGGAGTTCCCCTTTTATACCAATTTTACTGAGAGTTTTTATTAGGAATGGGTGTTGAACGTTGTCACATGACTTTTCTGAGTTAGTCGAAACGGTCACGTGATTTTTGTTAAACTTATGTAGTTGGTTACACTGATTGCGTTTCTGATGTTGAATCATGCTTGCACACCTGGTACGAATTCCACTTGGTCATGGAGTATTATTATTATTTTGATACTATGTTAAATTCTATTGACTGGGATTTTGCTGAGAATTTTTTCATCTAAATTCATGAGAGATATTGGTCTGTGATTTTCTTTACTTTTTTGTTATATCTTTTTCTGGTTTTGGTATCCAAGTTATGCTGGCTTCAAATAATGAATTCAAAAGTATTGCTTCCTCTTCTACATTCTGAAATAATTTGAGTAGCGTTGGTGTAGCTTCTTCACTGAAAGCTTGGCAGAATTCTCTAGTGAAGTCATCTGGGCCAGGGCTTTGGCTTCATTTTGCCGAGAGTTTTTTTTTGTTGTTTGTTTAAATATTACCTCTCTAGTTTTATTATGGGTCTGTTCAGAGTTTCAATATTATTTTGTGTTAGCTTTGGTAGGTAGTGTGTTTCTATAAATTTTTCCATTTTCCTTTAAGTTTCCAGATTTTGGGGAGTATAGTTTTTCAAATTACTCTGTTATGATTCTTTTTACTTCAGTTAGGTCAATTGTAATGTCCCCCATTTCGTTTCTTATTTGGGTTATTTGTGTCCTTTCCTGTTTTTGTTTTGTCAGTTTTGCCAGTGGTTTGTTGTGTTTGCTGACCCTTTCAAAGAACTAACTTATGGTTTTGTTGATTCTTTCTGTTGTTTCTCAATTTCATTTATTTCTGCTCTGATTTTTATTATGTCCTTTTCTCCAGTGCCTGAGCATTTCTTTTGCCGCTCTCTATTTATTCCCGTTGTGTAACTAATGTTTTTTCTTTTTTTAATTTTTATTTAACATGACTGAGTGAAAATGTACATTCACATATAAATTTACATGCCCACCTATATGCAGCTTCCACTGCTCTCCCTGTCCGGTGACTGCACACTATTCCTCTCTGCTCCATACACGTCTCATCCTCCCAACAGCCTCCTTTCCCCTCCTCTCCATCCACTACCCTTCCTCCAGCCAGAGGTCAGCAAGATGATATCCTATAGATGTATAGAACCATAAAGTGCTTCCAATATATGATCACTCTGCATTGCCAAGTCCAATCCATTCCTGTCCAAAGAGTGGACCTTTGTTATAATTTATGGAAAAAGGCAGTATCAGGGCCGGGGGCCATGCTCTCAGAGGAACCCCAAAACCACTGGACCATCAATTGAGGTCTTTTAGTGGAGATCTCATGATGCACCCCTTTTATTCTTGTGTCGCCAGTGAGACTCCTCTCTGTGAGCTCCATCGTGGCTATCGCTGGTGGTGGCCAGGCACCATGTGGTTCTTCCAGTCCCAAGTGGATGTGGGCACCCACTCTTGTGGGTCTCTCTGTCTTCTCGGTTGTCTTTACTGCATGTCATTTTGGTCCTTGGTGAGCATCCGTTCCTGCTGAGTTGGGACCATTTGCTGTGTCCTCGGATGGCAGCTAGGCAGCTTTTAAGACCCCAGACGCCACTCACCAATGCGGGGTGCAGAGAGCTCTCTTAGCAAAATGCTAGTTGTGCCAATTGGCCTGGAATTCGCCTAAGAGCATGGTCCCCTACCCCCCGCCCCATATACTCTATCCTTGCAGTAATGAGTTAAGATGGAAGGAGTACTCAAGTTATGTTGAAGTCCACTTAATGTTGTTCTTGTTTCTAATGTGTGCTATCACCGCTTTCTCCCAACTAGATTTCTAGTAACTATCTAAACTAAACCCTCCCCCCTCATCCTCCCTCCCTGCCTTCCCGTGCAGCTGTCAAAGAGTCTTTTCTTCTATACACAAGTCTGTTTTTGAGATCTTATTGTAGAGGTCTCATACAGTATTTGTCCTTTTGTTGCTGACAACCTTCACTCAACATAATGTCTTCCACTTGAAACCAGATTAAGAGATGTTTCCTGGAATCATCGTTATTCTTTATCATTGCATAGTGCTCCACTGAGTATATATACCATAGTTTACCTATCCATTCTTCTATTGTTGGGCATCTGGGTTGATTCCATCTTTTTGCTATCGTGGACTGTGCTGCGATAAACATCATGGTGCATGTGTCCGTTGGTGTGAAAGGCCTTGATTCTGTAGGATATATTCCAAGTAGTGGAATTACTGGGTCAAATGGTATATCGATATCCATTTTTTTAAGGAAGCGCCAGATTGCCTTCCAAAGAGGCTGGACCTTTTTGCAATCCCACCAACAGTGTAGGAGGGTTCCACTTTCTCCACAGCCTCTCCAGCATTTGTTGTTTTGTGTTTTCTGGATCATGGCCAATCTTGTTGGGGTGAGATGGTATCTCATTGTTGTCTTGATTTGAATTTCTTTAATAACTGAAGATTGTGAACATGTCCGCATGTGTTTTTTGGCTGCCTGGATCTCCTCTTTAGTGACGTGTCTGTCCATCTCCTTTGCCCATCGCTTAATTGTATGGTTTATCTTCTTCATATTGATATTTTGTAGCATCTTATAGATTATGGAGATCAGGTGTCGGTCTGACATAGAGTTGCCAAATATTTTTTCCCATTCTGTGGGTGTTCTTTTAATTCTATTAATAAAGTCTTTGGATGAGCAAAAGTGTTTGATTCTCCATAGTTCCCATTTATCTATTTTCTCTTCTGTTGATTGAGGTTTCTTTGACAGATTTTGGAGTCTGTCCTCATTGTGTATTAAAACTTCCATTGTTGTTCCTACCTTTTCTTGGATGAGCTTTATCGTTTTAGGTTTGATATTTAGGTCTTTTATCCAGTTGGAGTTGGTTTTTGTATAAGGTGTAAGATACGGATCTTGATTCAGTTTATTGCAGATGGATAACCAATTTTGCCAGCACCATTTGTCGAAGATACTGTTTTTACCCCAGTTTAATGTCTTAGGGCCTTCGTCGAATATTAACTGATCATAGGCAGATGGTGTCATCTCTGGGGTCTCAATTCTGTTCCACTGATCGATCTGTCTGTTCTTGTACCAGTACCAGGCTGTTTTGATCACTGTGGCAGTGTAGTATGTTCTAAGGTCGGGTAATGAGAGGCCTCCCAGTGTGTTCTTCTTTTTTAATAGTACCTTACTTATCCGTGGCTTTATCCCTTTCCAAACAAAATAGGTGATTTGTTTCTCGATCTCATTAAAAAATAATGCTGGAACTTGTATTGGGATTGCATTATATAAATAAATTGCTTTGGGTAAAATAGACATTTTCACAATGTTAAGTCTTCCTATCCATGAGCAGGGTAGGTTTTTCCATTTATCTAAGTCTCTCTTAGTTTCTTGTAGTAAGGGCTTGTAGTTCTCTTTGTAAAGGTCTGTAGTTTCTCTGGTTAGATTAATTCCTAGGTACTTTGTCTTCTTAGGGGCTGTCGTAAATGGTATTGATTTGATAATTTCCTCCTTAACAGTCTCATTGTTGGTATAAAGGAACCCTACTGATTTATTTATGTTGTTCTTGTATCCTGAGACTTTGCTGAACTCTTCTATCAGTTTGAGTAGCTTACTTATACATTCCTTGGGGTTCTCTGCATATACAATCATATCATCTGCAAACAGGGAGATTTTAACTTCCTCTTTGCCGATGCAGATGCCCTTTATTTGTTCATCTTGTCTAATTGCTCTGGCTAGAACTTCTAGCACAATGTTGAATAGGAGAGGTGACAGTGGGCATCCTTGTCTAGTTCCTGATCTCAAGGGAAAGTCTTTCAGTCTCTCTCCATTCAGGATGATGTGGGCAATTGGCTTTGTATAAATGGCCCTTATTGTGTTGAGGAATTTGCCGTCTATGCCCATTTTGCTAGGAGTTTTTAGCATGAATGGGTGTTGGACTTTATCAAATGCCTTTTCGGCATCAATGGACAAAATCAGGTGATCCTTGTCTTTTGTGTTATTTATGTGGTTAATCACATTAATTGTTTTCCTGATGTTGAACCAGCCTTGCATCCCTGGTATGAATCGCACTTGGTCAGGATGGATTATTTTCTTGATATGTCGTTGTATTCTGTTGGCAAGAATTTTGTTGAAGATTTTTGCATCTAGGTTCATGACTGATATTGGTCTGTAGTTCTCTGTCTTTGTTGGATCTTTCCCTGGCTTAAGTATCAGGGTTATGCTGGCTTCATAGAATGAGTTTGGGAGTACTCCATCCCTTTCTATACTGTGAAATAGTCTCAGTAGTATTGGGGATAACTCTTCTCTAAATACTTGGTAGAATTCTGCAGTGAAGCTATCTGGGCCCGGCCTTTGTTTGGTTGGCAGTGTTTTGATGACCTTTTCAATCTCTTCCTTTGTGATGGGTTTATTAAGTTGTTCTGCTTCACGTTGTGACAATTTGGGTAGGTTGTATGAGTCAAGAAATTGGTCCATTTCCCCTACGTTTTCAAATTTGTTAGAGTACAGTCTTTTATGGTATTCTGTTATGATATTTTTGATTTCTGTTGCATCTGTGGTGACAACTCCCCTCTCATTTCTAATTTGGGTTATTTGTTTCCTTTCCTGCCTTTCTTTAGTAAGTTTAGCCAGTGGTTTATCAATTTTGTTGATCTTTTCAAAAAACCAGCTTTTGGTTTTTTCAATTTTTTGAATTGTTTTTCTATTCTCTAATTCATTTAGCTCTGCTCTAATCTTTATGATCTCATTTCTTCTGGTACCCAAGGGGTTTCTCTTTTGTTCTCTTTCTCCTTGTTCAAGCTGTAGAGTTAGTTCATTGATTTGGTTTCTTTCTTCCTTCCAGATGTGTGCATTTATGGAGATAAACAGACTTCTGAGCACTGCTTTGGCTGTATCCCATAGGTTCTGGTAGAAAGTGTTTTCATTCTCATTGGAATCGATGAATTTCTTTCATTCATCCTTGATTTCCTCTACAACCCATGTTTTTATGAGCAAGATGTTGTTCAGTTTCCAAGAGTTCCACTTTCTGTCTCTTTTTTTTCTGCTATTGATTTCAACTTTGATGGCTTTATGATCTTAGAAGATGCTTTGCAGTAATTCAATGGTATGGATTTTGTTGAGCATTGCATTATGGCCTATCACGTGGTCAATTCTGGAGAATGTTCCATGTGCACTGGAGAAGAAGGTTTAGTTGTCTGCTGATGGGTGGAAAGTTCTGTATATATCAGTGAGGTTTAGTTGGTTAATTGTGTCAGTGAGGTCTTCTGTATCTTTACTGAGCTTTTTTCTAGATGATCTGTCTAGTGATGAGAGTGGAGTGTTAAAGTCTCCCACTATTATTGTGGAGTCATCAAACTCTCTTTTGAGCGTAGTCAGTGTTTCTTCGACATATTTAGGTGCTCTGACATTAGGTGCATAAATGTTTAATATAGTTAAGTCTTGCTTGTGTACTGAACCTTTCAGCAATAAATAGTGTCCATCTTTGTCCACGATGGTGGATTTGACATTAAAATTGATTTTGTCTGAGATTAGAATTGGCACCCCTGGTCTTTTTTGTTCTTTGTGAGCTTGATATATATTCTTACAACTTTTAATTTTCAGTTTGTTCCTCTCTTTAGGTCTCAAGTGAGTTTCTTGTAGGTAACATATGGATGGGTCATGTCTTGTGATCCAAGATGACACTCAGTGTCTCTTTACTGGAGCATTCAGTCCATTCACATTCAATGTAATTATTGATAGGTATGTATTCACTGCTGCCATTGTGTTATGTTTATTTTTATGTTGATGTTTTCTTTGTTGTTCTTATTAGCCTGTTTTGGGACACTGTTTTCTGTGAGTTGATTTTTCACCTTTTTTGGAGCTGATTTTATAGTTGTTGAGACTCGTGTGTTAGATTTCTTGAAATGGTATGATACATCTTTGGTGTGCTTTAGAGCTTCTCCTATGAACCCCCTTAATAAACTATTTATAAACCCAGTTTTAATTACTATCAGTCTTAACATCTGTCTCTCCTCCTAGAAGGACTATAACAACTGTAGTACATCCCTCTTTTTATTACGATGACACCATAGTTTTCATGATGATCACTGGGTTGCTTCTTTCCATATCAAAGCTGTGAATTACTTTGGGGCCTTCCCTAAATGACTAGAGTATTGAGTAGTGTGTCTTTCTAATATATAAAGTTAGTGGTTTTGTTCTTCTATGCCAAAGCCAAGAACTATTTCTTGTAGTTTGGGTTTGGTTTTTACAAAGTCTCTGAGTTTCTGTTTATCTGGGAATGTCTTAATTTCATTTTCGTATTTGAAAGATAGTTTTGCAGGATATATAATTCTTGGTTGGAAGTTCTTCTCCTTCAAGACTTTGAATGTGTCGTGCCACTGTCTCCGTGCCAGCATGGTTTCTGCTGAGAAATCTGATGACAGCCTACAGCGTTTCTCTCTGAATGTTAGCTTTGCCTTGAGTCTTGCTGCCTTTAAGAGTTGCTGCTTGTGTTTCATTTTGTTAAGCTTGATTATAATATGTCTTGGAGTCTTTCTTTTGAGATCTATATTGGGTGGTGTACTATATGCATCTGAGATGTCTATATTCTCTGCCTTAATGATTTCTGGGAAGTTTTCTTTCAGCAGCTCAGCAATGATACTCTCTGTGTTCTCAGATGTCTCACCCTGTTCAGGGACTCCAATTAATTGAAGGTTGTTCCTCTTAATAGAGTCTCACATGCTTCTTAATGTTTCTTCATTTTTCTTGTTTCTTTTTTCTGATTTCTGCTCATAGACACTGGCATCAGTAGCTCTGTCTTCCAAGTCAGAAATTCTTTTTTCCATTTGTTCCATTCTGTTTTCTTGGCTTTGCATGGAAGTTTCTATGTCTTTGATTTTCTTCTTGATCTGTTGGATTTCAGAGTACAGTGTTCCATCAGATCAAACAACTTGCTTAATTTTTCATTTTGTTCTGCTGCATTTTGTATAAGGTCTAGAAGGGCTCTGTATATAATCAATTTGTATTCACTTCCTGATGCTTTCATAAAAGTTTCTTCATCTGGAAAACTCCTTGGTTGCTTTGTTTGGGAGCCTTCTGAAGCCATGAGAGATTGCTTGTATGCCACAACTGTCTGTTGCTTTCTGGGTCCCATGTGAGTATATAGAGGCTGGAAGAGGTACTGTGAGGATGGATTGCAAATGTTTCTCTAGGCTGTCTTCAAATGTAAAGGAAAAGGTATCTGACCAGTTCACAAGTCAGTTAGGTTTTCAGGTATAGAGGTCCCTCTTCTCATCTGACAAAATAAGTGCCACTATATCCAACCCCAGATGATAACAAACTAGTTCAGAATACAACAATGCTACTGCCCTGGTGGCCTCTGCTGACAGGGCTTAGCCTTAGCCATCACTGCGTCGAGTACTGGTTTTGTGATAGAAAAGCACTCTCCTTTGGGCAGGCTCTGGCTCCCAAGCTAAGAATTAGGTCCAGCTGCGGCCACTGTATCCAAGATGGCGTCTTCCACACAGGCAGCAGACAGAGGGGCTAAAGGTGCCAAGAGGTAGTGATTCCTCTGCTTCTGTTGCAGGGCCCCCAATGCAGGCAGCACTGTGCAAAATCACTACTTTTCTGATAGAGAAGCGCTGTCCCGTTTGCAGGCGCCATCTCCCAGGCTAAGAACGAGGTCCCGCTAAAATTTCGGTACCAACATGGCGTCCCGCACCCTGACCGCAAAGCTCCGCACAAACCCCGCTGAGGCAGCTACAAAATGAAAGGCTCAAAGTGGCTAGATTAACAGAGTCCCCAGCCTGGCTCTCAGAATATGGGAATTTCGCCTGCCCATCCCCGCAGCAGCACATCTGAGTCCATCTGCCACGCAGACCCAGCTTCACCTGCCAGCCGAGACAGAGGAAAAAAAAAGTCAGATTGGTGCGTTTACCTTCCATCCGTGATAGCCGGGGCTAGTCAAGAGTGGGAGTCAGCGAAAGACAGGAGGTTTTCCACTGAGTGGCATGAAGTCCCAGTTAACAGCTCTGTGCTGTGTCCTGAGGCTGATTAGGTGATCAGAGGGCTCTGTTTGATTGTCAGTTCAGGTCTATTTTCCAGAGGGATATAAGGAGATGTGTGCTTAGTCCACCATCTTGACTCTGCCCTGTTTTTTCTTTTTTGATGTGTACATCTAGTTATAAATATTTCCCTGAGCATTGCTTGTGATGTGTCACAAGGGTTTCCTATGGTATGTTTTCATTCTTGGTTGATTCTATGAATTTTTAACTCCGTCTTTAATTCCTTCTATTACACAGTGATTTTCAGTGGGTTGTTATTCAGTTTCCATGTAGTTGATATTTTATTTCTTTGCTCTCCCTGGTGTTATTTCTACTTCCATGGGCTTGTGATCAGAAAAGACATTTTGTATTATCTCAGTGCTTTGAATTTTGTTGCTCTGTGGCATAAGATATTGATTCTTGAGAATATTCTACCTGTGTTGGAAAAGAACGTGTACTTTGCAGCTGTTTTGGGTGGAGTGTCTACATATGTCTGTGTGGGAAACTTGGCTGGTTGGGTCCTTTAGATATGCTGCATCTTTACTGATTTTCTTTCTAAATGTTTGGTTCTTTACCAAGAGTGGTGTGTTGAATGTTTCTACTATTATTTCAGAACTGTCAATTTCTCTTTTCTGTGTAGTTAATGTATTTTGAAGCCCTGACCATTGGGTATGTAATATTTAGTACAATTATGTCTTCATGATGGATTGTTCTTTTAATCATTATATAGCCCCTTTCTTTGTCTTTTATGGTGAATTTTATTTTAAAGACTATTTTATCTGAGATTAGCATTGCTACTCTTGCTTTTTTTTTGACAGAAGTTTGCTTGGTGTATTTTTTTCCACCCTTTGATATTAAACAAATTCGAGTCTTTGTTTCTAAGTTCAGTCTCTTGTAGACAGTATATCGATGAATCCTGTTTGTTTTCCCATTTTGTCACGCTTTGTCTCTTTGTGGGTACATTTAGGCCATTTAAGTTCAATGTAGTTAATGATAGGCATGAGTTTATTGTTGTCATTTTTTAATTTTTTTAAATTTATTTCATGTTTGTAGGTTTTGTTTTACTAGAATTTTATGTTTTTCTTTTGATAAGTATGTTTGTTAACTGTTTTTATGGTGGGCTAGAAGTTTATCCCTATCTCCTAAGTTTGAACCAGTCATTATTACTTGGTATTGTTTTGACTTCTAGTTCACCAGAAAATTCTATAGCTATACTGTTTATTTCCTCTTTAATTGTTCTGACATTTTTGTCATCTATAAGTTAACCTCTTTGGTTTCCTGTTTTCAATCTTTGGGTTTTGATTAACCCTTGAGAGTTCATTTCCTACATTGATATCTGGCTGGTGTGGTCTTGCATGCTAGATTTAAGCTATTGTCTGATGTTGTTCATTCTCAAACCAAAGGACTCCTTTTAGTAGTTCTTGTAATTTCATTTTAGATTTTACATATTCCTTTAATTTCTGTTTTTGTAGAAATATTATAATTTCATCATCATATTTGAATGACAGTTTTTCAGGACATATTATTCTTGGTTAGTGTTTTTGCTACCTGGTACTGCTCTGACAGAAAATACCATGAGTGGACGGTTTCATGAAGAGAATGTTTATTGTCACAGTCTAGTAAGCCATAGATCCATCTACAGATTATAGGTCCATTCAATATGAGAAATTATCACAGTCCAGTAGGCTGAGTCCAAATCCAGTGAGAGCATCTTGGCACAGGAACTTCGGGTCCAAAAGATGTGCTCTGCTCTTGGTGCTGCTCTCTTGGTATGAGGTTCCCACCTTACTCAGTTCAATTCTCTCCTTTATATCCCACAGCTAGTAACTTAAGTCCTGCCCCAGAAACACAGCTGCTGTCTATTTTCCCTCGTCAACATCACAGAGGCAGTATTCATAACACATAGGAGGAATTGTACCATATTGGGACTCACAGCCAAGTTAAATGAATTCATACATTTCTGTGGGGGTAAGGGGGGACACAATGCAATCCATGACAGTTTAGCAATTTTACTTCAAGGTTTTATGTATATGGTATCCCATTTCCTTCCTGCCTACATGATTTCTGCTGAGTAATCAGAACTTAGTCTTATTGTTTCACCTCTATAAGAGACTTTTCTTTTTACCTGAGATGCTGTAAGGATTCTTTTTCTGTCTTTGGTTTTAGTGAGTGTGATTATGATATGCTTTAGTTATTTTCTTTTAGTGTCTATCCTACATGAGTTCCTTGAGCTTCTTGGGTGGTCAGCTTTTCTCTTAAGGAAACTTTCCGTCAGCAATTCCTGAGTGATCCTCTCTGTGTTTTCCTTTTTCTAGAATTCTGACCACAGACAAATTTTTGCTTTTGATTATATCCCACATAAGTCTCAAGTGTCTTCATTTTTTTTCAGTCTTTTTTCTGATTTTTCCTCATACAAAGTTATATCCAAGGATTTGTCTTCAGTTTCACTGACCCAGTCTTCCATTGTTTCAAACCTGCTCTTCACATCTTCTGTGATGCTATTTCTAAAATCATTGCTTATATTTTGTTTTTCTAAATTTTGTATGATTTCTAGTTTTGAATTTATTTTGACATTTTGCTTCTGTATTACTTTTCTGAATCTTCCATTATTTTAGCTGTATTTTCCATGAATTGGTCTGTCTTTTCTATGACTTTAGCAATTTTGTCATTTTGGTTTGCTTTTTGCTTCAACTTCTGGACAGCTCCAAATATTATAGATTGGAGTTCTGCGTCAGGTAGTGCTAGTGTCTTTTTTCCTACTGGAAAGTCATTTTTTTCTTTTTATTTTTTGGATGCCTTCAGGAACTATCTTGTCCTTTCTTTTAATGTTTGGTATTTTCTTCTGTCTTTAGTAGATTCAGAAGCTATTGTCTTTGTTTTTTGACTGCAAGTTTATTTGTTTTATCATTTTTTGTTTGTTTGTTTTATTTGGTTATGTGTGAATAGGTGTGCTGTATGTTCCTTGTTCACTTTTCTGTGGGCACAATACTTTTAAACACCTCCTTATCCAATGGCCAGGACCAGTTGCTCAGTGACAGTACAGCAAGGCAGATCTAGCTGAAGGGAAGGGATTGGGATGGGTTGTCTGTGGTATATACTTGGTCCAACAGAGAGGGTCAGGGGTAAGTGTAGGGCAGATTCCAGTAGGTCATGCCTGTGCTGCTCAGGTGTGTGATGCCACCTATCACATGGTGCTGATAGGCAGGAAAGAAAGGGGAAGTCATGATGTGTGGAGCTAGGCTAGCCATAGGAAAGACAAAAGAGAGAAAAGACAGACTGGAACCAGAAAAACAAAGATGAATGGTGACAAAGATTGTCATTGGAATACAGAGACAAGAAACTGAGAAATGAATAAAAAAAGAAAAAAACTAAAATAAAATAGATAAATGAAAATAGAAGGGAGGGAACAGAGGGATGGAAGCAGAGAAGCAAGGAGGCAGAGAGGGAGGGAGGGAAGAAAGAAGGAAGGAAAGAAGGGAGGGAGGAAGGGAACGAGAAAGAAAGAAAGAAAGAGAGAAGAGAGAAAGACAGAAGGACAGAGAGAGAGAAAGAGGAAGGAAGAAAGGGAGTGAGGGAGGGAGGAAGGGAGAAAGAAAAGAAGGAAGAGAGAAAGAGAGAGAGAGAGAAAGAAAGAGGAAAGGGACTCAGAGACACCACTGGAACCTGTGAAATGGCTCCCAGGCCTGAGGGACAGTGAATCTAGAAGGCATGGAGATGGCACGTAGTGCCAGTTATTCAAGAGACAATAAAAGAAAGGAAGCAGACAGAGAGGTGACAAATTGAGGAGTGAAGAGAAACAAAAATGAAGTGAGAAAACAAACAAACAAAAAGAAAGGTCCCCCCAGAATGTAGAATGGGGAAGTGGCTCCCGAGACATGCAGTACAGTTTGGGTAGAACGGCTGGAGATGTCACAGAGCACCGGGTATTCAGCAGACAGGAAAACTTGGTAGAGAGAGATGAGAAATGAAGAAAGACAAAAATGGAAAAAGAAGAAACATAGTTAAAAAGAGAAGTTGCTAGTAACTCCACTGTCAGGGCTGTGCAGACCAGAGATGTGGCTTCCATCCCAAGCACTACAGCCTGGCTATAAGAGGCAAATACAGCACACAGTACCAGATATTCAGCAGAAAGGAGAGGAGGTAAATAGAGACAGGTGAGCAACTGAGAAATGAAGAAAGATTTAAAAGAGAGAGATGCCCCCAGGAATCGCGCTGGTACAGCTGCATAGTCTAAGGAAGTGTCTCCCATGTCGAACAGTACAGCTTGGCTAGAAGGGGCTTCCAAGTCTCAAAAAGAAAAAGAAAACCAACCAAGTAACAAAACAAAAACAAAATAAGGGCCCCAGGGATACCGTCATCGTGATGGCATGGACCAGGGAGTAAAGAACACCCGCAGAGCCAGGTGTTTGAGTGAAAGGAGGGGAAAGAGGGAAGAGGCAGGGAAGAAACCAAAAGAAGCCATAATTAGCTGGCACTGAAGGAGCAGGGTGGGGCGGGTGGGGTCTTGGCTCCGAATCCCCCCACAGAGTTTTCACTAGAACATCCCCATTTTGTCTGGAACCACATTGCCACACCTTTCTCTTGAGGTACATTTATACTCTGTTAGGTTCCGTATATAGAATGAGGAGTGTAAGATGTTCTTAGCTCCTCTTCCAGCAGAACTTAAATAAATTCCTTGAGCCCTTATCCTGCTGTTTTCTCGTAGTGCATTGATTTTATGAGAAGGTATTTTTCACAGGCTCCAGAGAGCCTCCTCCAGCCCCTTTTTAGTGGCTCCAGCCTTCCTTCAGAGCTTATTTTCTCGAAGGTATTACCATTTCATACAGAGGAATTAGGATCCTTCTGGCCTGTTAGGTTGATGTCCCCCAAGTCTATACTGATTAAAATGAAGCCAGTCAACTAAGTACTTGTCCAAATCAGGTACAATATTAGCTGCTTTACAACTAACTTTAAAAACACAACTATTTTCCCACAAGAGGGGGCTCATTTTCCTTTTTCACAAGTCTTATGCATCAGTTCATCACAGCTTTATTGAGACACAGTTGACAAATATTGGTGAATAATATTCTGCTGTTAGGACATGCCACACAGTACTCATATACCTGGAAACCCTTACAGTATAGTGTTCAAGGGTTACATCTATTAACTAAAAAGATCAGCAGTTTGAATCCACCGAGTTCTGCTTTGAAACTCTGTAAGGAGTTCTGTTTTAAAGGGTTGCTGTGAGTCAGAATCGACTTCACAAATTTGTTTTTTAATACATTTAGCAGTGGAATTGTTGGTTCATATGGTAACTCAGTGCTTAACTGTTTGAGGAACTGTCAGACTATTTTTCAAAGAAGCTGCCTCACTTTACATTTTCACCAGCAGTGTATAACTATTCCAATTTCTCTGTACCCTCATCGACAGTTCTTATTGTCTGCCTTTTTTACTACGGTTGTCTTGGGGTGTGAAGTGGTAGCTCACTGTAGTTTTGATTTGCATTTCCCTAATGACTAATGATGCTGAGCATCTTTTCATGTGCTTATTGGCCATCTGTATATCTTCCTTAGAGAAATGTCTGTTCAGATCATTTGTCAATTTTTAATTGGGTTATTTATGCTTTTATTACAGAGTTGTATAATATACATATATATTCGAGATAAAATAATTAAATACATAGTCACAGTTTAGGGATTTTCTTTTCATGTTCTTACTGTTATTTTTTAAAGCACAAAGGTTCTTAACTTTGATGATGTCTAATCTTTCTATTTTTTCCCTTTGTTTTTTTGTGTTTTCTCTATCATATCTAAGAAACCACTGCCTAATCTAAACAGCTATGTTTTGTTCTGGAAATTTTATAGTTTTAGTGCTCACGTTTGTATCTTTGATCTATTTTTAGTTAATTTGGCACATGGTGTACAGTAGTTCAGCTTTGTTTTTTCTTGTGGAGATCCATTTGTCCCATTTGCTAAAGACTACTGTTTTGCCATTAAATTTTATTAGCATCTTTGTGGAAAGTCATGACCGAAGGATTTTTTGTACTATCATTTGTAAACCATTGACTTTTATGTCTATTTTTATGTCAGTACCACACTGACTTGAATACTGTAGCTTTGGAGTAAATTTTGAAATCAGGAAATGTGAGTCCACCAACATTGTTCTTCCTTGTCAAGATTGTTATGGCTATTAAGAGTCTCTTGAATCTCCATGTGAACTCTAGGTTAAGCTTGTTAATTTTCATCAAGAAGCCAGCTAGGATTTTGACAAGGATTGTGTTAAATCTGCAGATCACTTTGAGTAACGCTGTCATCTTATCAATAGCATTTCAGTCCATGAACATGGAACATCTTTCCATTTATTTAAGTCTTCTTTCATTTATTTCAACAATGTTTTGTAGTTTTCAGTGTATAAGTTTTGAATTTATTCCTAAGTAATTTACTATTTTTGATGCTATTGTAAGGTTACTGTCTTAATTTCATTTTTGTGTTTATTGCTATTGCACAGAAATACAGTTATCTTTGTATCTTGATTTTGCATCCTGAAACTTTATTAAACTTGGTTATTAGCACTATTCACTTTTCTGTGGATTCCTTAAGATTTTCTGTAGATAAGATCATGAGGTGCAAATGGAGATAGTCTTACTTCATTTCCAATCTGTATGATTTTCATTTCCTTTTCTTGTCTAATTTCCCTACCAGAAACCTTCAGTACAGTGTGGAATAGAAGTGGCAAGAGTGAAATCTTTTTTTTTTTTTTAATCTTAAGGGCAAGGACTTCAATCTTTCACTAGTAAGCAAGTCAATTCATTTTAGAATTTTGAAAGCTTAGTTTTAAAATATTTTCAACTTCGAAGCTGACTGCTTCCTGAAACAGTAAATTGCCTTTCATCAGCATAACCCCTACGGAGACCAGAAAAAATTCCCCTACTCTCTAAAATTTTACAGCTACCTAGGGTGGAATCTGTCACCATGCTGGCCAGATGTGGTCCCTAGCTGCCCTTTTAAAACCTGTTTGAAAGAGGCTAGAACAGCCTAACACAGAGGATTCATTCTTTCCAAGCTTAAGTTGCCTTGGTAGCATTGTCCCTAAGGTGGTTAGTCACAGCCTGGATTTTCCCAAATACATACTACTAGTAAAGTTGCTGAGCTAGTATTCTCAACCATCACATTGTTGTTGTGAGTTGCCATCGAGTTGATTCTGACATGTAATGACCCTACGAACAACAGAACAGAACACCGACTGGTTCTGTGCCATGCCCAGAATCTCTGTAAAATTTAAGCCATTGTTGCAGACACTGTGTCTATTTATCTCAATGAAGGTCGTCTTCTTTTTTGCTGGTTCTTTACCAAGCGTGATGTTCTTCTCCGGTGACTGGTCTCTCCTCATCACATATCCAAAGCAAGTAAGATGTACAGTTGCCATCCTTACTTGTAAAGAGCATTCTGGTTGTACTTCTTACAAGACAATTCTGTTGGTTCTTCCAGCAGTTCATGGTATATTCAGAATTCTTCTCTAACACCACAATTCAAAGATGACAATTCTTCTGTCTTCTGTTTTCCTTATTCATTTCCTAGCCTTCACATGAGTATAATGAGATTGAAAATACTGTGGCCTGGGTCAGGTGTACCTTAATCTTTAAGGTGACATCTTTACAACAACACTTCAAAGATGTTTTTGCAGCAGATCTTCCCAATACAGTGCATCTTCTGATTTCTTGACTGCTGCTTCCATGAGTGCTGACTGAGGAACAAAGTAAAAGGTAATCCTTGACAACCTCAATTTTTTCTCTGTTTATCATAATGTTGCTTAGTGGTCCAGTTGTGAGGTTTCTACTTTCTTCATGTTCAGGTATAATCTGTACCAAAGGCTGTGGTCTTTGATCTTCAGTGTCTCAAGTCTTTACTTTTAGCAAGCAAGGTTGTTATCTGCATAACAAAAGTTGTTAATGAGTCTTCCTCAAATCCTGATGTCCCATTCTTTTCCATATAGTCCAGCTTCACAGATTATTTGCTTGGCATACGGATTGAATAAGTATAGTTAGAGAATACAACCCTGATGACCACCTTTCCTGGCTTTAAACCATGAGCTGTCTCTTTCTTCTGTTGGAATGACTGTCTCTTGATCCATGTACAGATTCTCCATGAGCATAATTGTTTTGGAGTTCCCATTTTTTACAATGTTATCCATAATTTTTTGTGATCCACACAGTTGGATGCCTTTGTGTAGTCAATAAAACATAGGCAAAATATTTTTATGATATTCTCTGCTTTCAGCCAAGATCTGACATTAGCAATGGTATATCCCTTCAATAATGTCAATTCTACTCTTAACTACACGTCATATCAAATTACTAAAAACCACCTTGGATTTGATAAAGGAAGCTTTACAATATATATTTTTCCTTTTCTCCACTTTCACTGGTGTCAATAAATTAATACCAGTGAAAAATATTTCTAATGTCTCATCTTTTAAACTATTGCAAAACTGTATTACTCAGGAAAAAAAGTTTCCTGTATGTAAAATTGATAGCACTGGTTAGAAATTTCAAGTGTCTTTTTAAAAAATATCATGTGATTCTGTACATCAGGAATCACATGAAAACTAAAAATATACTGAGGAACAAAATAGGTCATTGCTGAGAAACGTGGTTGATGTATATTTCTGTATCTCTTTGTAATCTATGGAGCCCTGATGGCATGGTGGTTAGAGTTCAGCTGCTAACCAAAATGCCAGCAGTTGAAATCGATCTGCTACTTCTTGGAAACCCTAAGAGCAGTCCTACTCTGTCCTATAGGTAGCTATGTATCAGAATCGAGTCAGAATTGGCACTTAACAAGAATAACAATGCGTACACACATACTTACACCTGTACCCACACTCAACATTTTATCCATATCTACTGTGTCTTTATGTATTTTCAAAGTGGCTATGATACTAGGAATCTAAATCAACTAAATAGTGCATAGTACATGCATTTGGTAGCCAGTTCACTCACCCTATCATCTTCTGTATCATCAAGTGATGGGCAACATAACCCAGAGAGGTAACATCTGAGCCAAGATCTCTCCATACTCTTTACATGTGTGGCAAATATACGGCTGTGGGTCACGAGCAGTGTTGTTGTTGTTAGGTGCTGCTGGGTCACTTGCAGCTCATAGAGACCCTGTGAACAACAGAACGAAACACTGCTCAGTCTTGCACCATGTCCACAACTGTTTTTATGTTTAAGCCCATTGTTGCAACTGTTGCATCTTGTTGAGGGTCTTCCTCTTTTTGCTGATCCTCCACTCTACCAAGCATGATGTCTTTCTCCAGGGACTGATCCTTCCTGACAACATATCCAAAGTATGTAGGATACAGTCTTGTCATCTTTGCTTCCAAGGAACAGTCTGGTTGTACTTCTTCCAGAACACATTTGTTTGTTCTTTTGGCGGTCCAAGGTACGTTCAACATTCTTCTCCAACACCACAATTCTAAGGCATCAATTCTTCTTCTTTTTTTCTTTTTTAAGCGTCCAACTTTTGCAAGAATATAATGCAGTTGAAAATACCATGGCTTGGGTCAGTCACACTTTAGTCTTCAATGTGATATCCTGGCTTTTCAATACTTTAAAGAGATCATTTGCAGCTGATTTTCCAATGCAATGCATCTTTTGATTTCTTAACTGCTGCTTCCATGGGTGTTGATTGTGTATTTTTATTCCCTTGATGCTGAGGGGCAATCCATACTGATGGCTGTGGTCCTTGACCTTCACCAGTGTTTCAAATCTTCTTCACTTCCAGCAAGTCAGGTGGTGTTGTCTGCATGATGCATACTGTTGATGAGTCATACTCCAGTCCCGATGCCTCACTCTTCTTCGTATAATCCAGGTTCTCAGATTATTTGCTTGGCATATAGACTGAAAATGTATGATGAAAGGATACAACCCTGACACACACTTTCCCTGACTTTAAACCATGCAGAGTCCCATTTTTCTGTTTGCACAACTGCTTCTTGATCCATATACAGATTCCTTAAGAGCACAGTTAATAGCTGATCAAAAAGGAGTCTCCATGGAAATGTACTTATTGCTTCATCCCTCAGATAAAAGAGCACTTTTGCTTTTCCAGAATCACTTTCCTTTAGCTGAAACAACAGTATATAAGGATGTCTCATTCTAACTGGGCAGACCTTTAATTCCTCCTTTCCTTGCTCACTGCCATTTGATATACACATTTACGCCAACAGAAATATAACAGATCACCTTCTCTCAGTTTGTGCTACACTAGCTTATTCTCTTCTTCACAGAAAGGCCAGTCAGGCCTGTGAAGGCTCCACCGCGGACAACAAAACAAAACGAACACACACTGGTCTGGAGAGATATTTTGGCTTCCAGGTGTCATTCTAGCTGTAATCTGATGTCGTAGACAACAAGGCCTCAAACAAAGGACTTTCCATGGTTTCTACAGTTAGTTTTGCAAGTGGTTTTGAAATAAGTGTCTTTATGACTGAAAGTTATTGTTTAGAACAACTGAAAGAAAACACAGTGTAAAAGAGGAAGGATGGTGTCCAAAGTGGCCCAGGTAAAAGAAGCCTCTTGGGGAAAACTGCTGAAATCCTGGATTTGGAGGCAAAGTTGACACAATGGTCTGGTTGCTCTGATACTGCCACTGGCTCTTAAAGAGGTTAAGTAAAAGATCTGCAGCCTCAAACCCGTGGAGATGCTAACAGTCTTTCAATCTCATTGTAATTTCTAGTGACCTACAACTCATGGTACAGCTGTGTTCAAGAGAATTTTCAATGGCTAATTTTTTGGACATCAATCACCAGGACGTTCTTAACAGCAACCTATGATTGGACTCAAACCACCAACCTTGTATTAGCAGCCGAGTGCATTTACCGTTTGCTAAATTGGGGACTCTCTTTTAAAGAGCCCACAGGCCAGGTTTTCTTCCTTTTTTTCCCCCCACTATGCTATACTTGTTTTCAGTGGGAAACAGTTGTCAAGTAAAATGTGTATTAACCAAAAAAAAAGAGGTAAGTAAAAGAGAAAATGTATTTAAATAGATCATTTGCAAAGAGTTTTTAAAGTGGGGAATGTATTTGCAGAGATTGCACAGTAGTTTTCTTATATTTTGCTGAGCAGACATCATGGCCAAACACTGTTCTGGACTGAATCCTAGGAAATGAGACAATGACAACAATTATGATATGAGTTGGAGCTGTCTCAGGTTTACCGAGTCTCATATCGTTCAATATTCATTTCTGGTCTGCAGTTTGGTCCAGGGTTTTCAACAACATGAGAATGTGAAGATTGGTTTATGAGGTTTCTCAGCCTCTTCTCTGATCTCAGATTCAAGATATTTTTTTCATTATCATTTATTTGTGTGTTTTGAGGGTTAACTCAACATGTTACACGTTACATGTTGAGTTAACCCTCAAAACACACATATAAAGTTACTCAATCTCAGCAGGAAGTTTGAATCACTGACTAGTTATCTTGCTGAAAACAATTTCTCTATGCTTCTGATTTGGTCTGTATAATGCACTCACCCACGTGATATTCAGCAACTCAAGGCTTTGAGCAAGGCATCTGCAGTTTCCACACCCTCCCACATCTCTTCACTTCACCTTCCATTGCAGATTCTATTCATTGCACCTTCCTGATCTATTTCCATTGCCTTGTTAAAAGCACTTTTTTTTCTTTTTTTTATTATGACTGAGTGAAAATGTACATTCCCATATAAATTTACATGCCCAGCTATATGCAACTTCCACTGCTCTCCCTGTCAGGTGCTTTCTTAATTTCTTATCTAGCTGCTAAAGTATTTTAAGACCCACCTTCGTGTATATGTCTAATACTGTTCTTCTACAAAACAAAGCCAATCATTCTAATTTTTGTTTTCTGTCTTTCTTTTTTTAAATTTAACTTCCTGGGCAAATAACAAGACCACACTTTCTATCCTCCTTTGAAAACAGGTGGGTCTGTGTGCCTCTGTTCATAGTCAAGGAAATACAAGCCATATGGTGTGTTTGTCACTTTCTGTTTGGCCCATCAACCCCCTGTCCCCAATGCACAAACTTTCATGCTTTGTGCTTTCTACCAGGTACACAGTGATGACCTTGGAAGTCACGTGGTGAAGGTGGTAGAGATCTGTCAGGCAACCCTGAACAACGGTGTGAACAAAAGACTTCAACTTCCCTTGCAAAATGAGAACTATTAAGACAATTTGGGGATCCATAATTAAACTGGTTCTGAGTGTGAGTCATAGATTTTTTTGAGCTGAGTTGTTAGAGAGCTAGGTTTGATGTCATAAATAGAGACTCTCTCTTAAATTCTCCTTTATCTGTAAGAGTAAATCTAAATTCAACAACACTGCTTTGAGTTGCATAATGTTGCCCCTGGCTTACCCTTGGGCTATCTCCCAAACTACTTTTAACATACCTACTATCTAGCAAACTTCAGCATTTTATTGAAAGTATCAGGCTCATTGTTGCTGAGGAAGTGCTTTGGTTAGTCACTAGACATCATTTAAAGGAGGTGTTAAATGTAAATATCTTCTAGACTTCTCTGAAAAAAGTACTAGAACTCTTCCTAGTGCTGTACTGCTGTAATGAGAGCTACTGTAATGGTGGTTTTCTTCCTCTGGAAGAACAAATCTATGGAGCTGTATTGCTGGAGGTTGTGCCTCAGTGTTACTTTGAAAGGTTTCTTCTGCTTTCTTTGTTTTGAGTTCCTTACTTTGGAGTTGCAAATAGCAGTTTAAATACAGTACTGGTTTCTATCTTGCAAGCACATCCAGATTGGTAGCCGTAGACATGCACATTGCAATCTAGGTGGAATCTTTCCTCGTGTAGAGAAGAAGTGTGGACTGTCTCCTTTCTCATGTAGACAGGAAGTGTGGGCCCTCTGTCTTAGACTCCATCTAAACAACCTCTCAGGTACACATGAGGATAGCTCATAATATGTTGAGCTTCGCAGAGAAAGTATTATAAATGTTAAAACAATGTTAACATAGATTTATAGATCTTTAACATTGGAAGAAGATTTTGAAATTTTAAGAAGATTCAGTTCTTACACAGACTGGGATTTACCAGAATAACATCTTTGGTAAAGATTTGCTCCAGTAACTATCAAGGTAATCAACTCTATTTTTGCAGAGCTCTGAGAATCAAGTGATGTTCCTCAAGTTTAACTATTATTTTGATGAATAAACCTGGCTGTTAACAATTTGCTGTGTATACTTCTAATTTTTGATAAAACCACATACTTTTTTTATGTGTGAACTTTCCAGAGTTCTCTTTAGTTAATTTACATTAGTTAAAATTGTGACATTTTCAAGTTAAATTTATGTCCAAGTATTTTGGAGAGAGGGATGCTCTATTTCTTCAACATTATGAAATGAGGTATTAAGGGAATAGGCAGTCATTTAGAGTTCAGTTTAAAAAAGTCTCAATAATGTCCTTATCAAGGAAAAGGAAATGGTCATAAAGTGAGTGTCCAAATCAGGTCAACAGTGCTAACAGTTTTAAATGGAAAAGCTATTGATACAGAGCTGTAGATAGGTGGGCATGCAAATTTAAACTGAATTGTACACTTTCACTCAATCACAATAAAACTAATATAACAAGAATAAATGAAATGACAATTTTTTTTTTGCTGGGCATCCAATGATAAATATTTTTAATTGATAATTATCTAAAGTATGATAACTTACATGTTGTTAAACAACAGAGACTTAAATATGTGAACTCATGTCTACATTTTTTTTATGTTACATTTAGTTCTCTACAACTTGTCAACAATAACACTGTGAAGGTATGGATAATAGATAATACCCTGACATATTATATTTAAAGGAACCATTATGAGTATTTTCTGGGTTAATAACCACATTGCTGCTAAGAATAACTAATACATATTGAGAACTTGGTGAACTAGGCACTATGATAGTTGCTTTATTTTCCTGTTGTTGCTGTAGCTCTTAGGTGTCCTTGAGTAGATTCTAACTCATAACAACCCCAGGTGACAGAGTACAACATCCCCATAGTGTTTTCTTGGCTGTGATCTTTACGGAAGCAGACCGCCAGATGTTTCACTCAAAGAGCTGCTGGCTGGATGCAAACACTAGCCTTTCAGCTAGCAGCCAAGTGCTAAACCATTGTACAACCAGAACTTCTTTTCTAATGTCAATTTGCATAAAAAAACACCAAGAAGTATGTATTTCAATTTCCACAGTGTAGGCAAAGAAACTAAGCCTAAGGTTGGCTAAGAAATATTTTGCCACCAAAATTAACATTTTAACCACCATGTTTGTTTAAAGTTAAACATAAAATAAAAATGGCCATCTAATAGCATCAATTGGTCCCAACCTACCTGTAGCAGAGGAGAATGAAAGGAGAATGAAAGACATCAAAAAAAGAAAAGAAAGAAAAAGAAAAAGATGTAGGAAAATATAATTCCAAGAGACAGAAAGAGCCATGTAATCCAGAGACTCCATCAGCATAAGGTCAGAAAAACTAGATAGTCACCACTCACCACGAATAACTGCCTTAACAGAGAACACAACATAGAGTCCCTGATGTAGGAGGAGGAAAATGGATGTGCAGAACCTGAACTCTGAACTCTATTAAAAAGACCAGAAGTGATGGCCTGACAGACTGAAGATCCATGGAAGACATGGCTCCTGGATTCTCTATTAGCCTAGAGGTGAAATGGTTCTCAAAGTCAACTCTTCAGACAAACACTAGACTAGACTGTAAGACATAAAGTGATACTGGTGAAAAATGTACTTCTTGGCTTAAGTATATCCGTGAGACTAACTGGGCAGCTCCTGTCCAGAAGTGAGATGAGAGGGCAGAGGGGAACAGACGCTGGTTGAATGGACACAGGAAATACAGAATGGAAAGGAGGAGAGTGCTGTCTCAGGTTGGGGAGAGCACCTAGGGTTACATAGCAGAGTGTGTGCAAGTTTTTGTACAACAAATTGACTTAGATTGTAAACTTTCACTTAAAGCTCAATAAGATATTTTTTAAAAATTAAAAATATAATAATAATAAGACTAGATCCTAGTAGTAAATCAGTATAAGAAATTAGAGCAGACTTAGTTCCTCAGCTGTCAGGTTTTTACTTTATAGCTGAGGTGGATGAAGCAAACAAATGGACAGTATAAAATATAGATAGAACAATAATAACAACAAAAAAAAACTCAAGGATTATTAAAGGGATTTCTAGGCTCTCAGATGAGCTAGTTACAGCCTAATGTTCTCTTGCTTTTTTTCACATTGTTGCTATTGAAATGGATTTCAAGAATCACAGGCTATGAATTACTAATAGTGTAAATATTCTATTAGGTGGTTAGCAGCTGAACATTTGGCACACAAGCAGCCGCCATCATGGCCACCTCAGGCCTTGGGACAGAAAGTTGTTGCAATACCACAGCCACAGATGGGAGACAAGTTTCATCTTGGTTGCATATATTAGAAAAGAATCTTAACACTCTTGAGAGGTATCCTGGATTGAACTGTGTGCTCCCCAAAATGTGTGTAGCCATTTGGCTAGGCCATGTTCCCTGGTACTGTGTCATGTTCCTGTAGGTTGTGATTCCTTCCTCTGTGGTGCTAATGAGGGAGGGAGGGGAGGAGTTGTGGTGATGCAGCCAGTTCAATGTGTATGATTGTATTGTCTCTTGAGGCAATATTTTGGGATAGAAAGGAAAGGGAAGCAAACAGAGAGTCTGGGAGATCACACTTCCAAAAAGCAGTCTGAGGAGCAAAGCATGCCCTGTAGATCCTAGGTCCCACACCTCGGGAGTTCCAGGTCCAGGTGAAGATTGATGACAAAGAGTTTCCCACGGAGACAGCAGAGAAAGACTTCCCCTGGAGCTGATGCCTTGAATTGGAGGTTTAGCCTACTTTTCTGTGAGACAATAAATTTCTCTTTATTAAAGCCCTCCACCTGTGATATTTCTTTTACAGCAACACTAGATGACAAAGACACAGAATATCCATTTTAAACCATTAAATTATCTTCTTCTTACTAACTGGTGTCAGAGTGGAAAATATTGTAAATCACAATAGTGTATGCAGCAGGGGTTTAGAGTATTAGGCATATTAGTCAATTAGAGCATTTTTCTAAGACAGTTGGAGTTCAGCCCAGAAAATCCTAACCTTAGTCCTTTTTGGTTGGTTGAGATACAAGTTGGAAACTTTTAACACCATGTTTCCAGTCTTATGGAAGAAAATGAGCTGTAGCAGGAAATAAGGAAGCTAATAAAAAAGTAGAGAGAGCAAGAGACAGGCAGACACAAAGTCTTATAGGATAGAGTTACCAGTTTTACATATTACTGAAACCCAACTACATTTATGCCTTTCCCAAATACCCTAGCATGTGTCTTACTAATTGAGTAAAAATTATGTCCCTTGTGAACAAAAGTTCTGATTTACCTGGCATGTAAGAAACGCAGTAATATTCAAGAACAGACATTGAAAATTAACAAAAACAGAAGTTTAGTAAGGATAAATCTATACTATCTGTCATGGATTGCATTGTGTCCCCCCAGAAATGTATGTATTGATTTGACTTGGCTGTGAGTCCCAACATGGTGCCATTCGTCCCATGTGTTGTGAATCCTGCCTCTGTGATCCTGATGATGGAGAATCGGCAGCAGTTGTGCTGGTGAGGCAGGACTCAAGTTACCAGCTGGGGGATGTAAGGGAGAGAAATGAGCAGAGAGAGTTGGGAACTTCATACCACCAGGACCGAGAGCAGAGCACATCCTTTGGACCTGAGGTTCCTGTGGACTCAGCCTACTGGACTGTGACAATTTCTCCTATTGAATGGACTTAGAGCTCACAAATGGGTTTGCAGCTTATCGAACTGTGACAAATAAAATTTCTCTTCATAAAGATTCCACTCACGGTATTTTCTGTTAGAGAAGTACCAGGTAACTAAAACACGGCCCATGGTACTAGATGTTCATCCTATTAGATATACTCATAGTTTAGAGAAGTGAGAAGGGATATGTGTGAAGGTTGTCATCAAACACCAGTGATGTCTATGGATTAAAAAAGACTAAAAACTCAACTCACTGCTGTCAAGTCAATTTTGACTCAGAGCAACCCTAGTAGACAGAGTAGAACTGCCCCATAGAGTTTTCAAGGAGCACCTGAAAGATTCAAACTGCTAACATTTTGGTCAGCAGATGTAACTCTTAACCACTATGCCACCAGGGTTTTCATCTATGGATTGTCTCCTGTAATTGTTCAGTTTTATAAAACACTTCTTCCAATTGGGTTCCAATACTCATGTCTGAACTCCTGGTAGTACTCATGGAATTTTAAATTCACAGAGTGTACTAAATAAAATGCAAAATGGTAAACAAATGTTAGCATGAAAAATATTAATATTAAAAAAAGTATCCAGAAGATGAGCAGTTACAGGGCAGTAAAGTAATGAACACATATTTTTTGGCATGAGTTCTCAACCAAATTCATTCTAATTTTATGTGAATACTTTTACTTGAAATTATTTATTATTCTAATGAAAAATGTATTCTGATTTAAAATTCCTATTTCCATTTAAAATTTGACTATATATAATACAAATATCAAAGATTTATGTTATTAAAAATGTATGTGAATGAAATAATTCTCATATTCCATGTGGGCTAGGGTGAGGCTGGATTCAATTCCCAGCTAATGCATCTCAAGTGCAGCCACTACTTGCTTGTCAGTGGAAATTTGTGTATTATGTGATGCTAAGAAAGATTAGGAAGAAAGGCCTATAGGTTTCATTCCAAAACTCAGCAAAAACTCTGTGGATCACAATGATCTGATCCTGTTTTACATGGGGTCACCATAAATTGGAGACTGAGTCAATGGCAGCTAACAATGACAAGAACATATGTGTGTTGACAGGACTACAGGCTACATTTTTTAAGCTTACTTTTTAAAACAAAACAAGAAAGACTAGTAAAATAAAACAAAATTAGTACCATAAAAATAGTTCAGTGTTATGTTTATGAGAAGGAAATATCTACTACGCTGTACTCATTAAGAAAGATAACTTACATGTTTCATAAACATTTTAATAGTAGTATAGTATATTGCCAGAAATTCAAGCTGAATTTGGAAGAAGACATGGAAAGAGGGATGTCACTGGTGATGTCAGATAGATCTTGGCTGAAAGCACAGAATACCAGAAAGATGCTTACCTATGTTTTATTGACAGTGTAAAGGCATTGGACTGTGTGGATCATAACAAATCAAGGGTAATATTGCAGAGAATGGGAATTCTGGAACACTTAATTATGCTCATGAGGAATCTGAATATAGATCAAGAGAGAGTCATGCCATCACAACAAGGGGACAGTGCATGGTCTAACATCAGGAAAGGTGTACATCTGGTTGTATCCTTTCATCATATTTCTATTTCTATGGTGAGCAAATAATCCAAGAGCCTAGACTATATGAAGAAGAACAAGGCATCAGGATTGGAGGATGACTCGTTAGCACTCTACATTATGATCTGAAGCACTTACTGATGAAGATCAAAGACATAGCCTTCAGTACGGGTTATACCTGAACATCAAGAAAGCGGAAAACCTCACAACCAGACCAGTAAGTGATAGCATGATAAATGGTAAAAGAGTTGAAGTTGTCAAGGATTCCACCTTTTTTTTTGGTTTCACAATCAACACTCATGGACAAAATGACCTCTTTAAAGTGTTAAAAAGTAAAAATGAAGAGTAAGGTACATCTGACCCAAGCCATATTTTCAATCCCATCATATGCATGCAAAAGTTGGGCAATGAATAAGGAAGACAGAATAAATGACACCTTTGAATATGGAGACGAATATTGAATGCACCATGGACTGACAAAAGAACAAACAGATCTGTTCTGGAAGAAGTACAACCAGAGTGCTCCTTGGAAGTGAAAATAGCAAGACTGCATCTTACACACTTTAGCTATGTTGTCAGGAGGGATCAGTCCCTGGAGAAGGACATCATTCTTGGCTGAATGGAGAGTCAGTGAAAAAGTAGAAGAACCTCCACAAGACAGATGGACTCAGTGGCTGCAACAATGCGCTTAAGCCTAAAAACAACTGCAGTCTTGGCAGTGTTTTGTTCTGCCGTGCATACAGTTGCTATGAGTCAGGACTGACTTGATGACACCTAACAACAACAACAGAAGTGCTAAGCAGTTAATCCTCTGTTGCCAAAATAAGTAAATCAACCTGAACAGACAACTTTACAAGTATCCTGGTTTATTGAGCTGCTGGTATTTTTAAACTCTATTGTTGGTTGCCACTGAATAGATTCTGACTCATAGTAACTCTATGTGACATAGTAGGAATGTTCCACAGGATTTTCCTAACTGTAATCTTTACAAAAGCATACCTTCAGGTCTTTCTCCCACAGAGCTACTAGGTAGGTTCAAACTGCCAACCTTTTCATTAGTAGCCAAGCACTTAACTATTATGCTACTAGGTCTCCAATATGTTTATGTCTTGGGTGTTCTTTCTTTCATTTAACAGGTTTTCGTCAAAAGCCTACTCTGTGCCTGGCACTATTTTACCTCTGAAGATACAGTGAAGAACAAAACAACACCAGGGTCTTTAAAGCTTGTGATCAGCCTTCTAGATACCCTAGCTGGAGCAAGAGAGAATGTAGAAAACCAAAAACCCAAAGGGAAAGATCAGTCCTAAGGACTAATGGCCTACAACCACCACAGCCTCCACCCAGAGTGAGTCCAGCACAGCTAGACAATGTCCAGCTACCACCACCTGCTCTCTGACAAGAATCACAACAGAGGCCCCAAACTGAGCAAGAAGAAAATGTAGAAGAAAATTGTAACTAAAAAAAAATAAAAACACACCAGAGTTGCTGGTCTGATAGAAACTGGAGAAACCCCAGAAATATGGCCCCCAGATACTCTTTCAGCCCAGTAGTAAAGTTACTCCTGAGTTTCAGCCTTCAGTCAAAGATTGGACAGGCACATAAAACAAAGCAAGACTAAATCGGCATACCAGCCCAGGGGCAAGGACTAGATGACAGGAGAGGACAGGAAAACCGGTACGGGGGACCCAAGGTGGAAAAGGGGAGAGTGCTGATATGTTGTGGGGTTGCCAAGCAGTGTCACAAAACAATATGTGTATTGTTTAATGAGAAGCTAGTTTGCTCTGTAAATCTTCATCTAAAAAATACAATTGAAAAACAAAAAAAGAAAGAGATAATATCTCTGCAATCAAGTTTATTCAACCTGAATTGATGGCAGTGGGTTTTTAAAGAGTTTATATTCCCAGAAAAACCCTTTCAACACTCATTTATTTTCTCCTTTGAATTTCTTGATGATTCTATGTTTTCACTAATGAAGTCTTGTTGCTTAAAGACAAAGTCATAATTTGTGTTGTATGTTATGGATTTTGATACCTACTATTTGGGTCACATGTGTCCTAGTGAATGCTGGACCATGTAAAGTTTGCCAATTTAAGTAAATGATAAAATAAAATTTTTTAAATTTTATTGTTGAAAATTTGTGAAACATGAAGTAAACCATGAAGGCACGTGATTGTGGCTGCACACATTTTGCTCATCTCCTTCTTAGCCTTTTTGTTATTGTTCATGAAACTTTCAAAAATACAGTATAGTGCATTCTTCCTTGCTGTAAAAGTGGTACTTGCAGCCCACGTAACTGAAGGCAAGGTTTAAAAAAAAAAAAAAAATCTATCAGGAAAATTACCATTATCATGTATTTCTCATTAAAACAATGTTAACAACTAAGAAGCAGAAACAGCTGCCCTGGAAAACTGCAAGAGTGTTCACAGCATTGCATTCCACCTGCTACACGTGGAAGACATGAGTAGGCCCTGAGGTGGACTTCAGGGTAAGAATAACACACAGGAATTCCAGTCCCCTGAAAAGTACCACTACAATACATTATTCTTTATTGTAAAGGTGTTGTGTGCTGTTCAGAAGCTACAAAAGAAGGAAGTTAGTAGTACATGGAAACAATGAATGACATAAAGGAGGAAATGGCCACTATGACTGAATAAAGATTGGCAAGAGCTTATTCTGGTGATAAGTGTATTCTGGTAAAATACTTATCTAACTGGGAAACACAATGAAGAGGCTTACCTCACCGAAATGAAGACAAACCTGTCAAAAAGTTTAGAAAAGTCATACATCTGGGAGTCATCACCTAAGACATTGCTCAATCTACACAAAAAAAGACTTCCACTCAGGATGCTTGAGTTTTTGCATTTCAGTAGGCTCCCACCATGGTGCAAAATTGTGCTAAAACTGAGCAGCCCCTTTTCAAAGAATACCAGAAGCATAAAAAGTAGGTGGATACTCTATGTCCCACAGGTCTTGAAAGAAGTAAACAGACTAACAAACGATTACCAGATGATATCTGTGAAAGAAGTAAAGCCAGGTAATGGAATAGAAAGTCTCATTGTGTGTATGTGTGTTAAGAGTGGAAAGTAAAACTGAAAATATAACACGTAAACTGAGATCTGAATAACTGAAAAGATTCATCAAATTGAAGGTTTGAGCACAGAGAATCTTAGGCAGAGAAGAATTCAAGTGAAAAAGCCTTACAGAGACCACAAGTTTGGTGTGTCTGACAGAGAATAGGAAGGTCCTCTGATGGTGCAGAGGGAACAAGGAGGAAAATTGAAGGAACTGAGATCAGAGACATAGGCAAAGATCTGGGGTTCCATTTTAAGGCTGTGGGAAAATATTTGAATTTACTGTAAATGCAATGGGAGGTTATGAACAGCTTTAATCAGGAGAAAAATGAAAAGGTTTGTATTTTTTGAAGATCTTTGTGGATTTTGTATAAAAATAAATTGAAGGGAGACAGAAGGCATCAAGGGGACAAATTAAATGCCTCTGAAATAATCTGAAAAGCCTAAGAGTGGCTTATGTGCTAGAAGGGGAGTAGGGGATATAGAGGAAATAGCTTTAGAAAGTGTTTTGGATATACAGCCTGAAAGAATTTGTTGGAGGTAAGGTAAGAATGACTTATTCTTGGCTTGAGCAACAGTGTGGAAGTGGTTTGGGTAGCGATAAAAGGAAACTGGAAGGAGCAGTGTTGGTTTTTGTGGTTTTGTTTTTGGTTTCCAATTGTGGTTATATACATGTGTATACATAACATGTAAAATTTGTCTTTTAATGAATATTTAAGGCTACAATTCAGTGGCTTTAATTATATTCACAATGTTGCAGAATTGTATATACATATATAACAAATCGGCACTTGGCTTTTGGCTTGGCTAAATATATGTACATTTATATGTATTATATATATATTTTTTCAAACCTTCCAGGTGCTCCTTGGAAACTCTATGGGGCAGTTCTACCCTGTCCTATAGGGTCTCTATAAGTTGGAATTGACCTGATAGCAGCAGGTTTTGTCTATATATATACACATATATATATAGATTTGATGGTAATGTTTATATACATATTTAGATTTTAATTATATATATGTGTATAAATATATATATATATAAACCATTACCATCAAAACAATTCTGACTCACAGCAATGCTACAGGACACAATAGAACTGCTGCAACTTTCCCACAGTTTCCAAGGAACACCTGGTGGATTCGAACTGTTGACCTTTTCATTAGCAGCCATAGCTCTTTAACCACAACACCACTAGGGTCTCTATATAAGGTATAGACACTTTTATGTTGTTGTAACAGATTATACCTTTATTTATTATGTACCAATTAACATAGATTTTATTATTATTGTGTACATTTCCTTTTAAAGCATACAGGAAAACAAGTGTTATGAACCTAACGCCCAGTAATACCAGATTTTCTATTTACCTATGTAGTACTTATGTCACCTTTGGAAACCCTGGTGGCATAGTGGCATAGTGCTACACCTACCAACCAAAAAATTCAGCAGTTCAAACCCTTCAAGGGCTCCTTGGAAACTCTACTGGGCAGTTCTACGTCATCCTGTAGGGTCACTGTGAGTTGGAATTGACTCAATAGCAGCAGGTTTTGTTTTTGTTTTTTAGTATTTTACTAGTGCTCTTTATTTCTTTTTTATTATATAGCCAAGTAGCCAAGTGCCAAAAACCAAACCCAGTGCCATCAAGTTGATTCTGACTCATAGTGACCCTATAAGACAGAGTCAAAATGCCCCTTAGAGTTTCCAAGAAGATCCTGTAACTTGAACTGCTGACCTTTTGATTTTAGCAGCCTTGATGCTTAACCACCATATTACCAGGGTATAGTCCTTCAACTTCAGCCTGAAAAACTGTCTGTAGTTTTTTTTTCTAGAGCAAATATACTAGTAACAACCTCTGTTTGTCTAGGAATGTTTTAATTTTTCCTTTCTTCTTGAAGGATAGTTTTGTGCCATGTGGAATTTTTGCTTGACAGGTTTATTTTCAGCCCTTTTAATATGCCAGACCACTGCCTTTGGCCTCCATGGTTTCTGATGAGATGTTAATCATATTTAGCAGTCACTAATTTTATCATGAATCCTTTGTATGTTCCATGTTGCTTTTCTCTTGCTGCTTTCAAGATTCTCACTGTCTTTGGATTTCAATAATTTGATTATAATGTATTTCTGTGTAGATCTCTTTGAGTTTATCCCTATTAGAGTTTCTTGAGATGTGTGTATATATACTTTCATGTCTTTAGTCATATATGGAGTTTTTTAGCCATTATTTTTTCAAATATTCTTTTTCTCTTCTGCTGGGACTCCTATACACCGTGTATTGATGGCCCCACAAATCTTTTAGACTCTACTCATTTTTTTTTTTCACTTCTCCTCCTCACATTCAATAATCTCAATTGTCCTATCTTCAAGGACACGGACACTTTTTTCTGTCTACTCATATATTCTCATTATGTCATATGTTGAATTTCTTTTTGATTCCTCTTTATAATTTTGCTCACTTTATTGATATCTTAGTGTTTTTTTCTTTTTTTCATAAAGGCCAGACAAGTCCTTGAATTTAATTCTTCTAAGTGCTACACATCTCACTGATGAATATCACTACTGTCACATTTGAACTAGTCCCCCTGGGAAGCTATGCAATGACTTGTGCCTAGTCTCATGCCTATTCCACTCATCAAAGCAATTTTGGGACTCTTTCTGGAATGGACATTGCACACAGTGGCACAGTAGCAAGTTTTTACAAGCTCATTTGTATAGTTATCTGCAAGGCAGTTTTTAGCCAGTAAACAAATAACTAACTGTATTGGAGCACTCTTCTTACTCACCTGTTCTGGCCCTGGCAACTTTTTTCTTTCTCTGAAGATAGGAAATACTGAAAGGATGACATTTAGGACATCATGGGCAGTACAACAACAGCTTTGATGGCCATTCCAGAAAAAGAGTTCCAAAATTACTTTGAAGGGTGAACTAGATGCTGGCATCACTGCATAGCTTTCCAAGGGGAGGACTGTGAAGGTGACTGTAGTGATACTCAGCAATGAAGTATGTAGCACTTTTCCTAGGATTAGTTTGTGAACTTAATTGACAGACCTCGTATATTACTTCCCTGGTTTCCTTTAGTTCTTGCCTTTTATCCTCTGGGCTCTTTGAGCGTATTTGAGGTCATCAATTTAGCATCTTCAGCAAAATTATAATGTCTAAATTTTCTGAGGACAGTTTCTGTCTGTCTTCTCTCCTTCCTTTAGACAGGCAATATTTTCCTGTTTCTTTGTATGGTTGGTCATTTTATGTTGAAAACTAAACATTCAGGTATTTTAATGTGAGACTCTAGTCTTTGATTCTCCAATATTTTCATGTTACATTGTTTCTTTATTCAGCATTAGGTGGTTACTATAAATCTTTGATTGTTTTCCAGAGTTCTTACAAAGTTGGTTCAGACGGTCCTACTTATTTTTCAGTGTTTCTGTAAGCAGATAGAAATTTGGAGCTATGTGCTCTGTCACTGTGATTGTATCACTCCTGAAACAAGTTTTGGTGGGGATAGAAAAACAAACAAATTTCCTCTGGCCATTTTAAAATTAATATGCCTATTGAGAATAATTCTAGATATTAGTAGAAAGACCAGTTTAACAGATGTAAATTAAGATGTCCTAGGTAAATGTGGGAGCCATGGAGGCACAGTGGTTATAAGTGTTTGGCTGCGAACTGAAAGGGTGCCAGTTTGAGTACTCCAACTACCCCTCAGAAACCCTACGGGGCAATTCTACTCTGTCCTATAAGGTTGTTGATTCAGAATCCACTCAACAGCAACAGGTTCAATTTTTGGTTTTTATAGGCAAATAGACAGAATTTAAAGTCAAAAGTAGTGGGTATGGTTACTCAGGGAGAGTGTAGAAAGAATGAGTAGGCATCAAACACCATGCTCCTGAGCACATTAATATTTAGAGAACAAGCAAAAGAGGAGAAGACAGTAAAGAGCCTGAGAGGATAATGTCACAGATGCCAAGGGAAAACAGTTTATCAGGAAGCAGTATGTGCTCAACTGTAATCAAATAAGTTAGGTACAAGAATGTCACCATTGAATTGGCAATATGGAGGTCATTCATGACCATGCAAAAGCAGTTTTAAGAGTGGTAGGACTAAAACACCAATTGGAGTACACTGAGAATAAAATGAAATGGCCATTCTTAAAAAGTAATTTCAAGAATTGTTACTCTGAAAATGAGCCAAGTTATAGGGATGTAGGTGGAATGCAAGGTGGGGTCAAGGGAAAGTTTGTTTAAAAATGAGATGAAGCTTTGTGCTCATGTGACTTACACAATAGAAAAGGGCAAACTGACAACGAAAGGGTAAGTAGATCTTGCTAGAGAAACAAACCTTTGAAGAAGCAGAAGGGTGTGAAATGCACTACCCAAGTAACAGAAACATGTAGACTTAGAGCAGTAGGTTGATTTTACAGTAGGAGGATGAAGGAGGTTCTATCCACAACTATTATTTAGACAAGTAAAGGACTGTTAGTGGTTTGTAAATGGCATGATTTATAAAGCAGTGCTTTTCTAAATGTGTTTATTTGCCTCATTGCAGATGTGGAATTGGAGGATAGTCTGATATAGCTGGGATTACGCTTTAACTACATGGGTACAATAGAGGTCGGGTAGAGCAAGAAAGGTTAAGGGTGGTTTCGACGGAATCTAGTGATGAACTGTGGCTTTTACCATTACAAAGGAGGGAAAAGTAAATTTATACTACTGAGACAATGCAACTGATGATTATAAAGTTAAGGGTATGACAATAGAAATGATAGTCAGGGTGAATTAGAATAGAAGATCACTGGAGATAAGGAGGTCAAGGAAATGAAAGGCCAGTATATTAGAGGCATCATTATGTTGTCAAAAATGGTATCAGGAGTATAATGGAAAAGAGATGGTGAGCCAGCACTGAAATCTTGCATGAATATGTGGGAATAACAACAAAGAGGAGTAGGATGTAGATAAGTCTGATAATATGAACTTCAAATAAACTTAATTCTTTTACTATGCAGGAGGAGAAATAAACTGTAAGTAGCAGTGAGAGCAAGGATACCTACTCTTCCTCCAAACTCAGAGATACTGACAAGTAGAAGATCAAACCAAACCAAACCAAAAAAAAAGTGTCTTCTTCAGAATGATGGAGACCTCAGAGGAAAGTGTACTAAATGATAAAGAGATCATTTAGAGAATAATAACAATTTATGGAAAGTTCTAAAGAAGAAGCAAAGCTCTGTAGCTGGCACAGTAGGTGTGCTTGATAGGAGCAGAAGGAGTAGAAGACCTGCAGACGCACAGATCTTTACGGAAATGCATCTGTTTTATCACTGGTGAACTGGAAGGGTGTGGTGAATCAATTAAACATAGATGTGAGTATGATTTATTTCCAAGGGTATGCTGAAGGTTGTTTGGTATCTGATTCAAGCCAGAAGGTGAGAGAACACTGGAGTCCTGTGATATGTGCAAAGAACTGAGCAAATGTTTCCTTATGGGATTTGTCTTTCAGGTACTTTATGGTAGCGGGTCATAGTAGACTGCAGGAGACTCGGTGAAAAACCAGGAACACTGTGGGCTTTTTGCACCAGGCAATATCAAGGCTGAGGATGGTAGCTGTGTGGGATATTAGGTCTCCCTAATATCTACGTGTTTTATATACATATGTAAAACATACACACACACAAACACACATCATGGTATTCTTTAATTTGTTCTTTGATTTGTATCCAATATAACTAATGAATTATGCAAAATTAAATTACAAAGAAGACAATTTTTTAAAAGCCCAAAGCTAGGAACCTAGTGTTGATAGAACTCAAATGACAGAAACTGAGGAAAAAAGAGCATCCTGGACAGCAATCTAAAAGAAATCAGGCCAGTAGCTACTGAAAGCTTCGTAATTTTGGTTAACATACAGGGTATTACAGACAGTAAATCTTGGATAATGAGGGCATAATTTTGTTCATTCCTTTTTGATTCACTGGCCCACAAGTTTCATCAGCTCTCCTCTTCAGTTAAATGCAAAATTAATAAAATGCATCCTATCCTCAAGAACTTAATAATTAAGTGGGAATATATGTACCTATTATTAACTAACCAGAAACCAAGGCAGAAAAATTGCTGCGAAGCCTGCACTCAAGACAATTTTCTATGCTGCAGGCACACTTTAAGCAGTATTCCTGTCAACACTCTTCACAGGGAATCCAAAGTAATGCGCAGCTGTCAGGTTCTGTGGCAGAGACAAAAAATGCTCTGGCTCCCTGGCCCAGAGACTACCTCAGATGTATTCTGTCTGGGATATCCTCAACTGCTATCTCATTCCTGGTCTTTCATCTTGACATTTAATCCACACAGACGTAGACATTTGAGATCAAAATGAGACAAAAAGGAAAGAGGACATGGAAGTGCGTGTAATGATCATAAACCAAAAAAAAAAAAAAAAATCAAACGCACGTCATCATGTCAATTTCAACTCCAGCGACCCCAGGGGACAGAGTGTAACTGCCCCATAGGGTTTCCAAGGTTGTGTATAACCTATGTGGGAACAGATTGCCACATTCTTCTCCAGCAGAGAAACTGGTAGGTTCAAACTGTAGAGCACTTAACCACTGTACCATTATAGCTCCTTTGTAATGATCATTGTATCTAAATTAAACTTCATGACTTGTTTTTTTCTCCTTAATCATAAAGCTTCTCCCTGCGCAGAACATTGTGCAGTGTACTCACTGGTTATTACAGATTTCAAATATTGAGACTCTCAGAGAGCATTTTGGCCTACTGTGTGCATTGTGAATATATCTGGCTATCTTACAATGAATCCCTGTTTTTCTGTGTTCCCAACAATTCATTGTTAATGTGGGTAGGAGCCATAGCCCACCTTCCTGAGTGATGAATCTGCATGACTCTTGATACTCAAGAAATTGGTATCAAGTTTTCACTGTGTTTTAAGTGCCAAAGAGATCTAGTATCCCTGAGTGGCGCAAACAGGTAACTCACTCAATTGCTAACCACAAGGATGGAGGTTGAGTCTACTCAGAGGCACCTTGGAAGAAAGGCTACATTATCTACATCCCCAAAATCAGTGACTGAAAACCCTGTAGAACACAGTCCTACTCTGACACACGTGGGGTTTCCATGAGCTAGAGTTGCCACGAGCTATAATTAAAAACCTATAGACCAGTTTTGGCTTTTACAGTTCTCAAATCTTGAGCAGACTGAAGAGTCCACATGAGCAGAAATGTCTTGCCTGCATTCAGCAGCCCTTGGAACATTCCTAGGACTCCAGATCACTGTGCAATGATGTTGAAGTCTGCACTGTGTATATATTTACTAGTGTACTTATTGTGTGTTCCAGGAAGAACTTAAAATAGCTTGAAAGAATTTAAAGAATGCAGAGAGAAGACTCAACAAGGGAAAAGCCAGTTAGGGAATATGGTGGAAGAACATACCACATAGAACCATATTACCCAGCTATGAGCGTGTCAAAAAGATGGGTGTAAGCCTTTCTGAAAGCACATGAAGGGAGCCACAGATACTCAATTCCCAGCATGGTGAGATCACCAAGATTCACTGTGCTGAAGGAGGGCAGCTGCGGTGGCACTGAAGCCACATGACAGTGTTGCTTCTAAAGAAGACCATGCACATGCCATGTACCACACCACGAACAGTGCCCTCAAGAACATCCCTTCAGGATCCACAGTGATACTCGGACTCTGATCACCTCATGCTGTGTTGTACAGAAGTTCAAAATGAACAGATGTTTGCTGCTTCAACTTGATCTAAGAATAAATTTTAGAGTGTCTGGAATATCCTTTTACCAACATCACTAAATACGTTTTGTGTTAGAGAAGATTTAGACAAATGCTGCACAGCAGTGACTTCAGTTATACTCCTAATGGAGTGCAGCTCTGTGATGTCTGTTAAATAAACATCTGCACTCTAGTGAAACTCCAAGATTCTAAGCAGGGTATTATACCCAAATAGGTGAACCATTGTCCCTCATGGATGTGAACTGAGGGAAATACTCGTAGACAAAACTTTAAAAGCAACTATAACTCACAGGCAAGTAGGGGAATAAATGCTCGCACTAAATGGTGTTGATAGTTTTATCCAGAAGAAAGAAGACAGATGTACAGATGTCTGATTCCAAAATATAAAACTAGTGTGGATCTGAGATATAAGGGTTCTGAAAGACCTGTATGTCGAAACTAAATAAAAGTATAGTTTGTGTTATCGCTGTAGACGTCACCGAGACTGTTCTCTGGACTCTCAGCAGTTGGGCTGATTACAAATGAGCCCAGTGAGAGGAAGGTGGTTTTATGCAGTCAGAAACCACGCTGTGGTCTTTGTGCCAGATAGAGTGCCTTTTGGAACTACATGCAGTCTCCCCTGAGAGACTGCTCTGTCTGTAGTTGTACCTCGTGAATTACCAGTATCTTCTGTATCAGGGAGAGTATGAACAATTTCACAGTGGAATCATGGAATCAGAAAGGGAGATGGTCAAGGGTCCTTAAAAGTCACTTAGTGGAAGTCCTACATTTTACAGACAAGAATATTGACAGAAGATGATTTTTCCCTCATTTAATGGGCTGTTGAGTGTATCTCTAACTCAGAAATCAATATTCCTTCATTCTGACCCTTTCTTCAGTAGAATACTCTCTTGCATGTCCAGAATGGAAACTCTACAAAGGACTCTTTTTCCCCAAAACTTTGTTTGTTAACCTAATGACAAAATCACATTTTTACCTTGGGTAGTTGATCTTTTTTGTTTTCCATGTTTGCTTTCCTCTCCCATTATGTGTACTTAGAGAAAATTTAGAAAAATGTAAAAAGAAGAATGACAATTGACAATCATTGTCCCAGTTAATAATTTATGCCATTTCCCCCCAAAATTTTCCTTATAAAAACATTGTTTCTTTCTTTTACATTGTTGCAAATATAAAAGAATGTACAGTTTTGTCTTCTGCTATCTTAAATAGCATAGCATAAGCATCTGTAGATCTTCTACACTATTTGTAGTTATCATTTTAGTGGATGAATCCAAAGCTAATTTCATCAAATGTTTGTTCCATATTATGCTAGATAATTTATGACAGGATTTGTTCCTTCTCAAACAAAACTGTGGTGAACCTCCTTGTTCAAAATAAATCTTCTACCCTATTTAGGGTTATTATCTAAGAAAAGATTCTGAGAAGTAAAAATACCATACCATAGTATGTAGAACACATTTAAAGCATTTGATGTTTTCCTCCAGATTGCTTTCCAGTAGGGTAATATCAACGTATTCCTATCGTTAGTGTTAAACCCATTACTGTCAAGTCAGCTTTTACTCAAAGTGACCCTACAGGGCAGAGTAGAACTGCCCCATAAAACAGCCCTTTTTGTTTTGTCCTTTGTACACTAAATCAGTAGTGCTATGGAGTATTTCTTGATCTCAATAAGGTGCTGCTTTCTCTGAATCTCAGTCTTTCATGTAGTACTCAATACCATCACTTAATACCTCTTTCAGTACTCTCCCAACCACACGTTCACAGACTCATGAGATTCACATCTTGGTTAGGACATGAGTCTTTTGGAAATCATATGAATGTGTGTTCATGAAGTTTATAGCAATAATTTCACATTGATCTAAAATTTGTTTGTTTTCCATTGAGATTCTCTGTTCCTGACCAGTACAGAATTCATAACTCCAAATGACATTCAGTCTACTTTTTGTAGTCATATTCCCTCTTATTATACCCCCTATTAAGTCATCATATCCTTGAGAACAGGAGCTATCTCTTACACAAATACAGTGTCTGGTACTGAGCATGAGTTAACAACTGTTGGTGAAACATAAGAACAAAGGGAGAAATGCTTCCTTGATAGTGTTATAAGGAATTTTAAAATACAGTTTTGGTTTCTTTTCTCATTTCTTCTCTTTTTTTTACTGTGCTAAATATATACGTGACAAAATGTTTGCTATTTCAGCATTCTTCACATGTATAATTCAGTGACATTAGTTATGTTTATCGTGTTGTACATCCATGAATTATTTTCAATTTTTTTTAAATCACCCTTAATAGAAGTTCATTGACCTCTAAGGATCCTAACGTCCTAATTTTACTTTATAAATTAGTCATCAAGTCAAAGGAGAAAATACCTAAAATATTTGCAAATTAACAAAGAGAAATACTCAATACATTTTTTAAATACACAATTTTATCACCTAAAAACAATCCAGGGAGAATTTCAAAATAACAGGAAAGAATATAAAATTTGTAGATGATAGAAAGGAAAAAATTTAATGAAAAGTGTGTTGAAACCCAACACATACTCCCCCAAATGTCATAATAGCATAATAAGTTGTATTTCTAGAGCACAACAGGATGAGGTAACTTGAAACACTGTATGATCTCTTGCGTCTAAGAGTCACAATTCATTGTATGCATTCATACATCATATGCAGTCAGTGCTTTAACCTTAGAAGGACGTAAGGATCTGTCAACAGAGCCCTTTATTTTTTGCAACAAGAGAATGTTGTTTATGTGACACCAGCTGCTCAGGCAAAATGGGTTCTATTAGAACTAATTTAATTTTACATAAGTTGATCTATTTGCATTTTGAGTCCCTAGTTAGATGACCAGGTATTACTTTACAGACTGATCTTATTTCAAGCTCCAGTGTGTGGACAATGCTTAATCAGTGTGTACATCAGAAAATAAATATAATCATCAAGTGCCTTAATTAAGCCTAGAAAATGTTGCAACACGCATACAGTGTATGGATTAACAAGGTAATTCATTAAAAATCTTAATTACAAATTATATATTTCTCATACATTTTATTCCACAATACTTCAGATGAGTTCAGCAGTTCTATAACCCATTGACACTACTCTCTTAAATGAATTTCTTTTAAATCATGACACATCTGTGCATCCTGTCTACGTCAAAGGCTCTGTAGAGATTATGCTCTCTCATCTTAATGTGAGTTTTTTTCTTAAAGAAGTTTAAGAAGAATAAAACAACTCCTGCCAGAAGGGTTGAAAGCAATTAAAATTAAAAGATGTAAATGTATGAAGTACATTATCCCACTTTTACATATTCACTCCTGAAATGTATTATTGATAATACGTATTATACAGAAGTATTTTGGAGAAAATGTATCAAAGTCATTGTCATAGATTGACTTGTTCCCCCCCCAATACATGCCAACTTGGCTATCCCCTGATTTATGGTGTTATGTGATTGTCTACCATTTTGTCATATGATATGATTTTCTCATGTGTTGTACATCCTATCACTTTGGTGTTACTGAGATAGATTATTAGTGAGATCTACAAGATTAGACCGGGTATTAAGCCAATATCCTTTGAGCTATAAAAGAGAGAAGCAAGCAGAGAGACATGAAGACTTCACATCAGCAACAAAGCAGTGCAAGGAACAGAACACAACCTTTGGACCCAGGGTTCCTGCTTGCAAAGCTCCTAAACCAAGAGAAAATTAATGACAAGGATCGTCTTCCAGAACCAACAGAGAGAAAAAAACCTTCTCTTAGAGTTGGCACTGTGAATTTGGACTTCTAGTCTACTTGATTGTGAGGTAATAAACTGTTGAAGCCACTCACTTGTGGTATTTCTGTTATAATAGCACTAGATAACTAAGAGAGTAAGTTAGTGTAAAATCCATGAATATGTAAAATATATATGTGTATACAAGTATGCCAGCCAGCCAAGTGCCGTCAAAGCCAGCCAAGTGCCGTCGAGTCGGATCCGACTCATGGCGACCCTAGTCGATGCTAATATGCATGTATGTGTACAAGATGGTTTTTTATGTAAAATAAATATTTTCTTTACCTGAAAAATTAACGTCCAGAAATCAATGTATGTGAGATTAATTTCATTAATGAGTACATCAGAAAGAGAAAGACACCATCAAAACAAACAAAAACTCATTTTCTAAAAATTGTCCACATCTATGTACATAATTTAAAGTCTCTACAAAGAGGTCAGTTCATTTTATCTTCTCAACTGACATGATATTATTTTTTTCCCCAACTTTGTGAATGAATAGAAATGTGTTTGTTTATTTACTTACTTGTTGTATGCCATTGAGTGGATTCTTACTCCCAGAAGCCCTGCTCCCAGCAACCCTGCAGAACAGAGAAGAACTGCCTCATAGGGTTTCCTAAGCTGAAATCTTTATGGGAGTAGATGACCAGGGTTTTTTCCCATGGAGTTTGGTTAGCAGTTAAACACTTAACCATTGAACCACCAGGACCCTTTCTTACTTGCTATTTAGGAATGGACAGTACTTTCATTTAAATTTTATATATTATCTTGTCTAAATATGTGACTATAGAAATGTTTTATATTTTAATCTTAAACTAAGTGTTCTCACTGAGCTTTATATTTTAACTTTGATGTTCTTTTCCTGAAAATGTTACTTATTTTTCCAGATTGAAAGCTTGTTACTGTTGGTAAATCAAAAGCCCTAGACACCAGCTGATGTTAAATTTAAGACCAAACATTTAAAAAATAATTTAATGAGAATTACTTCTACGTCTTTTTTCTTAAAAACAAAGACTTAAATTCAACCTTGTTGTTGAACTTGGAAATTAGGAAGATACATAGGTAAATAGAAGGCTATGAGTGGAAATTGCACTGTCTTCCATTATGTACTTTTTAAAAAGTAAATTATAACTAAAATGAGATGGATGTGTTTTGTTAAAGTTCATTTCAAGTTTACATTCATTTGTTTCAGTTTATCAGCTTTGAAGCAATTTTGTTGCAGTGCATTTGGTGTGTCATATCATCAAGATTTGCCTAATGAAATCCATCAAAGCTGAAGGTCCAATTGTCATTTCTTCATTACCAAAATGTAAGTACAGTGCAAGTAGATATTTATCTGTGGTAAATTATTACCCTTCTCCCTAAGAATCTGGAGGAATTATAAGAAATTTGCTTTGATTTCTAGAAACTTGGCAGATTTATCTGTAAGATGAGAATATCATTACAAATCATTTAATATTTTTTAGGGATCTCCCTAAAAATCTGGAGGAATTATAAGAAATTTGCTTTGATTTCTAGAAACTTGGCAGATTTATCTGTAAGATGAGATTATCGTTACAAATCATTTAATATTTTTTAGGGAAGAAGGTGTCTCAAGCCATTTTGTAAAACTGACAAAAACTGTAAGTCCTATTCACAAGTAAATCAACATACAATTATAAACCTAAAAATGCTTATGCAATATCCCCTGTGCCCAGCCCATGTATATGAGACAAAATTAAAAAACAAAAACAACAGAAACTCTGCCATTCTCTATAATTTAGAAGATCTGAGCCAATCAGTACAGCAAGAAACCAGTGTGAGAAGCACTACTCTAGAAATTCATGGGAACACACACACACACACACACACACACACACACACTCCACTCACCCACATGCAGGTGAACATACACTCACGGTCACATTCACGCCACTCACACTTGCACACTCATATCCCCATGCTCATGTGCTTAGACACACACATACACACACACTCACATACAAATGAGCAAGATGAACTCTAAGAAACCAAAAATAAAATAAAATTCCCCTCTCACTTTCTTTCGGAAAATTCTACTCAACATTACAAGGTCCTATATATCATGGTGCAGCAGTTAAGGTCTTGGCTGCTAATTAAAGGGATAGCAGTTCTAATCTACCAGCTGCTCCTTAGAAATCCTATAAGGCAGTTCTACTCAGTTCTGTAGCATCTCTGTAAGTCAGAATTCAACTCAACAGCAAAAGATTTGGATGATTTTGTGGCAAACACTTGACCTTGGTGGAGGAATCAGTCTTTCCCCAGCCTTCGTTTTCCCAGCTGTCCCTCAGATTGTGTGCTATGATGCCATACCAACTTGGTCAGTAGCGACAAAACCAAATCCACAAGAAACTGAGTATTTTGAGAATAGAAAACAAATATTTGTCTGAATTATGTTCAAAGCTATAAAGTCCCTTATGTTTTAGCCACATTTGAGGGTTTTAGATCACGGATTATTTAGAGAGAGAGAAATTAAAGCAGGGAGTAGTCAGGAAAAGACCAATGTAAAAAACAAACAAACAAACAAAACACTGTCCTTCTATATGCTGCTAAGACACCTTAAACTTAAAGACACAAACAAACTACAACTCAGAAGAGGAAAAATATATATCTAACAATGACTAAAACTATCCCTGCAGGAGTGGCAATATTAATCTCTGACAAAATATACTTTGAAACAAAACCCACCACAAAGGACAAGGAAGGACAATATATAATGATTACAGAGTTTCAGTATTATAGGTTCTCTATGAGTTGGAATTGACTTGACAGCAGTGAGTATTTTTGGTTTTTACTCCAGGAGAACATAACCATAATGAACAATTACACATGAGATAACAGGACTCCAAAACACATAAAACAAACTCTAATAGCATTGAGAAGAGAAACAAACAGCTTCACAATAAAAAGCGTTTTCCAGTAAGGATGTACTATTTTTGGCACCTCATGGTGGCCATATTTGTGAAGCGACAGTAGCCATATTTATCATGTTTTTTTGATTAGTCTTGACAAATAGCTATGACAGTTACACAATTCCACAACATGCATAAATTGTTAAAGTTTATTACCAAAATGTGGGTTCCATTGGCAAAGTATTCCGCTTGGTACGTGAAATTTACCATGTACGTAATCATCCCACCAGGACAGTAATTCAATGTTTAATCAAAAACTTTGAAACAACAGGGCCTGTTGCCAATCTGACAATGCCTGTGCATCGACAAACTGCAAGTTCCAATGAAAGCATCACTATCATGCATTAGAGTGTAAGCCATAAGAGTAAAGATGAATATTAGAAAGAGCAAGGAAAAAACAATCAAATACATGGAAACTGAAAACTCCTTGGCTTGAAACAAATTAATGATAGAATAAAGAAACCCACAGAATCAAATGATAATGAAAACACATCCTACCAGAAACTTTGGGAAGCAAGAACAGTGCACAGAAGTCAATTCATGGCAATAAATAAACAAAAGGACTAAAATCAAAACATTAACATTACAAGGAAAAGAAGTCTTTGGACAACAAAAGAAAGAAAATAATGAAAATTAGAGGAGAATTAAATGGAACAGAGAAAAAGAGAAACAATTTAAGGAGTTAACAAGAACAAAAGCTGTTCTTTGAAAAGATCAACAAAATCAATAAACCACTAGCCAAACTGACAAAAGAAAAATGGGGAGGAAGCAAATAACCCAAATAAGAAACGAATGCATCTATAAGATGTCGTCCTACTGGCCTCTTACTTGAGGGGAGTGGAGAAGGTGGAGAGGAGGGGACAGGAGATTGTTAAGAGGATATGACATGTATAGAACGGAAAGGAAGAGTGTGCTGCCACCAGGCAAGGAGAGTAGAAGGAGCTGCAGATAGGTGGGCGTGGAAATTTAAAAAACTGATTGTACACTTTCACTCAATTACAATAACAAAAGAAAAAGAAATAAGAGAAGCAATATCACAACAGACCAAACAGAAATGAAAAGAATCATAAAATAATACTTGAACAATTATAATCTAACAAATTTGAAAACCTAGAGAAAATGGTCAAATTTCTAGAAACACACCTACCTAAACTAATACAAACAGAGGCAGAACAACTAAATAAACCAAAAATAAGAGATTGAAAAGGTACATAAAAACCTCCCAGTAAAATGATGCCCTGGCTCTAATAGCTTCACCGGAGAATTCTACCGAACTTTTAGAGATGTATTAACTCTACTACTACCAACAGTATTTCAGAGCATAGGAAAAGTGGAATACTGCCAATTTCACACTATGAAGCCAGCATAACCCTGACACCAAACTGAGGTAAACATAGCACAAAGAAAATTACAGACCAATATCCCCCATGAACATAGATGAAAAGTCCTCGACAAAATTCTAGCTAATCGAATTTAATGACATATCAAAAACAAATTGAAAGAAACAAAAACAAACAAAAAATTCACCACGACCAAGTAAAATTTATACCAGGAATGCAGGGATAGTTCAATGATAGAAAAAGAATCAATGTAATCAACTATGTAAATAAAACAGTAGAGAAGAACCACATGATCTTATCCATTTCTGCAGAAAAGACATTTGACAAAGTCCAACACCCATTAATGATATTAAAAAAAAAAAAAAAAAACTGTGAGCAAAATAGGAGTAGAAGGAAAATTCTCAATATAATAAGGAGCATTTACACAAAGCAAATGGCCAGCATCATCTTAAGTGGAGACAGTCTGAAAGTATTCCCCTTGAGAACAGTAAACAGACAAGGATACTCTTTATCAATCCTTTTATTCAGCATTGTGCTGGAGATCCCAGCCAGAGCAATGAAGCTAGGAAAAAAATAAGTAAAGCGACTCCAAATTGGTAAGGATGAAGTAAAAGTATACCTATTTGCAGATGATATGATTTTATACACCAAAAACAAAACACACTGCTGTTGAGTTGATTCTAACTCAATAGTAACCCTATAGGGCAGAGTAGAACTGCTCCATAGAATTTCCTTAATTACTGACCTTTTGGCTAGCAGAAATAACAGTTAATCACTATACTACCAGGGTTTCCATCTTATATACAGAAAATTCCTAAGAATTTACATGAAAACTACTGGAACTAATAGGTTTCAGCAAAATATCAGCATACAAAATAAATATACAAAAATCATTTGGATTCCTATACCACAATAACAAGAACTTCAAAGTAGAAATTACCAAATCAATACCCTTTACATTAGTCCCAGGAATATAAAATACTGAAGAATAAATCTAACCAGAAATGTAAAAGACTTGTTCAAAGACAGTTATGAGACCCTACTGCAGGAAATCAAAAGACTTCTACATAAGTGGAAAAGCATACTTTGCTCATAGATAGAAAAGCTTGACCTTGTGAAACTATTTATTGTACCCAAAGTGATCTACAAATACAGGGTAATTCCAACCTAAATTCCAACAACATTTTTTAATGAAATAGAAAAACAAATCACAAGCTTCATACAGAAAGGCAAGAGACACTGGATAAATAAATCATTGCTAAAGGAGGACAAAGTAAGAGATATCACACTACCTGATTTTAGAAGCCATGGCAGTCTAAACAACCTAGTACTGGTACAGCAAGAGATTCATAGGCCAATGAAAGAGAATTGGGTATCAACACATAAATTCACTCGCCTGTGAACAGCTGGGAAATGATGGTGGAATAGTGAAGAGTTTGGTTGTTAACCAAGAGGTCAGAAGTTTGAATCCACCAGTCATTCCTTGGAAACTCTATGGGGCAGTTCTACTCTGTCATAGGATTGTTAAGAGTCAGAATCATCTTGGTGGCAATGGTTTTCTTTTTCCTTTTAATGAGCAGCCGGTATTTGACAAAGACCCTAAGTCTGTTACAAATGGTGTTGGCATAACTTGATGTCCATCTTCAAAAAAATTAAATAAGATCCATATATCTCTCCATGTACAAAAACTAACTAAAATGGATCTAAGACCTAAAATAAAATCTGAAATGGTAAAGGTCATGGAAGAGAAAATGAGGACAACACTGGGTGCCCTAATACACGGCATAAACAGAATACAAAGCACTGCTAACAATGTACAATCACAAGAAGAGAAAGCAGGTAACCAGGAACTGCTGAAAATGAAAAGTTATGTCCATCGAAAGACTTCACTGAAAGAGTAAAAAGACAAAGTACAGACAATCCTGAGCAGCATCTAATCTCTAAAATCTAAAAGATACTACAAAACCTCAACAACAAAAAGACAAATAATACATTTAAAAAATGGGCAAAGGATATGAACAGACATTTCCTGAAATAAGAAAGTCAGGTAGCTAATGGATATATGAGGAAATGTTCATGATCACCAGCCATTAGAAAAATACAAATTTAAAAGTACACTGAGTTACCATCTCACCTCAACAAGGCTGGCCTTAATCCCAAAACACAGAATAATAAACATTGGATAGGCTGTGGAGAGACTGAAACACTTATACACTGCTGGTGGTGATATAAAATGGTACAACTGCTTTGGAAATTGACTTGGCACTTTCTTCAAAAGCTAAAAATAGAAATGCCATACACTCTGGAGACCCTACTTCTTGAAATAGAGCCCAGAGAAATAATAATTGCTACATGAATAGGTACATGCATACCAGTGTTCATCACAGCACTGTTGACAATAATAAAAAGATTGAGTCAACTTAGGTGCCCTTCAACAGATGAGTGGATAAACAAACTATGGTATATTCACACAATGGAATATTACGCAATGATAAAGAAAAATGATGAATTTGGGAAACATCTCATAACAGAGGGAGTCTGGAAAACATTAGATTGAGTCAAATTAGTCAGATGCAAAACGACAAATGTTGTATGAGACCACTATTATAAGGACTCAAAAAAAGGGTTTAAACACAGAAGAAAACAGTCTTTGATGGTTATGCAGGCAGGGAGGGAGAGAATGGGCTATTCAATAATTAGTAAACAAGAATTATTTTAGATGAAGGGAAGGACAACACACAGTACAAAAGTCAGCACAACTGGACTAAACCGAAGTTAAGTTTTCTAAGTACAATCAAACACTTTGATGGACAGATAAACAGTGGCAGGAGTCTGAGTTCCATAGTTTCACAATCAATTGGCATAAAAATGTTTATTAAGAAAATATTCTGCATCCTACTTTGGTAAGTGGCATTTAGAGTCTTAAAATCTAGCAAGCAGCTATAGCATCAACTGGTCTCAATCCATCCAAAGCAAAGAATTCAAAGCATTATGGACATCAGGAAATTACGATCCCAAGAGACAGAAAGGGCCATATAAACCAGAGACTAAATCAACACGAAGCTGGAAGAACCAGATGGTGCTCAGCTATCACCAATCACTGCTCCTCCAGGGAACTCAACAAACAGTCCCTAATGGAGCAGGAGAAACATGGGGTGCAGAACTCTAATAAAAGAACAGATTTCATGGTCTGAGAAGCTGGAGGGTCCTTAGAAGACCTGACCACTGGACTCTCTGTTAGTCCAGAATGGAAACCATTCCGGATGCCAACTCCTCACTAAGACTGAACGTATCTGTAAGACATAAAATGATACTAGTGAAGGTTGTGCTTTTGACTTATGTACATACATGAGAATAACTCGACAGCTCCTGTCTGGAGGTGAGATGAGAATACAGAGCAAGACTGGCGATGGACATCGCAAATACAGTGTGGAGGGCAGGAGTATGCTGTCACATAATAAAATGTAAGTTTTGTATAACAAATTGATTCAAATGGTAAATTTTCACTTAAAACACAATGAAAAATAAATTAATTAGAAAATAAATGAAATGAAGAGAACCATCTTCAGACAAGCACAAAGTAAAAGATTGCTACAAATAGTTCCTCTATAAGGAATCTTTTGAAGAATACATTTAAGGAAGAAAGAGATCATACAAAATGAACGTCTGTAAAACAAAACAGTCAATAGTGGGCAAACTTCTCGGACATTGACTCTATAAAGCGAGATTGTTGTTACGCAGGTCTGACTCATCGCGACCCCTACACACAGCAGAAGAAAGCACTGCCCTGCCCTGCAACGTCCTTACAATTACTGCTGTGTTTGAACTCATCGTTGTACCCACTGTGTTAATCCATCTCTTCGAGAGTTTTCTTGCTTTTTGCTGACCATCTACTTTACATGTAGTATGTGGGATGAACTCTTGCCATCTTTGCTTCTAAGGAGTATTCTGGCTGTGTTTTTTTCCAAGACAGATTTGTTCATTCTTCTGGAAGTTCACTATATATTTAATATTCCTTGCCAACTCATAATTCAAAGGTATCAGTTCTTCTTTGGTTTTCCTTGTTCACTGTCCAGCTTTCACAACTATATAAGGCAGTTGAAAACACTATGCCTTGGGTCAGGTTCACCTTAGTTCTCAAACTGACATCTTTGGTTTTTAACACTTTAAAGAGATCTTTTGCCGCAGATTTACCCAATATATTCTGTCCTTCAATTTCTTGACTGCTGCTTCCATGTGTATTGACCAGGGATCCAGGTAAAATGAAATACTTAAATTATATATACATATATATTATCATGATGTAGCTTATTGGTCCAGTTGAGAGGATTTTTTGTTCTTTATATTAAGGCATAATTCTCACAGAAGGCTGTAGTCTTTAATCTTCATAAGTAAGTGCTTCAAGTCGTTTTCTGTCACAGCAGGAAAGGTTATGTCATCTGCATACCACAGGTTATTAATGAATCTCCTAATAATCCTGATACCATGTTCTTCATCACATAGTACAGCTTCTGAGATTATTTGGTCAGCAGACAGATTTAATAAGTATGGTGAAAGAATACAACCCTCACACACCTCTTTTGACTATAAACCATGCAGGATCTTCTTGTTCCATTTGAGTGACACCCTTAATCTATATACAGGTTCCACATGAAAACCTGTTCCAGAATTTCCATTCTCTGCAATGTTATTCATAATTTGCTATGATCAGCACATATCTTTGTGTAGTCAGTAAAATACAGGTAAACATTGTTCTTGAATTTCTGCTTTCAGCCAAGATCTATCTGACACCAGCAATGATATTCCACGTTCCACATCCTCATCTGAATTAGCTTGGATTTTTGGCAGTTCCTTGTGGATGTACTACTGCTATGTTTTTTAAAGTGTCTTCAGCAATATTTTACTTGTGTGTGATATAAAGGGTATTGTTCCATAATTTATGTATCCCTTTGGGTCACCTTTCTTTGGAATGAACATATACATGGATTTCTTCCAGTAGATTGACAAAGTAGCTCTCTTTCAAATTTCTTAGCATAGATGAATGAGTGCTTCCAGTGTTGGATTGTTTGTTGAAACTTCTCAATTGGTATTTTGTCAATTCCTGGAGACTTGGTTTTTGTCAATGTATTTACTGCAGCTTGGATTTCTTCCTTCATTGTCTACTCTTGGTCATACGCTGCCTTCTGAAATGGTTGAACGTTGACCAGTTCTATCTGGCACTTCTATCTTCTTTTGATGCTTCCTGCATTGTTCAGTTTCTGTCCTTAGAATCCTTCACTATCGCAACCTGAGGCTTGAATCTTTCACTCAGTTCTTTCAGCTTGAGAAATGCTGAGTGTGTTCTTCCCCTTTGGTTTCATAGCTCCAAGTCTTTGCACATTTAATTATAATAATCTGTCTTCTAGAGCTGCTATTTGAAATCTTCTGTTCAGCTCTTACTTCACCACTTCTTCCGTTCTCTTTACCTATTTTATATTCAAAAGCAATTCCAGCACCTTTTGTAACATCCATTTTGGTCTTTTCTTTCTTTTCTGTAGTTTTAATGATCTTGTACTTTCTTCATACATGTTGTCCTTCATTTCACCCCACAAATTATCTGGTCTTTGGTCATTAGTGTCAAATGTGTCAAATCTATTCTTGAGATGGTGTCTATACTCAGGTGGGATATACTTAAGGTTGTACTTTGGTTCTCATGAACTTGTTTTATTCTCTTCAGATTCAACTTGAATTTGTATATGAGCAATTGATATTCTGTTCCAAAGTTGGCCCCTGGCCTTTTTCTAACTGGTGATACTGAGTTTCTCCATTTTTCCCGCACCCCCAGATGTAGTCAGTTTGATTCCTATGTATTCTATTCCTTGAGATCCACAGGTATAGTCAACATTTATGTTATTAAAATTTTTTTTCAGTGAATAAGTTATTAGCCTTGCAATATTCTTCATGTGCATTTTTTCACTATCACTTTAGTAGACGACAAGATCCCTCTTCCTAGTCTGCCTTAATCTAGAAAATCTGTTCAAACCTATTCATCCTGGGTGACCCTGCTGGTATTTGAAATACTGGTAGCATAGTTTTCAACATCTCGGCAATACACAGTAACACAAACCACCACAGTAAGAAAAATTGACAAAGAAGAGATGGCTATAAAGAAACAGTAATATTTAATTTGGGGGCGTTAATTTGGTTTAATAATTGTATAAGTAAGAGGGGTTAGTTTGATTTAAGAAGTACAATGGTACATTGTTTTAGAGGACAGTAAAGCTATTCGTTAATTATAAACCTAGTGAGTGAAATACATATGTGAAAAATTTTGAAGTAGCTACTAAAAGAACAAGCTACTGATTGAAGGAGAAAAAAAGATTAAGAAATAAGGTAAGAAAAGAAATAAAAGAGAAAAAAGTCAACAAAGATAAGTTGCAAAATACTATCATAAAGTTCCATTTAAGTATATATCAAAAACTACAACATATTTAAGTAGACTAATTTCACTAGTCTTAGTTATTTAAAAATTAAGCTTTTCACTGCACATACAGGTTGGCTCAAAGGTGTTCCTAAGACCGCAAGCAGCTGTAAAGCTAACAGAACAAATATCCCAGCCAGTAGCAGTGATACCTTCGTTGGCACTATGTCTATTTACTCCAGTTGAATTCACACACATGTCACACATCGTGTTTGCAAAATGAAAACTCTTTATTACTTAAAGAAAGTAATTTAGTTTCATTTACAGACAATATGGACCCATATAATCATCCAGAAGCAAAAGACCAAGGTAACCTTTCAGAATCCCTCATCTATTATCCTATTCCCTCCAAAACCCCAGTCTTCCTAGGATTAGGAGTCATTGCATTGGTTTGTATTTTTATTGACATCGATCTGTGGTATCAGTTCAGCCCAGGGAAATTTCAGCTTCTTTTCCCTAGTGAATCCAGATCCCAGCTGCTCCATACAGCTTTGATCTTACCCAGTGCTAGATCAGTGGGTATAGACTTCAAGTTAGGAAATCCACATGGCTCCCCTACTTTGGGCCACCAGTTTCACTACTCCCTTAAGTCCAATAATTAAAATGCATGGGAAATGCTGCAGGCTTAGCTTTTAACAATGGAATACTTAATGTCAAAACAAAAGCACAAATAAATGAAAAATTACGTTGATTAAAGTTACAACTTATTGACACCAATTGCAGAGCCAATTAATGCAATTGATGTCAGTAAGTTATTTATCTACAAAAAGGTGAATGGCAAAATTTGTGTTATGAATATATTTACAACAACGACAATAACAATAATAAAAAGAGTAGCTGTCAAGGCTGCTTATGTACAACCAAATCCTTCATAGGTTTGGGTTTCTTGGTTTGGAAGTTTAGGGTTATGATTTCACAGAGCATTCCAGTTTAATTGTCCTACAGATGTGTTTAGTGCTTCTCTTCTATCATCTTGTTGATTGTGTAGAAACTAGGTACAGCAACTGGTGCCATTTGGAGTGACAAAGTAAGGAGAGTCAAGAACTGGAAGACAAAACAAAATGTGTAGCTAACTCCCTGCATGAATAACTGCCATTTTTGCAATGAGATCAGAAGAACCAAATGGTGCCAGGGTACCATTACTGAATGTTTTGGTCAAAGGTTCTATAGAAGAATTCTGATCAAAAGGGTTCTTATAGATTCTTATAGAATTTAGAATTTCTGTAATAATGGAAGTCGGCCAAACTCCTGAAACTACTTCCCTGGAATAATCTTTAAAACTTAAGCCAAAAATATGTCTTGAGTTCTTATTAAACTAAATCATAGTTTAGTTTAATCAGTAAATTACATCTGTCCTAAGCGTGGTGGTCTTTTAAAAACTATCTATATGAGATCAAATTGACAGTAGCAATTTCAAAAATTAAATAAGAAACTAAGGGGGAAGTAGGCTTATGTTAAAGAGAGAAGAACAATTCAGAAAAGGGGAGTTAAAGGCTTACCAACTTGAAGAATATAATCAGTGTAACTGATTCATATATGTAGAAATTGTTGAACTGGTTTATGATGTTCTGCTGTATATATTCTCAACAATGACAAATGATATAAATTACAAAAAAATAATTTAGAAGTCCTATAACTGATTGATAATCTGAGCAAAAATCAGTAAGACTGTAGATAATTAGAAAAATAAATGAACTTGATCTAATCAACATTTTAATCAATTTAAAAAACTAAACTAGTGGCCATCAAGTCTATTTCAATCAATAATAATTCCAAGTGTGTCAGTAGAACTATACTCCAAAGGGTTTTTAATGAATGACTTTTCAGAAGTATGTTGCCAGAACTTTACACCATGGAAACTTTGTGTGGACACAATACACCAGTATTTTTAAGTGTATTAACCATTTGTGCCGCTGTAACACTCTGTTGGTCATGGCTAAGAGCTATGGCTGCTAACTAAAAGGTCAGCAATTGAAATCTACTAGGCACTCCTTAGAAACCCTATGGGTCAATTCTATTCTGTCATACAGAATCACTATGAGTCAGAATTGGCCTTATGTGGATGGGTTTGGTTTATGGGACTTCAGCAGACACATAAAACCTAGCAATTGGAAGATGTACATAAAAAAATATGTAAAGAACACTGCAACTTTGTCAATATCCTAGAAAACAAATTTTAAAGAATTAGTATCATAGAAACTCTGTTCTCTAAATAAAAATTAAGTTAAAAATCTATAACAGAGAGTAACTTAAAAAAATACATTAGGTAGTCAATAAGAATTTGGTTAGGTGAAGGGTGAGACAGCATGCAGTAGAAGGCAGGTCAGCATAACTGGACTACACCATAATCTAAAATGTTTTCTAAATTCAATCCAACATTTCAAAGGACAGAGTAGCTGGGACAGGAGTCTGGGGACCATGTTTTTAGGGGACATCAAGGTCAATTGGCATAACTAGTTTCTCCTAAGAGAGTCTCCTGTACTCCATATTGGTGAGTGGAGTTTGGGATCTTAAAGGCTAGAAAGCTTCCATCTGAGGAACATCAACTCATCTCAACCCACCTGGAACAGACAACTGAGAACTTCAAAGACATGAGGAAAAATGAAGCCAGGAGAGAGAAGAACCCATGTGATTGGTGGACTACATCAGCATGAGACCAGAATAACTAGATGGCACCGCTCCACCACCGAAGGCAGCCCTAATAAGAGACACAGTGTAGAGTTTCTGATGTAGCATGAGAAAAAGAGGTGTGAAGATCAAGACCTCTGTTAAAAGACCAGAATTGATGGTCCGTCAACCTGAAGAGTCCCATGAGAACATGGTCCCTGGACTTGCTGCTAGCCCAGAGCTGAATCCAATACTGAAGGCAACACTTCAGACAAAGAACGAACTGGACTATGGGACACAGAGTGATGCAGGTGGTATGTGTACTTTATGGTTTAATATATACATGAGGCTGTCCTACTAGTTTCTTTTTAGAGGGAAGAGGAGAGGCTAGACAGGAGGGGACAACTGTGGGCTGAATGGATACTGGAAGAGTGAAAAAGAAGAGTGTTGCTGTCATGGAGTGAGGAGAGCAGATAGAGTTGTAGAGAGGTGAGTACTCATGTTTTTATATGGAAAATTGACTTGAATTGCAAACTTTCACTTAAAGCAATAAAAAAGTTAAAAATATATACATTAGGAAATTTAAAATAAAACTGTATTTTTGCATAAATAATACATGCCTACTATGTTTGTTTGCCAACAGTGCATTATGCTAATTTTTAACACATAAAAAACATGGTGCAATGGTGTTTATGAAAATATCTCATGAGGTGGGGAAGGAGGGCATGGTTGGCAAACAAACATAGAAAGTGCACATTATTTGCACAAAAATACTAGTAGCAAAAAATAAGTTGTCTTGTCAAGTGGATTCTGACTCATTGCTACTCAACAGGACAGAGTAGAACTTTCCCATAGAGTTTCCAAGGAGTACCTGGTGTATTTGAACTGCTGATATTTTGGTTATCAGCCTTAGCTCTTAACCAATACATCTCAAGGGTTTCTATAATTGTTGTCATTGAGTCAGACTCATAGTCACCCTATGGGACAGACCAAAGTTACCTCCTAGGGTTTCTCTTAGATTCGAACTGTCAAGTTATTGGTTAGCTAATGTAGCTCTTAACCACTACACCACCAGGGTACTTTTAGATAACTCTCAGAGCATGTGGCAACTAGAAAATTGTTCTAGAAAGATAGCAAAACTCCTATGTATTAAATTGTGGGGTGTGGCTAAAATGTTAACCACTTATAGTCTTAAATGTATGTATACTTTACATAAGAAGAAAGAAATTCTGTGAAGTAAGGGCTACACAGCCAACTTATAAAGTTAGAAAAACAAAAAAGAATAATCATAAAGAAAAGTAATGAAAGCAAGTAATAAATGACAGATATAAATAAAAATGCAAGGAAAATAAACTCAAGGGACTCAAAAGAGCCAAAAATTGTTTGAAAAGATTAATTAAAAGGGGTAAGGCACAGATTTGGGCACAGTCAAGACGGTGGACTAGACACACGTCTCCTTAATTCCCTCTGAAAACTAAGGCCTGGATTGATAATTAAATGGAGCATTCTGGGTATCCAGTGAGCCCTAGGACATGGCATAGCACTGTCAGTTCGGACTACCTGCCACTAAATAAGAAACTCTTCTCTTTTGCTGACCCCTGCCCTTGTTGAATGACTGGCTCTTGCCCACTACAGGTGACTGCCATTTTTAACTTGTTTTCTTCTTTTTGTTAGCCAGCAGTGGCATTTGAGCTTAACTGGCAGCAAAGCTCAGCCACACTACTGATGTGACCAGCAGGTAGAATAGCCACACTTTGAGAGCCCAGGTTTGGACTCTGAACACCTCAGCCCCTTTACCCCTCTTTCCAAACCTCTATCACTGATTTGGCTATTTCACAGTGGGCAGGACAGCTTGTGCAGGACACCATCTGGTTTGACTCAGAGGCAGAGTTACCCAAACACAGGCCTCAGCAGGGGCTAATTCTCACTCTGGGAGGCAGTGCCAGTGGAGGCAGCACTTCTTCAGCAGTAAAGCTGTGTTTAGTACAGTGTAGCCTTACAGGTGGAGCCCAGCAGCAGATGACATCAGGACAGTAGCCCTTTTTTTTACTTTGAATTAAATCACAGCATCTGGGGATAGACATAAAAGTGCCTCCATTTTTTTGCCAGCTGGAAAGAGGGGCTTGCACACTGGACAGCCTGACTGATTTTGGAAGCTGTCAGACAGATTTTAGCTTTCAAAATAAGACTATCTAAAGAAATAACTGCTGTACAACCTGATGGCATCTCCTCCAGTCTTTACTGACCCACAACATAGGGTCAGTTGATGGCACCTCCAGTAACTCCCTAAGTAGGGCTGTGTCTTTGCCAATCAGGAAGTGGAATCTACTACTCCAGAGATTCCACTGGGCCCAGTCACTGGAGTACATAGAGGTAACTGGTGATCAAATTTCTTCTTATACAGAGCTTCAACTTCTATCAAGGCAACACCAGAGAAACTAAACAACCTCTAGATGCCCCCAAAAGCAACTAATCTTGGCCAGACACTTAAATAAAAATCCACTCATGGCTCCAGAAAGCTCCCAAAAGAAAGAATCAAAGATTTTCCCAGATGAAGAAATCTTTCTGAGACTTTTGGAGGTAGAATACAAAAGAATTATACAGAGACCACTCCAGGACATCATACAAAATATAGCAGAGAAAAATGAAAAATTAAGTAAGCTGTTCAAACTGATGGAACACCAGCATTCTGAAATCTGACAGATTGATAACAAAATTAAAGAATTAGAAAACACAATTCAAAGTGAAGAGAACAGAATTGAACAAATGAAAAATAGAATTTCGGACTTGGAAGACAGTGCTACTGACACCAGCATTTATGAGGAGAAATCAGAGAAAAGAAACAAGAAAAATGAAGAAATGTTAACAAACGTGTTGTGCTTTATCAAGAGGAACAATCTAAGATTAATTGGTGTTCCTGAACAGGAAGGGACACCTGAAAACACAGAGAGCATTGTTATTACTTGCTGACAGAAAACCTCCCTGAAATTATAAAAGAAGAGGACACAGATATCCAAGATATCTATTAATGAGGATCATAGGGGTAACTGCAAAGGACAAAAAAGACACAACATATCAAAACAAGAAACACAGTACAGGAGTCTCAACAAACACAAAACAACACTGAAAAGGATGAAAAATCAACCCATAAAGAAGAATGTTCCAGAACAGAACAGTAAGAGCAACAGAGAAAACATCAACACAAAAATAAAGACACCAAAACAACAGCACTAAACACATTCCTCTCAATAATTACATTGAATGTAAGTGGACTGAGTGCTCCAGTAAAGAGACATTTTGTGTCAAAAGACACCATCCATCTATATGTTGCTTACAAGAAACTCACCTTAGACTTAAAGATATTAACAAACTGATAATTAAAGGATGCAATAGTATACAAAGCTAACAATACACAAAGAAGAGCAGGTGTGGAAATGTTAATCTAAGATAAAATAGATTTTAATGTAAAATCCACCATCGTGGACAAGGATGGACATTATTGCTGGAAGGTTCAATACACAAGCACGACTTAACAATATTAAATATTTATGCACCCAGTACTAGAGCATCTAAATACATTGAAGAAACACTGATTGCATGCAAAAATGAGATAGATCACTCCACAATAACAGTGAGAGACTTCAACACTGCACTTTCAGTATTGGACAAATCTTCTAGTAAAAAGCTCAGTAAAGACACAGAAGATCTTATTGTGACAATTAACCAACTAGACCTCATCAGCATACAGAGTTTTCTATTCATCAGCAGGTAATTACACCTTCTTCTCCAGTGCACATGGATCATTTTCCAAAATAGACTACATGTTAGGGCATAAAGCAAATATCAGCAAAATCCAAACCACTGAATGATTGCAAGCATCTTCTCAGATGTGTTAGGACATAAAGCAAATCTCAACAAAATCCAAACCATTGAATTATTGAAAAGCGTCTTCTCAGACCATAATGCCATAAAGGTCAAAATCAGTAGCAGAAAGAACTTTGATAGAAATTGGAACTCATGGAAATTGAGAAACATCTTGCTCAAAAAGCCATGGGTTATATAAGAAATCGAGGATGAAATAAAGAAATTTATGGAGGCAAATGAGAACGAAAGCACTTCCTACCAGAACTTATGAGATACAGACAAAGCAGTGGTCAGAGATCAGTTTATTTCTATAAATGCACATGTCTGGAAGGAAGAAAGAATATAAACCAAAGAATTAACCCTATGGTTTGAACAAGTAGAAAGAGAACAGCAGAGGAACCCTTCAGACACCAGAAGAAAATAGATCATAAAGACCGGAGCAGAACCAAATGAATTAGAGGACAGAAGAACAATTGAAAAAATTGATACGACCAAAAGCTGCTTTTCTGAAAAGATCGACAAAATTGACAAATCATTGGTGAAACTTACTAAAGAAAAACAGGAAAGGAAACAGATAACCCAAATAAGAAGTGAGAGGGGAGATGTCACAACAAATCCAACAGAAATCAAAAACATCATAACACAATACTATGAAAGATTGTACTCTAACAGATTTGAAAACCTAGAGGAAATGGACAAATTCCTAGATTCATGTCACCTGCAAAAATTATCACAAGGTGAAGCAGAACAACTTAATAAACTCATCACAAGGGAAGAGATTGAAAAAGTCATAAAAAAAAAATTACCAACCAAAAAAGCCCTGGCCCAGATAGCTCCACTGCAGAATTCTACCAGGCTTTTAGAGAAGAGTTAACTCCAATACTACTGAGACAATTTCACAGCATAGAAAGGATGGAATACTCCCAAATTCATTCTATGAAACCAGCATAATTCTGATACCAAAGTAAGGAAAAGATCCCACATAGAAGGAGAACTATAGATCAATATCACTCATGAACCTAGATGCAAAAATGTTCAACAGAACACTTGTCAACAGAATTCAACAACATATTAAAAAATAATTCATCACAACCAAGTTGGATTCATATCAGGGATGCAAGGCTGGTTGAACATCAGAAGAACAATTAATGTGATCAACCACATAAACAATACAAAAGACAAGAATCACCTGATTTTTGTCAATTGACACAGAAAAGGCATTTGACACAGTCCAATACTCATTCATGCTAAAAGATCTCAGCTATTTAGGAATAGAAGGCAAATTCCTCAATGTATAAACAGGGGCTGTTTATACAAAGCTAACTGCCTACATCATCCTGAATGGAGAGAGACTGAAACAATTCCCCTTGAGAACAGGAACTGGACAACGATGTCCATTCTCACCTCTCCTGTTCAACATTGTACAAGAAGTTCTAGTCAGAACAGTTAGGAAAGACCAAGAAATAAAGGGCATCCACATCAGCAAAGAAGTAAAAATCTCCCTATTTGCAGATGATATGACTGTATACACAGAGAATCCTAAAGAATCTGTAAGTGAACTACTAGTACTGATAGAAGAGTTCAGCGAAGTATCAGGATACAACACATACATAAGTAAATCAGCAGGATTCCTTTATACCAATGAAGAGATCATCAAAGAAGAAATCACCAAATCAATATCATTTACTACATCCCCCAAGGTGATAAAATACCTAGGAATAAATCTAACTAGAGAAATGTGAGACCTATACAGAGAGAACTATAAGACCTTACTGCAAAAAACCAAAAGAGACTTACATAAATGAAGAAACCTACCCTGCTCACGGTTAGGAAGACATAACATCATGAAAATGTCTGTTTTATGCCAAGCCATGTATGTATACAATGCAATTCCAGTACAAATTCCAGTGTCTTTTTTTTCATGAGACAGAGAAACAAATCACCAACTCTGTTTGGAAGGGGAATAAACCCTGAACAAGTGGAGCACTCTTGAAGAATAGGAACACAGTGCGAGGCCTCATACTATCTGAACTTAGAACCTATTATACTGCCACAGCAATCAAAACAGCCTGGTACTGGTACAAAAAGAGACATACAGACCAACGGAACAAAGTTGAGATCCCAGAGATGCCTCCATCCTCTTATCAACAGTTGATATTCACCAAAGACCCTAATATTGTAAACCAGGGTAAAAACAGTCTCTAACAAATGTATGTTGGTAAAATTGAATATCCATCTGCAAAATTGTGAAACAAGACCCATATCACACACCTTACACAAAAACTAACTCAATATGGATCAAAGACCTAAATATCAAAAAGTAAAAGGATATTGGGGTGGAGTAAAGATGGCCGACTAAGCACACGTCTCCTTATATCCCTCTGGAAACCAAGACCTGAATTGACAATCAAACAGAGCCTTCTGATCACCTAATCAGCCTCAGGACACGGCACAGAGCTGTTAATAGGGACTTCATACCACTCAGCGAAAAACCTCCTCTCTTTCGCTGACTTCCGCTCCTGGCTAGCCCCGGCTCTCACAGACAGAAGGTAAACGCACCATTTTGACTTTTTTTTTCCTCTGCCTTGGCTAGCAGGCGGAGCTGGGCCTTGACTGGCGGCTGGACTCAGACGCACTGCTGGGGGGATAGGCAGGTGAAATTCCCATATTCTAAGAGCCAGGCTCGGGACTCTGTTAATCTAGATACTTTGAGCCTTTGGTTTTGTAGCTGCCTCAGTGGGGTTTGTGCGGAGCTCCGCGGTCAGGGTGCGGAATGCCATGATGGTATCAAGATTTTAGCGGGACCTCGTTCTTAGCCTGGGAGCCAGCGCCTGCAAACTGGACAGTGCTTCTCCGACAGAAAAGTAGTGATTTTCTACAGTGCTGCCTACGTTGGGGGCCCTGCAACAGAAGCAGAGGAATCGTTGCCTCTCAGCACCTTTAGCCCCTCTGTCTGCTGCCTGTGTAGAAGATGCCATCTTGGGTACAGTGGCCACAGTGGGACCTAATTCTTAGCTTGGGAGCCAGAGCCTGCCCACAAGACAGCACTTTTCTATCACAAAACCACTACTCGACGCAGTGTTGGCTAAGGATAGACCCTGTCAACAGAGGCCAACAGGGCAGTAGCATTGCTGTATTCTGAACTAGTTTGTTATCATCTGGGGTTGGATATAGTGGCGCTTACTATGTCAGATGAGAAGATGGACCTCTACACCTGAAAACCTAACTGACTTGTGAACTGGTCAGATACCTTTTGCTTTACATTTGAAGACAGCCTGGAGAAACATTTGCAATCCATCCTCACGGTACCTCGTCCAGCCTCTATATACTCACATGGGACCCAAAAAGCAACAGACAATTGTGGCATACAAGCAATCACTCATGGCTTCAGAAGGCTCCCAAACAAAGCAACCAAGGAGTTTTCCAGATGAAGAAACTTTTATGAAAGCATCAGGAAGTGAATACAAATTGATTATATACAGAGCCCTTCTAGACCTTACACAAAATGCAGCAGAACAAAATGAAAAATTAAGCAAGTTGTTTGATCTGATGGAACACCAGTACTCTGAAATCCAATCGATCAAGAAGAAAATCAAAGCCATAGAAACTTCCTTGCAAAGCCAAGAAAATAGAATGGAACAAATGGAAAAAAGAATTTCTGACTTGGAAGACAGGGCTACTGATGCCAGTGTCTATGAGCAGAAATCAGAAAAAATAAAGAAGAAAAATGATGAAACATTAGGAAGCATGTGGGACTCTATTAAGAGGAACAACCTTCGATTAATTGGAGTCCCTGAACAGGGTGAGACATCTGAGAACACAGAGAGTATTGTGGCTGAGCTGCTAAAAGAAAACTTCCCAGAAATCATGAAGGAAGAGAATATAGACATCTCAGATGCATATTGTACGCCACCCAATATAGATCTCAAAAGAAAGACTCCAAGACATATTATAATCAAGCTTAACAAAATGAAACATAAGCAGCAACTCTTAAAGGCAGCAAGACTCAAGGCAAAGCTAACATTCAAAGGGAAACCCTGTAGGCTGTCATCAGATTTCTCAGCATAAACCATGCTGGCATGGAGACAGTGGCAAGACACATTCAAAGTCTTGAAGGAGAAGAACTTCCAACCAAGAATTATATATCCTGCAAAACTATCTTTGAAATACGAAAATGAAATTAAGACATTCCCAGATAAACAGAAACTCAGAGACTTTGTAAAAACCAAACCCAAACTACAAGAAATACTGAAAGAAGTTCTTGGCTTTGGCTTAGAAGAACGAAACCACTAACTTTATATTTTAGAATGACACACTACTCAATACTCATTTAGGGAAGGCTCCAAAGTAAATCACAGCTTTGATTTGGAAAGAAGCAATCCAATTATGATGACTATGGTGTCATCATAATAAAAGAAGGATGTACTACAGTCGTTATAGTCCTTCCAGATGGAGAGGAAGATGACCAGACTGGTAGTAATTAAAATTGGGTTTATAAATAGTCTATTAAGGGGGTTCATAGGGGCAGCTGTAAAGCACAACAAACATGTACCATACCATTTCAAGAAATCTAACACACGAGTCTCAACAACTATAAAACCAGCTCTGAAAAAGGAGAAAAATCAACTCACAAAAAACAGTGTCCTAGAACAGACTAATAAGAACAACAGAGAAAACATCAACATAAAAATAAACATATCACAATGGCAGCAGTGAACACATACCTATCAATAATTACATTGAATGTGAATGGACTGAATGCTCCAGTAAAGAGACACTGAGTGTCATCTTGGATCACAAGACATGACCCATCCATATGTTGCCTACAAGAAACTCACTTGACACCTAAAGACAGGAACAAACTGAAAATTAAAAGTTGGAAGAATATATATCAAGCTCACAAAGAACAAAGAAGAGCAGGGGTGCCAATTCTAATCTCAGACAAAATCAATTTTAATGTCAAATCCACCATCATGGACAAAGATGGACACTATTTATTGCTGAAAGGTTCAGTACACAAGCAAGACTTAACTATATTAAACATTTATGCACCTAATGTCAGAGCACCTAAATATGTCGAAGAAACACTGACTACGCTGAAAAGAGAGTTAGCTGACTCCACAATAATAGTGGGAGACTTTAACACTCCACTCTCATTACTAGACAGATCATCTAGAAAAAAGTTCAGTAAAGATACAGAAGACCTCACTGACACTAAACCTCATTGATATATACAGAACTTTCCACCCATCAGCAGACAACTACACCTTCTTCTCCAGTGCACATGGAACATTCTCCAGAATCGACCACATGATAGGCCATAATGCAATGCTCAACAAAATCCATACCGTTGAATTATTGCAAAGCATCTTCTAAGATAATAAAGCCATAAAAGTTGAAATCAATAGCAGAAAAAACAGAGATAGAAATTGGAACTCTTGGAAACTGAACAACATCTTGCTCAAAAAAACATAGGTTATAGAGGAAATCAGGATGAATAAAGAAATTCATGGATTCCAATGAGAACGAAAACACTTCCTACCAGAACCTATGGGATACAGCCAAAGCAGTGCTCAGAGGTCTGTTTATCTCCATAAATGCACACATCTGGAAGGAAGAAAGAAACCAAATCAAGGAACTAACTCCACAGCTTCAACAAGTACAAAGAGAACAACAGAGGAAACCCTCGGGCACTGGAAGAAATGAGATCATAAAGATTAGAGCAGAGCTAAACGAATTAGAGAATAGAAAAACAATTGAAAAAAATTGAAAAGACCAAAAGCTGGCTTTTTGAAAAGATCAACAAAATTGATAAGCCATTGGCTAAACTTACTAAAGAAAAGCAGGAAAGGAAACAAATAACCCAAATTAGAAATGAGAAGGGAGTTGTCACCACAGATACAACAGAAATAAAAAATATCATAAGAGAATACTATAAAAGACTGTACTCTAACAAATTTGAAAACCTAGGGGAAATGGACCAATTCCTTGACTCATACCACCTACCCAAATTATCACAACGTGAAGCAGAACAACTTAATAAACCCATCACAAAGGAAGAGATTGAAAAGGTCATCAAAACACTGCCAACCAAAAAAATGCCAGGCCCAGGTGGCTTCACGGCAGAATTCTACCAAGCATTTAGAGAAGAGTTATCCCCAATACTATTGAAGCTATTTCACAGTATAGAAAGGGATGGAGTACTCCCAAACTCACTCTATGAAGCCAGCATAACCCTGATACCTAAGCCAGGGAAAGATCCAACAAAGACAGAGAACTACAGACCGATATCACTAATGAACCTAGATGCAAAAATCTTCAACAAAATTCTTGCCAACAGAATACAACAACATATCAAGAAAATAATCCATCATGACCAAGTGGGATTCATGCCAGGGATGCAAGGCTGGTTCAACATCAGGAAAACAATTAATGTGATTAACCACATAAATAACACAAAAGACAAAGATCGCCGGATTTTGTCCATTGATGCCGAAAAGGCATTTGATAAAGTCCAACACCCATTCATGCTAAAAACTCTTAGCAAAATGGGCATAGATGGCAAATTCCTCAACACAATAAGGGCCATTTATACAAAGCCAATTGCCCACAGCATCCTGAATGGAGAGAGAATGAAAGACTTTCCCTTGAGATCAGGAACTAGACAAGGATGCCCACTGTCACCTCTCCTATTCAATATTGTGCTAGAAGTTCTAGCCAGAGCAATTAGACAAGACAAACAAATAAAGGGCATCTGCATCGGCAAAGAGGAAGTTAAAATCTCCCTGTTTGCAGATGGTATGATTGTATATGCAGAGAACCCCAAGGAATCTACAAGTAAGCTACTCAAACTGATAGAAGAGTTCAGCAAAGTTTCAGAATACAAGATAAACATAAGTAAATCAGTAGGTTTCCTTTACACTATCAATGAGACTGTTAAGGAGGAAATTATTAAATCAATACCATTTACGATAGCCCCTAAGAAGATAAAGTACCTAGGAATTAATCTAACCAGAGAAACAACAGACGTTTACAAAGAGAACTAGAAGCCCTTACTACAAGAAACTAAGAGAGACTTAGATAAATGGAAAAACCTACCCTGCTCATGGATAGGAAGACTTAACACTGTGAAAATGTCTATTTCACCCAAAGCAATTTATTTATATAATGCAATCCCAATACAAATTCCAGCATCATTTTGTAATGAGATCGAGAAACAAATCACCAATTTTGTTTGGAAAGGGAAGAAGCCCCACATATGTAAGGTACTACTAAAGAAGAGGAACACACTGGGAGGCCTCTCATTACCCGACCTTAGAACATACTACACTGCCACAGTGGTCAAAACAGCCTGGTACTGGTACAAGAACAGACAGACCGATCAATGGAACAGAATTGAGACCCCAGAGATGACACCATCTGCCTATGAACAGTTGATATTTGACAAAGGCCCTAAGACATTAAACTGGGGTAAAAACAGTATCTTCAACAAACGGTGCTGGCAAAATTGGTTATCCATCTGCAGTAAACTGAATCAAGATCCATATCTTACATCTTATACAAAAACTAACTCCAACTGGATAAAAGACCTAAATATCAAACCTAAAACGATAAAGCTCATCCAAGAAAAGGTAGGAACAACAATGGAAGTTTTAATACACAATGAGGACAGACTCCAAAATCTGTCAAAGAAACCTCAATCAACAGAAGAGAGAATAGATAAATGGGAACTATTAAGAATCAAACACTTTTGCTCATCCAAACACTTTATTAATAGAATTAAAAGAACACCCACAGAATGGGAAAAAAATATTTGGCAACTCTATGTCAGACCGACGCCTGATCTCCATAATCTATAAGGTACTATAAAATATCAAGAAGAAGAAGATAAACCATCCAATTAAGCGATGGGCAAAGGAGATGGACAGACACTTCACTAAAGAGGAGATCCAGGCAGCCAAAAAACACATGCGGACATGTTCACAATCTTTAGTTATTAAAGAAATTCAAATCAAGACAACAATGAGATACCATCTCACCCCAACAAGATTGGCCATGATCCAGAAAACACAAAACAACAAATGCTGGAAAGGCTGTGGAGAAAGTGGAACCCTCCTACACTGTTGGTGGGATTGCAAAAAGGTCCAGCCTCTTTGGAAGGCAATCTGGTGCTTCCTTAAAAAAATGGATATTGATATACCATTTGACCCAGTAATTGCACTACTTGGAATATATCCTACAGATTCAAGGCCTTTCACACCAATGGACACATGCACCAGAATGTTTATCGCAGCACAGTCCGCAATAGCAAAAAGATGGAATCAACTCAGATGCCCAACAATAGAAGAATGGATAGGTAAACTGTGGTACGTATACTCAATGGAGCACTACGCAATGATAAAGAATAACGATGATTCCAGGAAACATCTCCTAACCTGGTTTCAACTGGAAGACATTATGTTGAGTGAAAGTAGTCAGCGACAAAAGGACAAATACTGTATGAGACTTCTATGATAAGATCTCAAAAACAGACTTGTGTATAGAAGAAAAGACTCTTTGACAGCTGCAAGGGAGGGGAAGGAGGAATGGCGGGGGGGAGGGTTTAGTTTAGATAGTTACTAGAAATCTAGTTGGGAGAAAACGGTGACAGCACACATTAGGAACAAGAACAACATTATGTGGACTTCAGCATAACTTGAGCACTCCTTCCATCTTAACTCATACTGCAAGGATAGAGTAGATGGGGCGGGGGGCGGGGGACCATGCTCTTAGGCGAATTCCAGGCCCATTGGCACAACTAGCATTTTGCTAAGAGAGCTCTCTGCACCCCGCATTGGTGAGTGGCGTCTGGGGTCTTAAAAGCTGCCAAGCTGCCATCCGAGGACACAGCAAATGGTCCCAACTCAGCAGGATCGGATGCTCACCGAGGGCCAAAATGGCATGCAGTAAAGACAACCGAGAAGGCAGAGAGACCCACAAGAGTGGGTGCCCACATCGACTTGGGCCCGGAAGAACCAGATGGTGCCCGGCCACCACCAGTGATAGCCACGATGGAGCTCACAGAGAGGAGCCTCACTGGCAACACAAGAATAAAAAGAGGTGCATCACGAGATCTCCACTAAAAGACCTCAATTGATGGTCCAGCAGTTTTGGGGTTCCTCTGAGAGCATGGCCCCCTGCCCTGATGCTGCCCTTTCCCATAAATTATAACAAAGTTCCACTCTTTGGACGGGAATGGATTGGACTTGGCAATGCAGAGTCATCATATATTAGAAGCACTTTATGGTTCTATACATCTATAGGATATCATCTTGCTGACCTCTGGCTCGAGGAAGGGGAGTGGACGGAGAGGAGGGGAAAGGAGACTGTTGGGAGGATGAGACATGTATGGAGCAGAGAGGAATAGTGTGCAGTCACCGGACAGGGAGAGCAGTGGAAGCTGCATATAGGGGGGCATGTAAATTTTTATGTGAATGTACATTTTCACTCAGTTATGTTAAATAAAAATAAAAATTAAAAAAAAAGTAAAAGGATATTGATTATGCCAGAAAAAAATAGCGTCAACAATGGAAGTCCTAATACACAGGTTAGACACACTTCAAAAACTGAAAAGCACGATTAACTGAAAATAGATAAATGGAAACTACTAAGACTCAAACACTTTTGCTCATCCAAAAACGTTATCAAAAGAATTAAAACACCACCTAAAGAATGGGAAAAAAATAGTTGGCAATCTCCAATCTCCATAATCTACAAGGTTTTGCAAAATATCAACAATAAAATGGCAAATAACTCAGTTAAGTGATGGGTAAAGGAGATGGACAGACACTTCACCAAAAAGGACATCCAGGCAGCCAAAAGACACACAAGGAAATGCTGACTGTCACTAGCTATCAGAGAAATCCAAATCAAAACTACAATGAGATACACTCTCACCCCAACAAGGCTGGCCATATCCCAAAAAACCACAAAACAACAAATGCTGGAGAGGCTGTGGAGAAACTGGAACTCTCTTGCACTGCAAGTGAGATTGCAAAATGATACAACTTCTTTGGAAAGCAACTTGGCTCTTCCTTAAACAGGTGGAAAGAGATATACCATTTGATGCAGTAATCCCACTGCTCGGAATATATCTCACAGAAAAAAAGGCTGTCACACAGATATATGCACCATCAACAACAGCAAAAAGATGGAAGCAACCTAGATGCCATCAACAGATGAATGTATAAACAAACTATGACATACATACTCACTGGAACACTAGTAATGATAAAGTGATGATTTTAGGGAGCATCTTATAACCTGATTTGCATTGGAAGATATTATGCTGAGTGAAATCAGTCAGCAACAAAGGGACGAATATTGTGTGAGACCCCTACCATAAGAACTTAAACGTAGACTTATGTACAGAGGAAAAAACTCTTTGATGGCTTCAATGGTAGGGAACAAGGGAAAGGATTTGTTATAGATCAGATAGTTAATAGAAATTTTGTTATGTGAAAGCAGTGACAGTACAGAGCAGAAAGCAGATCAACTTAACTGAACTTCACCATAAACTGAAAGTTCTTCTAATCACTACCCAATATTGCAAGAACAGAGTAGCGGGGGCAGGGCCTGGAGACCATGCTTTCATGAGACATTGAGGCCAACTGGCATAACTAGCCTATCTCTAAGAGAGTCTTCTGCACCTCATTTAGTCAGGTGGCATCTGAGGTCTTGAAAGCCAGCAAGCTGCCATCTGAGATACACCAAATTGCCCCAACTCGTCTGGAACAGATGATCAAAGACACTAGGAAAAAAAAGCTCAGGATACAGAAGGACACATGTGAATGGGAGACTGTATTGACATATGACCAGAAGAACCAGATGGTACCCAGCCACCACCAATGACAGCCACGTTGAGTCCCTGTGGCATCATGAGAAAAAGAAGCGTGCAACTCAAGAACTCTATTAAAAGACCACAGCTGATGGTCCAACAGCCTGGGAGATCCTCTAGGAACATGGTCACTTGACCTGCTGCTGCCCCTGACCAGAAAACAGTACTGAGGTCAACTCCAGACAAAAACATATGGGACTCAGGGACACAATGTAACCATGTGGTGTGTGTACTTTGGTTGTATGCACTTATAGGATGCTGTCCTACTGGCCTCTTTCTAGATGGGAGAGAAGAGTGTGGAGAGGAGGGGAGGAGAGTTTGTTAAGAGAATACAGCAAGTATAGAATGAAAAGGAGGAGTATGCTGTCACTGGGAAAAGACAGCAAAAGGAGCTGTAAATAAGCAGGCTTGGAAAATTAATTTGGATTGTATACTTTCACTTAAGCACAGTAAAGAAAAAGAAAGTGAAAATAATATGAACAACTTTATGACAATGTATTGAAGACTTTGGTTTAACAAATATTTCTCTAAAAGCATACATGACTAAACTGACTCAAGGTGATCTGGGTTTCTAATGCTTCACACCAAAACAAACAAACAAACAAAAAATTGCCATCCATTCAATTCTGACTCACAGTACCCTAAAGGACAGAGAACTGCCCACATAGGATTTCCAAGGAGTGGTTGTTGGACTTGAACTGAAGACTTTTTGGTTAGCAGCCTTAGCCTTTATCCATCACAGCATAAAGGTTTTCGTAATTTTTGTTACTGAGTCAAACTTGTAATGATCCTATAGAATAAAGTTGTCTCCTATGATTTCCAGGGAGTGGCTGGTAGGTTCAAACTGCAAACTTCTTGGTTAACCCAGGTGAGCTCTTACCATTTTATAGTATTAACTAAATTGAAATAGTAAGTAAAATTCTCCTCTGAGAAACAAATAGTTCCAGAAGGTTAGAAAATGAATTCTATCATAGTATTAACAAACAGATGATTCAAATCATGTACAAACTAACGTAGAGAACAGAAAAAGAGAGGGGGACACGCTTTGATTTATTTTATAAGGTTAAGTAGACTTATGGTACAACATTAAAGAACAAAAATTTCAAGTAATTTTATTTGCGAACATAGATACAATATCCTAAATAAAACATTATTAAACTGATCTAATAATGTACCAAAATGGTAATTCATTATGAAATTACTGGATTAGTTTCACTACTAAAAGGCCAATTCAACATTAAAAATTCTAATCACTTAACAGTTTAAAATAGAATAATGAAGTTTGTGTTAATGAGTAACTTACCACCGTGAGAATCTGGGGTTCAAGCCCACTGGGGACTTTTGAGAGGCTGTAAGAGTAGTTCACCAGGGCCCGAAGCAGTTTCAGCACTGCCGTCCCCGCTGGATATTGGTTCCTCCCTGATACTCCCAGCCTGCCCGTATAGATAAAGAGCAAAATAACAGGCCAGAAAGCAGCCCTCAGGCAGAGACGCTCTGGTGCTTGAGTAGCAATCCCTCAGCTGGTACCGGAATGCTCTTTCAAAGCCATAGATGACCTCTGGGGTGACAATGGGCTCCAATAGTATTTGCTTCATAGACAGGGGTACAACATATAGAGACCCTGAGGAAACAGGGTACACAGTGGTTCCCAGCGAACTGAATATGCAAAACTGTGTATTATAAGGATACTAGCTCTTCCAAGGAAATATGAGAATTTTTAAATGAGGACTTTGGCTACTGTATGGTGAAGTGCCTATAAGAAAACAAGGGTAGCAGCAGGAAGACCAGTTAAGAAGCTATAATCCAGGCAGTGAATCATTGCATGCTGCAAACAGTTAAATGCTCAACTACTAGTTGAGAGGTTGACTATTTGAAAGATAGGTTTAGCAATCTTCTTCCAAGGCCACAGCCTTGAAAATGCTGTGGAACAGTTCTGCCTTGCACATGGGGTCACTGTGACTCAGAATGAACTTGACAGCAACTAACAACAACACCAACAAATCCAGGCAACCAATTGTCAGGGCCCAGAGCAAGGTATTAGTGAAAAAACTGAGAAATCATCACATCCTAGACACGTACTGAAGTTAGAAATGATGACCTGCTGGTGGTCAGATGTGAAATAGAAGAGAAAGAGAAAAGTCAAGAATGGCTCCAAAGTTTTGAGTCTGACATCCGGATGGACAGAGCTGCCACTGACAGATAGGGAGACTCGGGGAGAAGCAAGCTGAGAAGATCAGTTGTTTGATGTGCCTGCCTTGTCTGAGGTGTTTGTTTGACTTTGAAATAAATGAAGACATTGGGAAGAAAGCTTGATATCTTAGGTTAGAGATCCAGCAAAGCTAGAGATATAAATATGACAGCAGCCCCACATTCATAATTTTGTTCAAAGCCATGAGAGTCAATGTGATAGGATACAAATGTGGCCTGACACACTCCAAAATTAATGGATCACAGGATTGACAAAAATCAACCAAAGAAAATTGAGAAGAGGGAGCCAGTGAAATAGGAAGACAATCTAGAGGTGGCAGTGAACAGAAAGCATTTCCACAAGGCAGTGATAACGAAGATAATGCTCCAAGGAGGGAGAAGTAATGATATCAAATATTGTTGCAAAGTCAAGTAAGCCAAGACTGAGAACTAACCATTGGATGTAACAACATTAAGATCATTGTTGACCTTAACAAGAGTAGTTTTAGCAGAGCAGACCCAAAACCAAGCCGACTGCCATCGAGTCGGTCCAACTCCTAGTGACCCCGGAGGTCAGAGTCTAACTCCCTCATCAAGCTTCCAAGGAGAGTCTGGTGGATTTGAACCGCTGACAGTTTGGTTAGCAGACATAGCACTTAACCCACTACACGACCAGAGTTTCCATTTTTAGTGGGGTGGTGATGCAAAAACCTGACTGGACATGAGTTTGAGTGAACAGAGGAGAAGTGGATCCAGGAAGTACAGACATGAATGTTCAGGAGGTTTGTTGTAAAGGAAAGCAGAGAAGAGTGGCAGAAGCCAGAAGTGGAAGAAAGTTAAAGGAAGTTTCCTAAACTACTACCAAGGTGGTAGAAATGAGAAGATGTTTCTAAGGTTGTAGGGGTGATATAAGAAAAGAAACTGAGATAGAAGAAAGAGAAGGAGAATTCCCAGAATGATATAATGTCCTCAAATCATTGGGAAGAATTTGAATCTAGAGGAGAAGCAGAGAGTTTTGGCTTTGATTTTAGGCCTGACAGTTCTGATCAGAAAACTTTGTGGGCTATGGTCACTTGTAGGTGCACAGATGGCAGCTTACAGTCTCCTCTGATTGTCGCAATTTTCTCAGTAACAGGTCATAACTAAGAGTAAAGACAGAGCCTCATTTAAAGCTCTTACAGAGGTGTCAGAGTTTGAGAAGACGAGAAAAGATATGAACACTCATCTAAAAGAATTAAAACATAAATGAACTGAGGAAATGTAATTCAGTGGCTTTGTGGCCCTAATGATCAGATGCATAATTATGAATATAAAATGAGATGTCAGCCTGGTTGAATTTTTTCCAGCCATATTTAAACAACATTGATGTGGGTGCAAAGAAGAGGAAATAGGATTTAACCAAAGTTGGAATTTTGCCAAGAAAGCATGACAGAGGAAGAGGAACAAGAGCTGAGGTGTCATTGTGGAGCGATTTTAAAGTTTGGTTATGGAATTTAAACTTTGTTAAAAGATTTTCAGCTCCAGAGTAATCAAAGGAGGTTGAGGATGGAATACAAGACGCTTTGAAAGAGTGGAGGTAGTGGTCTCAGAGATGAGCTTCTTTAAAGGGAGGCAAGGAGGCATTACAGTTCTTGTCCATGGCTCACTCACACAAACACATGGCTGGGAGGAATAACAGTGAGATTCGGGGATGCTGAAAAGGGTCATGAATGACACTGATTTTCTGTGGATGTTAAATCACCAAGAAAAGACAGAACTAGCATTTAAGAGAATGGCATGAGCCTGAGATAAAAATCTTTAAGAACAAGTGGTGGGGTGAGGAGTTACCCATGCATCTCCAAAAGGTTTCCCTTAGGAGAGGATGCAGAGTGTAGCTCCTTAGGGAGGACTGAAAGGAGAATCATCAGGAAGCGGCAATGGGACCAAGAAGAAACTCTACTTCTAAGCCTACCATTTTGATAGAAGTTGGAGAAAAACAACCTCCACTTCTCAAGGGTTGCAGGGGACACACACTATTATTGTTGTCATTTCTTCCTTACTGTGAGTTGTTTTAACATGTTGTAAAGACTACAAAAATAGTTGTGACAACTGAGCAGTAGCTGGGGTTGCCACGAGCAAGGGTAGCCCATGTTCCCCACCCATTAGATGTGGCCATCCATTGAGGTTTGCCTTGCTTTGGAATCCAGGCTTTTGTGACTCAATTAGTGTTCATTCCCATGATATTGCCTCAGAGCAAAATTAATTGGCTATTCAGTGATTAAATCAGGGATTCTCAAGACATTGTCTCCTGAAGACTTGTTAAAACTGAAACCCGTTGCCATTATTGAGTTGATTCCAATTCATACCAACCCTATAGGACAGATTATAACTGTTCCATAGCGTTTCAAAGAAGTGGTTAGTATCTTCAAACTGTCAAACTTTTAGTGAGTAGCCAAACTTTTAACTTCTGTGCCACCAGGGTTCTTGAGGACTTGGTGACTCCTGGGAACCAATTAGACATGTGAACTCTTGAGTCCCACCCAGACCTTCAAAATCAGAAACTCTGGGAACGGAGAAAGGCTATGATTTAGCAAGCCCTCCTGATAACTCTGATTAAGTACAGTGCCAGTCAAGTTTGAGAACCACTAGTCTAAAGAAAAAGAAACTAGCTATGTTTTCTCCACAATATCTAAAGCTGAGGTATGTTACTGATTTTGACTTAAAAATTGTACAAAAATAAAAATCTAGAATTCCAGTAAGCCTTATACAAGAGTAAAATAAAAATATACGAAGGTCCAGATAAACTGAAGAAAAGCAAAATGACAGTCATTCTCAAATTTTGCAAGGGTTGCTGAGCACTTTTTCCAGCTGATACACATTTGTAATTACATTACGTGAGGATTCCAGGAAGAATATCGAGATAATATTTTGCTATGCTAACTAGTTTCTCTCCTTCTTTGTATTTTATTATATTCAAGAAAGTCATCTGTGGGTACTCTGTCTCAGGAAAGAGATGGAGAGTGGAAAACAGAGTAGTCTACAAGTCTTGGCAGCTTTCTTTTTTAAAATAAATAATACAGACATGATTTATATACATACATATATAGATATAGCCTTAAGCCTACAAAGGAATTTTAAGATCTAAACAAAAGAACTCAAACTCTTAATATAGCTTCCCCTAGAAGGGTAGTAAGATGTGCAGAAACAATGGCAAAGAAGAGTGGGGGAGCATGGACCTCAGAGGGCTCTGCATTGAGTCAAGTCAGAACCTCAGCAGTGACTACGTGGACAAACAAGAGTGACCTGCTCTTAAGATATGAAAAAACCTGAATAAGGTATGGCCACAGGTAGGACTGAAGTTAAGTTTTTCTGCTCACACCACAAGAAGGATGCCCTAAACTAGAGGTGAAGAGACATTCAATAAAATGAAGGTCATTACTAAGTCAGTGAACTGAGTTTCTTAGCATCATAACTTCACACTAATTTATAGGAGTTAATTCAGCCTCCCTGGGCTGGGTGACTATGGAGACCATGTTGAAACCCCAAAAGACCCACTGAAACCTCACATGGCATCGTGGTTCCCTGAGACAGGAGGGCTTTGGGCTCTATAGGATGGGCAGTAGCAGCTCATCCAGCCAGAAGCACAATAAATGTGTATCTGCCAAGTACTTCTGTACAAAGGGCTCACAAAGGCAGTGAAGTATCAGTTACAGCTATAAACTATGCCACATCGTGTAAGTACTTTGAAAACTTCTGTCTCCCAACTGGTCTTCTGAAAGACATCCACTGGAAACATTGTGAACAGAACTGATGTGAAATACAGACAGGAGACATTTGGTCCAGCAGATCTGCACCTGAGCCGCTACTGTCTTAACTATGTCTAAATCTGCTTTCATGGGACAGTGTTTTATCTTGTGGTGTTACTTCATGTAGCAGCAGAAATTACCTACTCGATGTTTTGGGTAAAATGTTATTTCCATGTTTTTCTCATGAAGGTTCTGATTTGGGGAGTCTGTAAATAAGACTCCATGAAAGAGTTAAATAAGGAAGAGCACAAGATGATGTCAAGATAAGAACACATAACTGGAGGAAACCTTTACACAATAAGAAATACTGATAGTAATTCCGTGCTATTACTTAAATATAAATTTTAACAGAAAATTTTAGAAGGGTAAAGATTGTGGTAATTAACCCTGAAACAATAAAAAGGCCATAAAAATTTTGTCAGTAAGGATTCTGAGCAGTATAGGATGGGATTCTGGTAGAAGACGTTCAACAGAAGCCAAAGGTGGCAAAATACAGGCACAGGACAGGGCAGAAGAAGGGCCAAGGTAACAAAGCATGGACACAGCACAGGCCGTCAGATACAGCCCAATGGCTCTGGCTTTCTCCTATACCTCGACAGCCATGACCTGGTGCGTAAGGCTGTGAACCTCTGCCTCACTTCCGAGATCATCACCATCGTGGTCAGGGAACTCTCTTGTTGACCTCTCTACTGCAAAAAAACCACTGAGTTATAGCAAGCAACTACCTTCACAATCCAAGAATTTTAGAATCTACCTCTCGATAGAACACAAAGAAGAAATTTAAGTTTGTAGCAAAAAAGATTTCAGGTGTGTTCTGCCTGTATGTACCCATTTCATTAGGGTTTTGATGTTTGGTCATTTTATTGCTTGGTAAGCCTGCTACTTTGGTTCTCAGTCAAATATTTCCTTTCTTGAGGAGTAATAAACTTTAAGACTAGACTGTTCATAAAATTGAAATAAGGCGGTAGCATCATCTCTAAAATCCATTCATTCCGTTCTTTCCCACTGCCATTACTACCCATGTCTGAGCAAGTCCACATGTGGAGAATGGTGAACTGTCTTAAACATGTTCCATCTTCAGGAAGATGTAGACCAATATTTCTGAGGCAGTTACTCTGTGCTAGATCCTTTTACAGGTTTTGTCTCCTACTGTTTGTTAGAAATGAGTGTAATAACCTCTTCTGTTAAAGACTGGGAAATAAAGGTGCTGAGAAGTTAATAAACTAAATCAAAATCACATGGCTAGAAAAAGATCAGGTCAGGATCTGAGCATAGATCTAAGGCACAGCCCATGGTCTGTGAAGATCAGCTGTTTCCTTAGCGATCCTACTGCCTTTCCCCAGGCCCAGCGCCAATCACAAATCTAACCTTGCTTCCACTTAGCCATCATTGTATCAGTAACAGACAGCTCATTAAGTTATTACATTGTTGGAATAGTAAATTTGAATATTAAAGTGATTTTACAGTCTTTCTCTTTTGCAGTACCATTTTCAAAATAAAATTGATGAGTGCTGTACGTTATTTTCTAGTTGAATTTATGCACTTTAAAGATTCACAACTACTGATTCTTGTTCAAAATACACTCATCTTTTGCTTTACTAAAAAGCCTTGGTTATATTGTTATTCCTTCTTAATCCTCCCTTACTTTTCAGCTTTATGTCTCCATTTTTCTGCATAGCCAAGAATCTGGACTATATGAAGAAGAACATGGCATCAGGATTGGTAGACGTCTCATTAATAAACTGTGATATGAAGATGACACAACCTTACTTACTGAAAAGTGGAAGAGGACTTTAAGCACTTGCTGAGGTATTGATTATACTTACTAAGGTATGGATTATCTGGTATGGGTTATACTTCAACTTAAAGAAAGTAAAAACCCTCACAATTGGACCAATAAGTGACATTAAGATAAAAGAAGAAAATACTGACATTGTCAAAGATTCAATTTTACTTGTATCCACAACCAATGCCCAAGGAAGTAGCTGCCAAGAAATCAAACAACGTAAGACATTATGCAAATCTGCTGCAAAAGACCACCTTAAGTTGTTAAAAAGCAAAGATGTCCCATTGAGGACTGAAGTTTGCCTGATGCGAACCATGTCATTGTCAATCACTTCACATGCGTGTGAAAGCTGGACAATGAATAAGGCAGACTGAAGAAGAACTGATGCCTTTGAATTATGGTATTTTTGAGGAATACTGAATATACCATAAACTGCCAGAAGAACGAACAGGTCTGTCCTGGAAGAAGTACACCTGAAGTGCGCCTTGGAAGTAAAGATGGTGAGACTATGTTGCAAGTATTTTGCACATATTTTCAGAAGGGGTCAGTCCCTGGAGACTGTTATGTTTGGTGAGGTAGAGGGAGGGAAACCCATGAAACGGACTGACACAGTGGCCACGACAATGACCTGAAGCTTAGTAATGATTGTGAGGCTAGCACAGGACCATGAGTGTTCCATTCTGTTACACGCAAGGTCACTAGGGGTCAGAACTGGCTCAAAGATATCTAACAACAACAATAAAAATACATGCAAACGTGGCTTTGATTTATCAATAAATATATAATAAATGTTAATATCTAGAGTAAATATTAACTCCTCAGAGAAATGTATTTAACTTGTAAGATTTAAAAATATAATCATTGATAGCACTGCTAGCACTTCATGCATCAATGCTGAAAAAAATGTTCCTTAAGAACTACCTAATTTTATAATTTAATAAAGCAATGTCACTTCACTCACACACAGTGATACAGTGATTTAAGGGGTGGTGGTGTTTGAAACTCAGATGGTACTGCGTCTTAACATTGCTAAGACAAATAGAACTGGTTATGTTTTCTGCATGTGTGTGTATCAATAAAGAAATGTTTGATTAAATGTGTTTTGTGAAATATCTCATAGGAGATGCGATTAACCTACCAACACCAAATAAACAAACGAACAAAAAATCTATGCCGTCAAGTCAATTCTTACTCATAACAACCATGTAGGATAGTGTAGAACTGCTCCAGGGCATGCCTGGTAGATTAAAACTGCCATCCTTTGAGTTAGCAGCTGTAGCACTTACCCACTATGCCACCAGAGTTTCCAAAACCAAACCTGTTTTCATTAAGTTGGTCTTCACTAATAACTACCCTGTGGGACAGAGTAAAACTGTCCCCTACTCTTTCCAAGGAGCACCTGATGGATTCAGACTGCTGAACTTTCGGTCAGCAGCTATAGCTCTTAATCAAAATGCCACTAGATTCTGTTTGATAGTTACACATCTGAGGCTCTTTAAGTCAGTACACGCATGCACTTTGTAAAAAAATTAGTATCTTCTGGGGTCTTTACTACAAGTATGACACTCACACCCACAGTGTCTTCTAGGGTCTTCTTGTAGGTGTATGCACCCACCGACTTAAAAAGCTTCAGGTGTGTGACTATCAAACAGAATTTTCACATCTTCAGGTATAACATGTTGCTAACATCAAGTAAATAAACTATTAACACAGTTCCCTATAAGGAAAAGGCTCAGCTCAACAGTCTCTTTAGTGATCACTGGGAATGCTGAATAAAGCATTTACTTCTAATGTGTGTCTATTGAGTCTAACTGTTTTTACTTTTATTTGGATTTATAACTGAGTGTTTGTAAATGATCGGACCCCCCTGCAAAACTTCATTGCACATGCAAATAAACACAAAGCCTTGATTTTGTGATACAGAGATGCTAATATTTGAAAGTCAGGTTGTCAGTTGACTCTGTCTTCTCACTCCAAATAAAGGGTGAAAAATCTCAGGTTAATAATGAAGTTATTCTGTCTTCTTTCTTGTGAACAAGTAGGTACACAGAGCTTGTCAAGTTAAATATCATCCTATGATGACCTCAGCATCTATCTGCAGAAGGCTGGAAGTTAACAGATCATTAGAATCATGTGTTTTCCCTCTAGACCTTGGATTCTGTGTGTCTAGCCATTTGAGCACCCATGCAGATCCCCAGCAAAGTGGCTTTGCTATACATGTGAAGTAGCAGAATCCTCAATATTATATATAGTTTATCTCTTCATACTGATACTTCATACTTTCAAAGCTTCTAAAGAGGTCATAAAAGATCCCTGAGTTTTCACTCAGCTACTAACCCAGCCAGTGGTGTCACACAAGAAAGGCCTGGTGATCTGCTTCTGTAGAGATTACAGCCAAGAAAACCCCTTGGAGCTCAAGTTCTGCTCTGTAGCACGTGGAGTCTCTGTGAGTCAGAACTGACAGCAGCCCAGTTGTTGTTTTATTTATTTTTTTAAGAGCTCTTAAAGATTAGTGGGAGGGCAGAGAGTTTAGTTTGGAGGCAAGGCCTGATGCTCTGTTTAGAGGGTCCTGACTAAAAGGTTCAGAGAAATGCCCTGGCCAGGATGACTGCCCAGAGGGCTCTGTGACAACCGCACCCACAATGTCTGCCATTGTGACGGGTCACTTATAAACATATACTTAAAGTTAAGTACATCTTTTCCTCTCCGCTGAAGGTTAAAATTACTTCCTTTTGCTCTCTCTTCAAAGACACCAGTAAAGAATGTCTTTGCTTGGGGTTTCTTGCTGCTCATTGGACCACTACCTACCATAACCCTTGTCCCAGAACTTTGCCTTCTCATTTCTTGCATATAGCATGTGATGCCCGATAAATTCTTTTTTTCTAATTTTTATTTATTTATTATGATTGAATGAAAATGTACATTCCCATATAAATTTGCATGCTGACCTATATGCAGCTTCCACTGCTCTCCCTGCGCAGTGACAGCACACTCTTTCTCTCTCTTCCATACATGTCTTATCTTCCCCACAGTCTCCTATCTTCTCCTCTCCACCCATTCCCCTTCCTCTAGTATGAGGTCAATAAGACAACCTCCTATAGATGCCTAGAACCATAAAGTGCTCACACAATATGGTCACTCTGTGTCACCAGATCTAATCCATTGCTGTCTGAAAAGTTGACCATTATGATTTATGGACAGGGTAAATGAAAAGTTTTTTTTGTTGTTGTTGTTTTCCTATTTGGGCTGCTTTTGTTTTGAGTGTTCTATGATGTTTGATTAAATGAGCTGGAGATTCAGTTTCCTCATGGATAAGTGGGTATAATGATAGTGTTTTCCTCTAATAGATTAAATAATATTTTATAAACTATCATGTAATACACAAATGTTAGTAATTTTTTGAAGTTGAACTCTAAGAAGTAAGTCATTTCTTGTCCTGAATTGAGTCTGAAACCTTATCTCAAGAGTTGAGAAACACTATTTACCATTCATTCAGACCCTGATGAAGCTAACAGTGCACTTCAACTTGCTAGAGAGGCTGCCTCCTGACTTTCCCTCCACTTGAGCACACTGTGGTTGGGCTTCTCACTGCTACCTGCTTGCAAATCTGTGACAGTGAGAACAGCTATGCCCTGTTTTCAGCTTTCCAAAGTAGATGAAGTTACCAGCTATTTGAGTCAGAACTCTAGCCTTATTAGACTTTCCTGGTATTTTTGTAAAGCACTGAGAAGGGACACTTCCACATATTGTACTGTAATACATTCTAAACAACTTTCCGTGAATAAAGTGGGAAAAATCACTGCTGAAGATGGAGCTATACCGAGATCCTTCATTTGCTTTTGACCCTGAACCAGAAAGGAAATGAAAAATTGAGTGGTTGGATTTCCTGAAACAAATGATGCTTGCTTGGTTTCCTGCATAATAACTGCCTTTGATTCAAATGGGCCCATCAGTCAGCAGTCACCAACTCTGCAGTCTAAACTTCTGTGTTTTCACAAGGCCTCTTGTCTGAGGAACAACTCTTACCCACTTAGCAAACTCCAAGCATCAGGGGGAAAAAAAAATAAGAGCCCCTCCAGGACCTTGGAAGATCCTCCACAGAAGACTCTTTACTCTACTGCATAGGGATCCATTCAATCCTTACCTAACAATACAATTTGGAAGTTTTAAGTTTTAGCTCTAAAGCATGTACAACATGCTTCTGCAAAACAAAATAAGTCGACATTTTCACAAACCTGTGGGACAGGCGGCATCATTCAACATTGTACTCAAAGGCAAAAATAAAGGAAGATTCCTCAACTCCAGGTTTTCCTGGGCACTGGGTCAGTAGCCATCATAAGATTGTCTAAACATTTTACTCTCTCATTGCTTACATTCAGCTGGTTATTCTTGACATGGAAAAGTTGTCAGATGCAGGCTCAACGTCCAGACTCAGAGCTGCTGTGTAGAGAGAATTGTGTCACCTTGAGTTACCCAGTATAGCTCACCATACCATGACTATTCATATATATAAGCAAATTACAACATGCCATTGCACTTTATTTGTTATTGAAAACAAATACATGTTTATATGCTTGTAGCTTATTTATGATGAACTTAGAAAGAAAATGAGAAGAGATAGATAGAAGTCATTTTTGGAGATTTACCTCTAAGAAGCCTACAAAGCAGCAATTCGTTCCATCACCACCGCCTGACAAATCACTTACAATAAAGTCAAACGCATGTCCTAAGCGACATGCGTGTAACCACTTTTTTCTTTTTTCACATTTGTATGCTAATCACGAGAAGCAAAAATAGACTTAGATTGGAAATCAAAGATTGGTTGTATACAGGTAATAGAGTGCTTGAATGCTTTATTTAAAGATAGAAGGCTCTTGAACCAGGCTTTATTATTGAACTAAGACTATCTATCCTTTTTGACACCTTTTAAATTAAGTTCTTCCTCTAATTTATGTTTTTGTCAGCTTTCTTCCCTTACCTAGTTTTAAACTGAATTTTTTTCCCCTCTCCTCTAAGTAATAAACTACTCCAGAGCAGAGGAAAAAAAATTTAATGACCCTAGAAATTCAGATTAACAAAACGGATCATTTGTATACAGCCACAGAATCATGAACCCTTCTGAAATATCTGTGCAGAAATTTTGTGGGATGCAAAATTTCATTTTTTCTCCCTCCAACATCTCCCTGAGTTCCCCTTTTAAAGATGGAATGGTTATGAGACCTCTTCAGTAAGGTCAAAAAAATGAAAGTAAAGGTATTTAAGAGACAATTTTGAGGCTCCAAGGAAAGACCATTTTTCTCATTTGAATTAAGGGAAACAAGCTCTGATAATGTGTTAGCATATCAGATAGAAAAGGGCCTGCCTTAGCTAGGACTGAACCACCAGCTATGCCTGCATCTTCAGTGGGTGCTCAGTTTGCCCCCTTGTTGTTATACCAGCCTGCTCTCAGGCTTCAGCATCACAAATAACTTCCCCAGAGTTCGAGGGAGCTTAGGACAAAAAGAGCAGGTAGCAGCTGCACCACGGTGAGTCACGGCAGCCAGATAATCTACTACAGGAAAATTTGGGACAAAGTAATTTCCCCAACTTGAGAGGCTACCTGCCTGGAAAATGAAAGCCAAACTTAACATGCAAATTCTCGGGCAAGACTGCAGCCGTTTTGTTTTATCATGGTGCATAACGACAGAAAAACATTGCAATGTCAGAAGAAAAGTAGAATTTTTATTGCTTAAATCTGATTAAAAAGAATTAAGGATCAAAATTATAAAATAAGCATCACTCACTTTTGGTAATGTACCTTCTCCCCAAAGTCAGGTTATTGGGTTTCTCTTCAGGATCTTCCCCTGGAGTCCGGTTGCTTTCCACAAACAGCAATCTTCCGTTTTCCCTGCATTATCCAAACTGTTCCATCTGCCTGAAATGCTCTTACTCCTTCTCTCAGCCTACCCGTATTTTACTAGTGCCCTGAACCAAATGGCAGAACTCGGTGTCGTAGTGGTTAAGTGCTACAACTCATAATCAAAAGTTTGGCGGTTCAAACCCACCGAGTGCTCCGTGGAAACTCTATGGGGCAGTTCTGCTCTGTTCTATAGGGTGAATATGAGTCAGAATCGACTCAGCAGCAGTAGTGGGGGATGCCACCCACCAATCTAAACAATGAAATCGAAGTGCTAGGGATTAACTTGTGTTCCCCTAAAAAATATTTACTAATATCTTAACCGCTGCTCCTTATGAAAGTAATCTTGTTTGGAAAAAGAGCATTTAAAGATGCTGTCAGTGAAGGTAATACAAGATAATACTGGAATAAGGGCATCCTAATCCTGTACAAGCATTTTCCTGGTGAAAAAACGGTGACAGAGACAGAGGGAAGATGGCCACACGAAGGTGTGTTACATGCAAACACTTGAAGCTACCAGAAGCTGAGACGACAAAAAAGAATTTCCCCTAGAACATTCCAAGGAGCACTTACGACAACCTGAATTGTGAGACAATAAATTACTATTCTTATAAGTTGCCCAGTTTAAAGATTTTATATGACAGCCCTAGGAAACAAACACACACCATGTAGCAGTAAATGCAGAACACTGGTTCCAGAGACAGAAAATTCAGGTTCTATTCTGACTCTACCGCTTACTGCCTATGTTCTTCAAAGGTCACCTTCTTTAGCCTCCCTGTCTGTAGAATGAGGACAAAATCATTCCTGCCTTACCAAGTTGTAATGTGCATTGAACTTTATAAAGCCTGGCACACAGCCAACACTGTTGTAACGTGTGCTAAATAAGTTAAATTCAGTCAACATAATCCGATGCTGGGGGTGGGGTGAGAGGAGGACAATGATTGCTGAACAACCAAGAAAAATCACAGTGCCAGGTGCTGTGGATATACTATACTAAATTGTAAAACAGTGAGTTGTCTGGTGCTGGCTCTAAGACAAATGTGCTAATAATTATTAAATAAAATAAAATAAATTCCAAATGAAAATACCCCCAAAGTAAATTTGGAATTCAAGGAAAGATGAAGTCGCAACTACATGAGAAAGCACTCAAAGTTTAACTGAGATAGCATTTAATATGAATTCTTTGAGAACTACTGATATTTCAATAAGGGAACACTAATGTAAGAGTCAGAGATGAATGGAACATAACTACTACCATATAAAAAAAGACTCCAGTTCAGGTGAGAGTCTGTGCATTGCCAAACATGCAGATACTACCTTGGCACCTAAGTGAGGGTGGCACGGCATGGCAGAAACTGTGACTCCAGGCCTGGGAGGGTGGAGTCAGCCAACCTGGGCTCAGACACAGCTCCACCACTTCCCAGCTCTGTGGCCTTGAATGAGATAATTAACAACTCCTCAGCTCCCTAGCATCTGAAATTGGATGTTAATAACAGTGCTACCTCATTGGATTGTTGCAAAGATTAAATTAAATAGTGAATGTAAAGCACTTAGCACTTGTTCTGCAAGCACTCAGTAAACGGTACAATTATTTTTTAAATGTTAACCCCTCCCCATGTAACAAAATAAATGCCAGAAAGAGTAGAGATTTAACGTAGGACTCACAGTCAATCCAGGAAAAAAAGAAAAACCCTGTTGGTTCTCTGAAGAGCTAAGGATCTCAGCATAAAGTGAATACAAAGAATTGTGTATGAGTAAAAGCAATAGATTTGAGTTCAATTAATTAAAAGGTTTCGCAGATGCATCAAAGCATCATAAATTATAAAGGATATCAACAATGTGGGAAATTTTTGTTATACACATGCGATATAGAATCAACTTACCTGTTAAAAAAGTACTTTAAACAGTAAAATAGCAAATAGGCAATGACAAGATACATAACACTGAGAAAGTTAAACTTGCAATTGTTCTGAAATGTCTGCTACAAATGCTCAGAGAAGGGATTGATCATTAGAAACTAAGAGTCAATGATATGTCCTTGAGCTAAGGAGAACTGTGTGTAAGAGTTACCGAAGACTGAAGTTTCTCTTTCTGAAAGTAATTGGCAATAGCATAAAATCTTTTCATTTTAGCTGTTTCTCCCAAGTGATATTCCTTTCATGTTATCTTCCATAGCCTTCTTCTTATGCCCAACATCAAAACAAACTGACTGCCAACAAGCTAATTTTGACTCATGGCAACCCCATGTGCATCAGAATAAAACTGTTTCAATGAATTTTCATGGCAGCAGACTTCCAGAAATAGATCACCAGGCCTTTCTTTCCAGGTGCCTCTGAGTGGGTCTGAACCACCAACAATTAGGTCTGAACCACCAACAGTCAAGCACTTAACTATTTGGGCCATCCAGAGTTTCCAAACTGACGTTAGTAGGAAGATTTTTAGACTCTGAATTCTGAACTACTAGAGCATCTTTAAAAACCTGGTGGTATATTGGTTAAGTGCTACAGCTGCTAACCATAAAGTCGATGGTTCAGATCCACTAGGCACTCTTTGGAAACTCTATTGGATAGTTCTTCTCTTTCTACAGGGACGCTGTGAGTCAAAATCATTTTAATGGCAGTGGGTTTGGTTTCTTGGTTGGTGTACTAGGGCATCTTTGGATGCTATGAGACACTTGAGCACCTGGCCTGGGGATGGTTCACATCAGGACTGCTCCTATTTTACCTGTCAGAACACAGTCACTTGGCTCAAAACTAACATGATGGACTGATCATCTGTGTGCCTGGAAATGGGATTGGTAAACATTTAATCAGTGTCAGCTACAGTGTGATTCCTTCAAATGATGGAATATTAAGTAAGTATAAAATGCCATTCATGAAGAATGTCTTATGTCCCAGAAAAGTCTCCCTTTATGAGTCAAAGATGTCAGATAACACAATCAGTATGAATCTAATCAGGTAAAAGATACAGATAAGACTAAAAGCAATATATCAGTATGTTAATAATTGATAAGATTATGGATGCCCAATATTTATTTTATACTTTCGTTTCTTTTCCAAACTTCGTATATGAAGCATGAATTACACACACACACACACACACACACACACAAACACGTATATAAAGAAAGAGAAGAGATTTTCCTCACACAAAGGTAATTTCAGATTAGTAGTCAACTCCTCCTATCTGATTCTGGAAAACAAAAATTTATGGAGCAAAAATTATATAGAATACTCTGTAAATATGTATATTTCTTTTTTGCGTATCGTACTTTCCATTTGAGACAAATTTTCTATCCAAAATATATAATTAATTGTCCTGTTGGTGTCTTGAGAAGTCTTGCTGGTCATTTTCTCTGAACACATGGAAGATATTATCCTTCTGTTTCTGGTGTCCATTGGTGCTGCTAGAAATTCCACTGTCAGTCTAATTTTTCTTTGTAAGAGATCTCTCTTTTCTAGTGGTCTACTCTCTTTGGTGTTCTGAAGTTTTATCACTCATGTGTGGATAACTTTGTGTTTTGTTTGGCTTTGATATTGTTGGGTTTCCTGAATCAGAGATTTAATATCTTTAATTCTGTAAAATTCTCAGCCAGAAATGAGAATTCTAGAATACTTAATTGTGTTCATGCAGAATACATAGACAAAGAGCCAGTGTTTGAACAGAACAGTGTTTGAACAGAACAAGAGGATATTGCATGGTTTAAAACAAGACAAGGTGTATGTCAGGGTTGTATCCTTCCACCGCAATTATTCAGTCTGTATGCTGAGTAAATACTCCAAGAAGACAATAAGAAGAATGGGCACCAGGATTGAAGGAAGACCAGTGATATGCAGATGATATAAACTTGCCTGCTGAAAGTGAGGAAGATTTGGAGAATGTACTGAGGAAAGTCAAAGACTACAACCTTCAGTATGAATTCTACCTCAATGTAAAGAACACAAAGATCATCACAACTGGATCAATAAGCAACATCATGATAAATGGAGAAAATACTGAAGTTGTCAAGCATTTCACCTTACTTTTTCTGTAATCAACAACTATGACAGCAGCAGTAAGAAATCAAACAACTTATTACATTGCTACAAAAGACCTCTTTCAGTTGTTAAACAACAAAACATATCACTTAAAAGACTAATGTTTGCCTAACCCAAGCCATGACATTTTCAACCACTTTACACGCATGTGGAAGCTAGACAACGAATAGGGAACACTGAAGAAAAATTGATGCCTTTGAATAACAGCGTTGATGAAGAATATTGACTATGCCATGGGAAAAACGGATACCTTTGAATAATAGTGATGATGAGGAATACTGAATATGCCATGGACTGCCAGAGGAAGGAGAAACTCTGTCTTGGAAGGAATATAGTCAAAATGCTCTTTAGAAACAAGGATGGTGAGACTTCATCTCACTTAATATGAATATATTATTAGGAAGGACCATGCCCTGGAGAAGTCTTGGAGAAGTACATCATGCTTAGTAAAGAGTCAGCAAAAACAAACAAACAAACAAATAAATATATAAATAAGGGTCTTCAATGAGATGGATTGCATACCTGCAACAATGAGCTCAAACACAGCAATGATTGCGAGGTTGGCACAAGACCTAACAGTGTTTCCTTCTGTTGTACTATGCACTATGTTGCTGTAAGTTGTAACAAATTACATAGCACCTAACAACATATTTTAGAATATTGACCCATCACTATTTTGTCTATTTTCTCCCTTGGGACTCTTAAGGCCAAGAATGTGTGTATGTGTGTGTGTGTGTGTGTGTTTGCATGTGTATGTAATGTTGTATATAATATAAAACATATGTAATACTTTCTCAGCATTAAGACTTAAATAATCACTTTTTAAACACCATATCTCTTACTGTTTGATGTATCCCATTTCTTTTGTCTCTCCAGGCTGCATTTTAAATAATGTTTTTAACCTGTCTTCCGTTCATGAATTCTTCTTTAATTTTGTTTAGTGCTATTTAAGTTGTGATTTAAAAACAAGTTTGTCAACAATATTTTTCACTTCTAGCTGTTTCATTTTGTTCTTGTCCACATCTAGTAGTTTTTAAAAATGTCGTTCCCCATACTCATAATTTCAAATCTCAACTTTTATGTCTTAAAACACATTCAACTTTATCTTCTGAGAACCACACAGTCTGAAGCATATTCAATCAGATTCTGCACTGCTATGTCTGTTATCTCTTTTGGTAATTTTGAAATATGAATCCATGTATCTTGCATCATTTCTTACAGACACTTACCCACCTGTCCAAAATAACATTGCTCAGAGCAGATTCTCATTTGTTTTTCTATTACCTGAAAGTGTTATCAACTTGAGATCAAATCACCCATCCAGATGGTGTGAATTCAAGCTGGTGTAACCATGTGATACTGGGCTACAGGTACTGATGGGAGCTCTTTGTCCTACAGGTCCGTGGTCAAAACAAGCTCTTTTAATTCATTTTATCCTTTCCCAAAGGTATAGTCCTCCAGTGCTAACTCCTATCCAGGAATTCTTAGCTGAAACACTCTGTGGTGGATTCTGTCACTCCTATCCCCATTCTGCATCATAGAGAAGTTCTGGATCGTGGTTTGGCAGGATTCCCTCTGAGGGCAATAGTTGCTTTGCCAGTCCTGCACAAGCCCTTTGGGGTTCTGGGTTTTAAGTTGTTTTAGCCTCCTGTTGATCCTTCTGTTTATCCAATTCAGTGTGATATATTTCAAAACACAACTCATCTTTTCATCTTTCTCAGATTATTAAAGTTAGTTTGCCTCCCATGCTGTCAAAAACAAAAATGTTTTCCTCTGTGTGTGATGTCTTACATATATGTGTGTTTGTTACATTATAATACAGATTCCACATTCACACACATGCTTGAAAAATAAAAAGTAAACTAGGCATTTAACTAAAGAAGAGAGAAAAATGTAGTTTTAAATACTAAATTATTTAATACACATTGTGTTAATATACAATACAATGTATAAGATATAAGGAATTAAAATTTAATTAATTAACAAAAGAAGATATAAGGGATGGCTAAAATGTGAAATAATTTAGAGAACGAAGAAGTCTTATAAATATAATAAACACATTTAAGTAGTTTGTAGTATTTTCCCCAAATCTGTGAAATAGACCAGGGTTGGCAAACTATAGTCTATAGGCCCATTCTTACCCATCATCTGTTTTTGTATAATGTACCAGTTAAGTCGGGTTTTGCATTTTTAAATAGTTGGGCATAACCTAGTCATTTGGTACCGTTGTAACAGAAATACTACAAGTGGATGGCTTTAAAAAGATAAATTTAATTTGTCACAGTTCAGTAGGCTGAAAGTCCAAATTCAGGGCATCAGCTCCCGGGAAAGGCTTTCTCTGTTGGCTCTGGACAAAGATCCTTGTCATTAATTTTTTTTGGACTTGGAGCTTCTGAGCTGCATGGATCCAGGGTCTGAAGGACTTGCTCTGCTCCTGGCACTGTTTATTTCTTGGAGGTTGAGGTCCACCAACATTTTGCTAGTTTCCTTTTCCATTATATCCCAGGAGATTTCCTCAAGGCACAATATAGTCTGACAGATTGAGTCTTGCTTCACTAACTCAACCACTACCCATTCTCTCTCATTATCATCATGGAGGTAGGATTTACAACATATAGGAGCATCACAGATGGTCTAGCCAAATTGCCACACACATTTTGGGGACCGGGTGGACAAATTTCAATCCATGGTGGGGGTATGAAGAATAATGTTTCATAACACATGAGAATGACAGGAAATACAAATTTCAATATCCTTTGATAAAGTTCTGCTGTATCTCAGCTCCATTCAGTCATTAATGTCTTATGTATGACTACTTCCACACTGCATCAGCAGAGTTGAATAGTTACAGTAGAGGCCTAATGCTTTACAAAGCCCAAAACATTTACTCTAGCTCTTTACAGAAAAGGTATGTTGGTCCCTGAAATAAATAATCTTTTTGTAGAATTGTAAGGAAGAGAGATGAGAAAGTAGGAGTGTAAAGAAACACATTTAAAAAAGAATATGTTCATAAGTACAGAAGAGATTTCCATTCTTATAGCTCTTTTTGAAAGTAAATTTGAAATGTAATTGTTAGTTATTTATAAAATTATGTTTTTAGAAAGATGCACATTACTATAATAATATGAAGACAAGTGAAGTGTCTGAATAGATTGTTGACAATGAAAGTAAGTTTTCAAGTTGTAATGTACTTTCTCTTCAAAATGACCATATGTGTCAATGTTTTACAAGTAGGTTAACTCAAATCAAATGATTCTTATTTTAATTAACTTCTTTGAATCATAAGTTAGAAAATATTTTCAATTTATTTTTTAAAATTATACTACCCCTGATAACAAAGTATGAAGAAATTAGCACTACAAATAGTGACAAATTCTTGGAAAAGAGGTAAACAAAATATAATCATAAGTTAAGGAATCCTATTATCTAAACAATTATTATCTTTTCTAAAACTTTGGAAATGTTTTCTTGTTAAGATATCAGTGTATTTGTCTCTAGTACTAATTCATAAGGAAAAAGCCAACTATCAACTTGATATATGCCAAGATTTAAATAAAATGAGTTGGTATTTGTTCCTAATATGAAATAAGAAAGTCTATCTCAAACAAACTGCCAGCATTCACACAAAGTTCTACCACTAGAAGCATTTCCAGTTGAGTAAGAAAAAAATATATATTAGCCTCACAATAATCAACATTTTCTGATAGTGCAACTTAATGAAATACTAGCAAGTCAGGAGATAATTCATCATTCTTGAAGGTGTTATTACAAAAGTCTAAGAGCATCAGTGCAATAATGATGGGAAAAAGTATAAATGCATTCCATCCTTCTAAACTTCCTTCCATTCTGGCACTGGGTATTGTAGCTTAAATGAGTTGAGGAATGTGTCCAAGTAAGGTGTTACATCCCAACCTGGCAAGGTTTTGGAAACCCAGCAAGGTGAGGATAGTGTCCACACACAGAACACTGATGGGCTGTCAGAGTCCCACTGGGTGAGGATGGCTTCCCACGGGAGTGTTGCTGTGGCATGCTGTGGTCTCCATGCCTGTGTAGTGCATCTTCCCAGAGGGAAGGCAAGTTGGTCAGGATTTCTGAGGAGAGCATTCAAGTGGGATATGGAAGAAGTTTGAGGGAGGTAAAAGTAGTTATGGGAGGTTGATTACATACAGGGAGAAAAAACAGTAGAGAAAAAAATGGTTAAATGGAGAAAAAAAATGTGTTGAAGATACTGGAAGCCATGTTTCCCACTGTCAGAGAAAGAAGTGTGGAATATGGAAAGGAAGAAAATTAAAACGAACTCTGTGGTGTTGGAGTGGAACTGGAGGTATAGGGCATGAACCAAGCTTTTTAATACATACATATACACACAGACAGATGCAGAAATATAGATTTAAATGGGGTGTATGTGTGTGTGGATAGCTAGCCAGCCAGCCAAGTGCCGTCGAGTCGGGATAAGTATGTACATATATAGAGATGACCATATATATACACATATACACATACACATATATAAATATGTACATACACGTGTGTGCATGTGCATACACACACACACACACACACACACACACATACACCAAATCCACTGCCATCAGGCTGAAGTCAAACTCATAGTGATCCTGCAGGACAAGGTATACTTGCCTCATAGGATTACTGAGGCTGTAAGTCTTTACATAAGCACACTTCCACATCTTTTTCCTACAGAGAAGCTGATGGGTTTGAACTGCTGACATATTGCTTGGAAGCCTAGCATTTTAACCACTACTTCACCAGAACACTTATACATGCATGTATACAAAATCGTAATCATTGAGTCAATTTTGATTCTTAGAGAATCTATATATGAAGGTATGGCTGTGTATTTGTGTATTCAGAAATATATTTCCTAGCATTCTTCCATGCAGCAACAGCTCCAAAGCAATGATCATAATAGCTCTGGATCTTGATTTGAAAATATTACTCTTTACTAAAAGGTTCTGGGGCTCCTTGGAGAAACAACTGATTCCAAAACTGAAGCAAAGACAGAAAAGTACAAAGCAGACCTTAAACATCCAAGTATGTAAAAGAATCAACACAATACATCAGAAGAACACAACAGTCAGCATGGAGAATTTTGAGCACCACATAAATAATGGCAGGAGTTTACAATCCCTTGAATAATGAATTCATGCAGAAATAACAACATAAATGACTCTAGAAAAACAAATTCTTCCTAAGAGTAGCATGCCACCAGTAAATGTAGAAGAATAAAGCAATTAGAAAAATCACTGTTTGGTAATCATAAAAGTGATCATTAAAATGAGAAACATCAATGATGGTCCCTCAGATATCCTTTAATTCACTAATGAAATCATTCCTGAGGTTCATACCTCAGCCAAAGATTATATAGGCCCACGAAACAAAACAAGACTAAATGGACACATCAACCCAGGAACAAGGATTAGAAGACAGGAGGGTACAGGAAATCTCATAACAGGGAACCCATGCTGAAGAGGGGAGAGCACTGACATGTCATGAGTTTGGTAGTTGGTAACCAATGTCACAAAACAATATATGTGTTGTTTAACGAGAAGCTAGCTTGTCCTGTGTGAGAGAGAGAGAGATACTTAGGTAGAAACACAATAATTTAAATTAAAACTATCTTCTGAAGTCTCAGAGGCAACAATCTATTTCAAATTATTTAAAGAAGCAGATCTCCATAGTTTCAGAAGACTCCCAAGACAGAGAATTAAAAAATTCTCCAGATGAAGAATTCCTCTAACTATCAGAGGTAGGGAAACCTTGGTGGCATAATGGGTTAAGTGCTATGTCTGCTAATGAAAAGGTTGGCAGTTCAAATCTGCTGGGAGCTCCTTGGAAACTCTATGGGGCAGTTCTATTCTGACCTCTAGGGTCGCTATTGAGTCAGACCTGACTCTATGGCAGTGGGTTTGGTGTTTTTTTTTTTTTTTTTATCAGAGATAGAATACAAGTTATATTTTGAGCTTTCATAAACATTAGGAATGAAATTAGACAAACTACAATAGAACACACTGGAAAATTAAAAAGGTTGCAAGAAGTGCTTAAGCAACACAGATCTGAAACTCAACAGGTTAACAATAAAATTACCAATTTGGACAATTCAGTAGAAAGTCAAAGGACCAGAATAGAGGCAACAGAATGTAGAATCAATGAGAATGAAGATAAAGCAACTGACACCAAAATATTAGGGGGAAAATCAGAAAAAAAGATTTTTAAGAAAAGAAAGATTCACTGAGAGTTGTATGGGACCCTATCAAGAGAAATAATGTACAACTGATTGGAGTTCCCGACAGAGTAGGATGTCAGAAAATACAGAAAGAATTGTTGAGGATGTGATAATATGAAAGCTGAGAAAATCTCTCTCCAAGATGCTCATTGAACTCCAAACAAGCCTGACTCCAAAAGAAAGACACCATGATGTATTAGCATCAAATTTAGCAGAGTTAAGGATAAACACAACATTTTAGATGCATCAAGATGTACATAAATAATAATGTACAAAGTTCAGTCACTGAGAATTAGCTCCCATTGTTCAACAGACACGGTGTTGGCAAGGAGGCAATGGAATGATGTATACAAAGCCTTGAAGTAAAAAACAAACAAACAAAAAACCTGTCAAACAAGACTTATGCATCCAGCAAAACTGCCTTTCAAATATGACAGTGAAATTAGAACATTCCCAGATAAACAGACGTTTAGATAGTATGCAAAAACCAAACCTAAATTACAAGAAATACTGAAGGAATTTACTTGACTAGGAAATCAGTAACATCTGACAACTACTCATGAACACATGGGAGGAGGAAATATCCACATATCAGGGAGTTTACAAAACAGGGAGTTTACAAAAATAAACCAAAGCCAAAGTACTAAAAACAAGGAAACAAGCATCTCAGTAAGTAAATAATGATAGCATTATGCTTTACAAACCAAACCCACTGCTACTGAATTGATTTTGACTAGTAGGGTGCCTGAAAATACATGACCCATCCATATATTGCTTATAGGAAACTCATCTTAGGCTTAAAGACCAAACAAACTGAACCTTACATGGTGGAAAAATATATACCAATCTAACAACATTCTAAAAACAATAGGTGTGACAATATTAAGCTCAGATAAAACAGACTTTAGAGTAAAATCCACCACAGTGGACAAGGAAAGGCACTACTACTGCTTAAAAGGTCAACACATCAGGAGGACACAACCATATTAAATATTTATGTACCTAATGACAGAGCTGCTAAATATGTCAAATGAAATTTTACATCACTGAGAAGTGAGATAATTTCACAATAATAGTACGAGACATCAACACACAACTTTTGGTGATGGATAAAACTTTAAGAAAGAAGCTCTATAAAGACATGGAAGACCTGAATGACACAATCAACCAACTTGACCTCAGAGACATACAGAACACTCTACCTATCAGCAGACAAGTACACTTTCTTTTCCCATGCATACGGAACATTTCCTAGAATGGACCATGTATTACTCCATAAAACACATCTTAACAAAATCTAAAACACTGAAATATTGCAGAGTTTCTTCTCTGATCATGAAGCCTTGAAAGTTGAAGCCAACACTAGAAAAAGCAAGTGTCAAAAATCTAACACTTAGAAACTGAACAATACTGTACTCAAATACTTATTAGTTGTAGAAGAAATCAAATATAGAATAAAAAAATCATGGAACAAAACAAGAATGAAAACACATCCTAATGGACAAATTCCTAGATTCACATTACCTACCAAAATGAACACAAAAAGAAGTAGAACAACTTAATAAACACATCACAAATGAAGAGATTGAAAAAGTCATCAAAAAACTATGAAACAAAAAAAGCCCTGACCCTGATGGCTCCAGTATAGAACTCTATCATGCTTCTAGAGAAGAGTAAACTTCAATACTACTGAGACTATTTCACAGCATAGAAAGGGATGGAATACTCCCAAATTCATTCTATGAAACCAGCATAACCTTGAAATCAAAGCCAGAGGAAGACCACACAAAAAAGAGAACTACATGCCAATATCACTCATGAACCTAGATGCAAAAATCTTCAACAAAATCCTTGCCAACAGAATTCAACAACATATCAGAAAACAACTCATCATGAATAAGTTGGATTCATACCAGGGTTGCATGGCTGGTTCAACTTCAGAAAAACAGTTAATGTGATCAACCACATAAATAACATAAAAGATAAGGATAACTTCATTTTGTCAACTGATGCAGAAAAGGCATTGGACAAAGTCAAACTCTCAGCAAAATAGGAGTAGAAGGAACATTCTTCAATGCAATAAGGGACACTTATACAAAGCCAACTGCCTACATCATCATGAATGGAAAGAGACTGAAAGAAATTGCCCTTGAGGATGGGAACTAGACAAGGACACCCACTCTTACTACTTCTATTCAACATTGTACTAGAAGTTCTAGCCAGAACAATTAGAGAAGACCTGAAAATAAAGGGTATCTGCATTGGCAAAGCAAAAGTAAAATCTCCCTATTTGCAGATAATATCATGGTGTACACAGAGAATCCTAAAGAATCCATAAGTAAACTACTGGAACTGACAGAAGAGTTCTGCAAAGTATCAGGACACAAGACAAACATAAGTAAAGCAGTAGGATTCCTTTATAGCAACAAAGAGATCATTAAGGAAGAAATCATTTATTATAGCCCCCAAGAAGATAAAACACCTAGGAACACATCAAACTAGAGAAATAAGAGACCTATACAAAAAGAACTACAAGGCCTTGCTGCAAGGAACTAAAGGAGACTTACATAAATGGAGAAACCTATCCTGCTTATGGATAGGAAGACTTAACATTGTGAAAATGTCTGTTTTATCCAAAGCCATCTACATATGCAATGCAATCCCAATACAAATTCCAGGTGACATTTTTTAATGATATGAAGAAACAAACCACCAATGTTATTTGGAAAGGGAAGAAACCCTGGATAAGCAAAGCACTACTGAAGAAGAATACAGTGGGAGGTGTCTCGCTACCTGACTCACACTGCCACAGTAGCCAAAACAGCTTGGGACTGGTACAAAAAGAGACATATAGACAAATGGAACACAGTTGAGTCCCCAGAGATGCCTCTTATGAATAGTTGATATTCGATAACTAAGATGGTAAACTGGGGTACAAACAGTGTCTTTAATAAACGGCACTGGCAAAACTGGATATCCATCGGCAAAAAACTGAAACAAGACCTGTGTCTCACACCTTATACAAAAACCAACTCAAATTGGCTAAAAAACCTAAATATCAAACCTAAAATGATGAAAATCATGAAAGAAAAAAAGGGTCAACAATGAAAGTTTTAATATACGGCTTACACGGACTTCAAAATCTGACAAAGCATGATCAACAGAAAAGAAAATAGATAAATGGGAATCACTAAGAATCAAACACTTTGCTCATACAAAGCCTTTATCAAAAGAATTAAAAGACCACCACAGAATAGGAAAAAATATTTGGCAGCTATATGCCAGACTGATGTCTGATCTCCATAATCTACTAGATATGGAAAAATATCAACAAGAAAAGATAAAGAACCCAATTAAGCATTGGGTAAAGGAGATGAAAGACATTTCAGTAAAGAGGACATCCAGGCAGGCAAAAGACACATAAAGAGATGCTCACAATGGTTAGCTATTATAGAAATCCATATTAAAACCACAGTAAGATACCATCTCATCCCAACAAAGTTTGCCATGATCCAAAAAACATAAAACAACAAATGCTGGAGAGGCTGTGGAGAAACTGGAGCTCTCCTACACTGCTGGTGGGATTGCAAAATGGTACAACCTCTTTGGAAAACAAGCTGGCACTTGCTTAAAAAGCTGGAAATAGATATGCCATTTGACTTAGTAAACCCACTGCTTGAAATATATCCTACAAAATCAAGGCAGTCACATGAGCAGATACATACACATAAATGTTTATTACAGCACAGTTCACCATAGCGAAATGACGGAATCAACCCAGATGCCCAACAAAGACAAATGAATGAACAAACTATTGTACATATACTTAATGGACCACTATGCAATTACAAAGAACAATGATGATTTTAGAAAACATCTCATAACCTGGTTTCAACTGGAAGACATTATGCTAAGTGAAATCATTCAGTGGCAAATGGAGAAATATTGAATGAGACTCCTGCTATAAGGACTTAGAAACAGACTTATGTACAGAAGAAAAGACTCTTTGACAGTTGCAAGGGAGGTGAGGGAGGGAGGGAGAGGGCTGGTTATAGTTAGATAGCTCACAGAAATTTGGTTGGGTGAAAGCAGTGATAACACACACTAGAGAGATAATCAACTTAACTGGAATTCAGCATAAACTGAAAACTCTTCTAATCTTAACCCAATATTGCAAGGATAGAATAGCAGGGGAAGGGGCCTTGGGACCATGATCTCAGGGGACATCAAGGCTTATCGGCCTAACTAGCTTATTGCTAAGAGAGTCTTCTGCACCCCATATGGGTGAGTGGCATCTGGGATCTTAAAAGCTATCAAGCTGCCATCTGAGGTACGTCAAAGAGTCCCAACTCAGCTGGAACAGATGATCACCAAAGACACCAAAGACATGAGGGGAAAATAACCCAGAAGACAGAAGGATCCATGTGAATGGATAATTGAATCAACATGTGACCAGGAGACCAGATGGTGCCTGGCCACCACAAAATGACAACTGTGATGGGTTACACAATGTTGAGTCCCAGTGGCAACACAAGAAAAAGAGGGGTGCACCTCAAGAACTCCACTAAAAGACCACAATTGATGGTCCAAAGGCTTAGGAGTTTCTCTGGGAGCATGGCCCCTAGACCTGATGCTGCTTCTAACTATAAATCATTACTGCAGTCAACTCTTTGGACAGGAATGGATTGGACTTGGGGACACATAGTGACCACAGAGTGTGTGCACTTTACGGTTCTATGCATTTATAACATGCTGTCCTACTGGCTTCTTACTAGATGGGAGAGAAAAGGGTGGAGAGGAGAGGACAGGAGATTGTCAAGAAATTATGACACATATAGAATGGAAAGGAGGAGTGTGCTGTCACTGGGCAAGGAGAGCAGAAGGAACTGCAGGCATGTAAATTTAACTTGGATTGCATACTTTCACTTCATCACACACACACACACACACACAGCTAAAAAAATAAAAGGAATGAAAACAAATGCTACCAGAATCTATGGAGCACAGCAAAAGTAGTACTCAGAGGTCAATTATCTCAATAAATGCACACATACTAAAAGATGAAAGGGCCCAAATTAGAGAATTAACCTTACCACTTAAATAAGCAGAAAGAAAGCAGCAAAAGGACCCCTTAAACACCAGAATAAAAGAAATAATAAAAATTAACAACAGAAGTAAATGAATTAGAAAGGAGGAAAACAATTGAAATTAGCAAGACCAAAACTGGCATTTTGAAAACATCAACAAAATAAACAAACCATTGACCAAACTGACAAAAGAAAAACAGCAGAGCAAGCAAATAACTCAAATAAGGAATGAGATGGACAATATCACATCTGACCCATCAGGAATTAAAAAAAAAAAAAAAAATCTTATTAGAATGTTATGAAAAATTATACTCTAATGAATTTGAAAACAGAGGAAATAGACAATAGAAACAAAGTACATACCAAAACTAACACAATCAGAAGTAGAACAACTTTACTTCTGATTGTGTATCAGGTTTATGATAGCTACATAGAACAATTTACTTCTGATTGTGTTAGTTTTGGTAGGTATGAGACTGGAAAGATAATTAAAACCTCCTAACCAAAAAAAGTCCTGGCCCAAATGGCTTCACTGCAGAACTCTACCAAACCTTCAGAGAGGAGTTATCACCACTATTACCAACGGTGTTTCACAGTATAGGAAAGAAGGGAATACTTCCAAATATTTTCTATGAAGTTAGCATAACCGTGCTAGTGAAGCCAGAAGAAGATTGCACTAAAAAGGAAAATGACAGACCAGTATCTCTCATGAACCTAGATGCCAAAATCCTCAACAAAATTCTAGCCAATAGAATCCAACAGCACATCCAAAAAAAAAAAAAAAAACAATATTTTAAACTTGGATTGTATACTTTCACTCAATCTCATACACAAACATAATAATAATAATAATGGCCTACTATGACCAAGTAGGATTTACGCCAGAGATGCAAGGATGGATCAATATTAGAAAAACAATCAATGTAATCAGCTACGTAAATAAACAAAACTTAAGAACAACAATAATGATTACTTGATCTTATCTGTTGATTTAGAAAGGGCATTTGACAAAGTACAGCCCTCATTCATGTTAAGAAAAAAGAACTAGAAAGGAAATTCCTGAACATAACAAGGGGTATCTATTGAAGACCAACAGCCAATATCTTCCTAAATGAAGAGAGACTGACAGTATTCCCTTTGAAAATGGGAACCAGACAAGGATGCCCATTATCAGTGCTTCTATTCAACATTGTGCTGGAAGTTCTAGCCAGAGCAGTTAGAGAATATAAAGAAATAAAGGGCATCTGCATTGGTAAGGAAGAAGTAAAACTGTTTCCATTTGCAGATGATGTGATCCTGTACATGAAAACCCTAAAGAGTTCAGTAAAGTACCAAGGTACACAAAAATAAATCAGCTGGATTCTTTTACACTAACAAAAAGATCATCAAAAAAGAAATAACCAAATCAATATAATCCACAATTGCCACTAAGAAGATAAAATACTTATGAATAAATCTAACCAGAGCTGTAAAAGGCCTATACAAAGAAAATTACAAGACTCTACACCAAGTGACCAAAAGAGATTTATGTAAGCAGAGAAACCTAAACTCATGGATAGGAAGACTTGACATCGTAAAAATGTCTATTCTTCTCAAAGCTATCTATAGACAAGATACAATCCAAATATAAATTCCAATGTCATTTTTTAATGAGATGGAGGGGAAAAAAATCACTAAGGGAAGAAGCCTTGGATAAGTAAAGCATTACTGAAGAAGAAGAACAAAGTGGGAGGCCTCACACTACCTGTCTTGAGAACCTATTATATTGCCATAGTAGTCAAAATGTTTGATACTGGTGCAAAAATGAATACATAAATCAATGGAACAGGATAGAGAGCCCAAATATAATTCCACCCACCTATGAGCAGCTGATATTGGACAAAGCCCTAAGGTCTGTGAACTGGAGAAAAATATTATCTTCAAAAATGATGTTAGGAAAACTGGATATCCATCTGAGGGGGAAAAAAAAAAAAGATGACCTATAGCTCACACCATGCACAAAAACTAAATTAAAATGGATCAAAGACGTAAATATTAAACCTAAAACAGTAAGGATCTTGGACGGTATGATATTGGGAGCCTCAATACACAGCATAAACAAACTAAAAAATGCTACAAACAATGCACGAACAACAGAAAAGAAAACAGATAAATGGTAATTCCTAAAAATCAAACATTTATAATCATCTAAAGACTTCATCAAGAGAGTAGAAAGACTACCTCCAGACTGGAAACAAATTTTGCCAGCCAAGAATCTGATTGGTGTCTAACTTCAATGACCTACAGAGTACTTCAAAATTTCAACAGGAAAAAAAAATAACCCAATAAAAAATGGGCAAAAGATATGAACAGGCACTTCACAAAGAAGATACCCACCAGCTAGCAGATACATGAGGGAATGCTTGTGATCATTAGTCGCTAGAGGAATCCCAAACAAAACTAGAATGACATACCATCTCACCCCAACAAGGCTGGTGTTAATTCAAAAAAACAACAAAACTACAAATGTTGGAGAGGCTGTGGAGAGACAAGAACCCTTCTACACTGCTGATGGGAATTCAAAATGGTACAACCTTCTGGAAACTGCCTTTGCATTTTCTTAAAAAACTAGAAATATCAACACTATATGATCCAGCAATCCCACTTCTTGGAATATATCCTAGAGTATTAAAGGCTGTCACATGAACACTGGTGTTTACTGAAGCACTATCCACAATAGCAAAAAGGTGGAATTAACCTAGACACTCTTCAAAGGAAGAATGAATAAACAAAATATAATAAATTCACACAACAGTATAGTATGCAATGATAAAGCACAATGACAATCTTTGGAAACGCCTGATAACACAGAGTCATCTAGAAGACATGCTGAGTGAAATCAATCAGTCACAAAAAGACAAACACTATATGAAGCCATTATGAGGCCTTAGGAAATGGACTAAACACAGAAGGAAGTCATCTTTGTTGGTTATGGGGTGGGGAGGGAGATAGTTATTCAGAGACTAGATATTGGATAGGAACTGGGTTAAGTGAAGGAAGCAACAGCACACTCGAAAATACAAATAGCTAAACTATTTCCTATATACAACACGAAACTTTGAAGGCCAGAGAAGCAGGGTCAAGGGTCTAGGGACCATGCTTTTGGGGACATCTAGGCCACTTGACATAGCTAAGATTTTTCTTTTTAAGAAAGTGATTTGTGTCCCACCTTGGTGAGTAGCTTCTGAGGTCTTAAAAGCTAGCAAGCTGCCATCTAATGAGCATCCATTTGTCCCAATCCAACTGGAACAGAAGACAATGAAAGACATGAAAACAGAAGGAAAATGTGAGCCCAGGTGACAGAAGTGAGCAAATGATCCAGAGTCTCACACCAGCACAAGACCAGAAGAACTAGATAGTGCTCAGTCAACGTCAGTGTCTGCCATGAAAGGCAATACCATGTCAGATGCCCTGACATACTGGGAAAAAAAGGGGGTGCAGAGCTAGAATTCTGTTAGAAGACCAGACCTGATGGTCTGACACCCTGGAGGGTCACCTGAGAGCAAGGCTCCTGTTCTTACTCCTAACCCAGAGCTGAAACCAGCACTGAAAATAACTCTTCAGACAAAAATTGGACTGAGCTCTAAGTCATGAGGCTGTTGGAGCAGCTCCCCTGTAGTAATGAGATCGGATGGTGGAGAAGAGGACAGCACTAGGTTGAAGGAATAGGGGAAAGTACAGGGCTGGAAATGAGGAATGTGCTGTCACAGTGTTGAGATAGCAGATGGATAGGGGTCTCTTTGGAGTTTAATATGGCAAACCGACTTCACTTTTAAACATTCACTGAACCACAATAAAACACTATTTAAATAAAAAGAAAAAACGAAGAAGAAGGACACACCAATGAATGTTAAGGACTAATGGGTGAAAGTTTGATAAGTGATTTCCATATCTAGTCTTTAATAACACTCCCCCAAGCACTGATGAAAAAGAGTGACTTTATTGTGAGGACATCGGACAGATAAGACCTTACAGTAGTTTCTTACTGATGGAACCACGTACCACACACTTGGGTCTTAAAATAACAGTTATTCTCTCACAGTTCAGGAGGCTAGAAGTCTGAAATCAGGTGTTGACAAGGCAATGCTCTCTCTGAAGGCTCTAGAGGAGAATACCTCCTTGTCTCTTACAGCATCTGGTAGTTGCTGATGATCTTTGGTGTTTGTTGATCTGTAGACGTATCATACCATTCCCTGCCTCCATTTTCCCACAGCCATTTTCACTCTGTGGCAGTGTCTGCAAACCTCTTTTTCCTTATAAGAACATCAGCCCCTGGATTTATTTGGAATCAGCTCAACAGCAATGAGTTATGGGCTAATCTAGCATAACTCATCTGAATGTGATCACGTCTGCAAAGACTCCGTTTCTAAATAAGTTCACACTTACAGGTACTAGGGGCTAAAAACTCCATGTATCTTTCAGGAGGACACAATTCAACCCACCACAGACCTTAATCTAGACATCAAAGTGGGCATCTTAATGGAACTAGTAGGAATCATGTACCATGAGTATTGCTTCTGTGATATTCCTGCCAAAGATTCACAAATTGAATGTAATCACAAAGAAATTTCAGAAGAATTCAAATTGACAAGCATTCTATGAAGTGATTTATTATAGTATTCCAAATTGTCAAGGTTGTGGAAGACAAGACTTAGGAAATACTTCAAAAGAAAAAAACCATCCAATCATCTCCAATTCACAGCAACCCTATAGAACAGAGCAGAACCTTCCCACAGGATTTCCAAGGAGTACCTGGTATATTTGAACTGCCAGTCTCTTGGTCAGCAGCTATAACTCTTACCCACTGTGCCAAGATGGTTCGAGACTGAGGAGTCTAAAATGACATGATATTAAAGGCAGTGCTTAGTCTTGGAAAAACATTATTGGGACAATTGGAGGTACCTGAATAGGATCTATGGATTACACGGCATGTTAATTCCCTGAATTTGATTGTTATTTACTATACTGTGTTTACATGTTTGCTTGTAGGAATTGTTAAGTATTTGAGGGTGATGGGACATCAGGCTGACAAATTATTCTAAAAACAGTTCTGAGAAAACATGTGTTCTTTCTACGGTTTACATGCCTTTTCTGTAAATCTGAAATTATTTCAAATAAATACTTTAGTGTAAAAAATTAAAAACAGATAATACAGGGAAATAAAGACACATACTATGCTCTTAGTTGGGAACAATCTATTTAATGAAAATGAAAACATCCCTAAATATATATGTATTTTATAACATGTAAATTTTATTCAGTTCTATTTAATACACCAACAGGATTTTTCTCACCCCAAAGAAGTCTGAAAAAATCAGTATGTAAATACCGAGTACATGTACATATACATACATGCACACACATTAAGTAAAAAATGAGAAGGAATTTATATCCCAGGTTTAAACTATTTTATTATTAAAAAAACAAACAAACAAACAAAAAACTATTGACATCAAGTCCATTCTGGTGCATAGCAACCTATAAGATGGAGTAGAACTGCTCTACGGGATTTCAAGGAGTAGCTGTTGAATTCAAACTACAAACATTTGGCTAGCAGCTGAGCTCTTAATTGCTGTGCCACCACAGCTCCAAGATATGTTATAATTATATGAATTAAAGCAGATGAAATTTTTAAAAATCCTTTCAAATCCACCAGGTGCTCCTTGAACACTCTGGGGGTCAGTTCTACCCTGGCCCCTAGGGTCGCCATGAGTCGGATCCAACTCGACAGCACTTGGCTTGGCTTGGCTTGGACTCAGAAATATTAATTCTAGAAATTTATCAGAAAGAAACTATTTTATATAATTCAAGATATATAAAAAAATCTCTTCACAATTATATTCATTACATCAAAACTTATAAACAAGGTAAATGAACAGTTACTTCTATATTGTTGAATGTAAGATGATTTTTTGTTAGGCTTTATTTGTATTTATCTTTTTCATTCAAGTTAATATAAAATGTATATAATGTATGCCATTAAAATTTTAGTGTAATTAAATTAATTAAAGTAATGTAATTTAATGCAATTTAATTTAATTTTAATTGTGTTATGTGTTACAACACAGTTTTCATTGTGTTGTAACTTTGAAACAATATATTTTAGAAATAATAGCCTGACCACAGATATAAAATTTTAGGGCATGAGTCATGAACAGCTGCTAGTTCAGCTTAGTTCGAGAATGAAATATATAGCAAGTAATGTCTTGTGGTATGGCTTAAACATGATGTAGAATAAAGTGGATTGATTCATTTAACACAACAGATTGTGATCTCTTCTTTTTAAAAGAAATTAAGTTTTTTTGTTTGTTTTTTACTTTGACTTCCTGGACAACTCACTTGGTTTTGCTTCCAAGTTGATGGCCAATACAGCATCTCATTTTCCTTTGCTGGCATCTCCTCAGAAAGCTAACTTTCATCAGTAAGAAGAGTGCCTCATTCTCTATGGATATCATTCATTTGCATGGCTTTAAATGTGTTCTCTATGCTGGTGACTTAGCATTTACAGCTCCAGCGTGGGCTATACTCCAGACTTGCCTGTTCAATGACCTACTTGCCTCCCCTCTTGGAAATGCAAGAGATCCAAATGTGAAATGATTATCTTTCCTGTCCCTAAACCTGCTCTATCCTTAGTCTTCCACCTGCTCAGTACAGAAACCTAGAAGCCAACCTTAACATCTCTGTCTTTTATTCACGATACCCAGTCTATTAGCAGATCCTCTAGGCTCTTTCTTTAAATTACACTCAGAACCTAGTCATCGTTCACCCGCTATGTGATCCCTACCACCCTGGCACAAGTCCAGGACCTCTGGCTTGTATACTAGACCATGTGCTTCCACCAAATTCTCCTCAATGTGTTCTCTCAGCTTAAAGCTAAAATATTCTTTTTAAAAGTGTTTTTTAGCACTCACACAAAAAGTGTTGTTAGCATTCACTTACTGGCCTAACAGAGACTAGAGAATATAACCCCTGAACACCCTTTAGTTCAATAATGAAGTCGCTCCTGAAGTTCACCCTTTGTCCAAAGATTTGACAGGCCTGGAAAAGAAAGCGACACTAAAGGGGTACACCAGCCCAGCGGCAATGACTAGAAAGCAGGATTGAATAGGAAAGGACTAGAAGACAGGATTGGACAGGGAAGCTGGTAAAGGAGAATGTAAGTTCAAAAAGGTAGAGTTTTGATATGTCACAGGATTGCTGACTAATGTTAAACAATATGTGTACTAATTGCTTAATGAGAAGATACTTTCTTCTGTAAACTTTCCTCTAAAGTACTCACACACAAAATAAGTTAGCAAATCATTTTTCAGATTATCCAATGCTCTGTAAGTGTCTGAGAGGAAAAGCCCACATCCTTTGCGATAGCCTCCAAGTGGCTCCCCAAAACCCGTCTGACTTCCTCTCCTACAACTTCAAGCTGGAGTCCGTTCTGATGCAGGGCATTTAAATGGGTTCTTCTGTCTGTGTAGAATGCAAGCCCACGTCACTATACGGCTTCTGTCCTCACCTATTACAAGCCTTCATTCAAATATTACTTTTTTAGTGATACCCACTCTGGCCATCATAAAAGCAATTCTAATTTGCTACCCCTTCACCCTAATTGGAATCTGCCCTACAATGATCACCTTCTGCAGTTCCAAATAATTTACTTATCTGTTTAATTTCTGCCTCCTCCTGATGCATGCAAAAACATCACACAGAGAATTTTGTCTGTTGTGTTCACTGACAGTAGGCCAGCAAAGTTCAATAAGTTCATTGAATACACGAGAACATAAATAAATGAAAAACAATTAAGTGGAGGGCACTGTGTGTCACATAAAGAGTGCATATTAAATTTGATGTGTTTGGTTGGAGGGTGACTTCATTAAAGATTTTTAAATTTTTTGTTGTGTACTAGGTAGATTAATCTGGTAACAATTTGAAGATAAAGTACAATGGGAGAAGAGGAGAACTCTTACTGGTATGTAATAGTCCATAAATGGAGAAATGAAGACCTGAAGTAGGATGATGACTTAGGCTGTGATCTCCAGAGAAGCAAAATCAGTAAATTATGTCTATATCCATGTTTATACCTATTTCTCTATCTATTTGAAGACAGAGACAGATTTATAACAAGGAAACGGCTTGTACGGTTGTAAAGGCTGGAAAAGTTCAAGTCTATAGGTCAGGTTAGAGGCTTCTGCAGACTCATGTAGCTGCAGCCGCTAGGGAACCCATGACTGTCAGGTCAGACAGCAGTCAACTGACTTACAGACTGTAGTGGCTGATGAATCACAAAGTCACTAGGTAATGTAGTAGGCCAATGGATCATAGGCTTCAGAGGCTGAAAAATCCCAAGACTGGTGGGTAAGCTGCTAGATTGAGTTCCCCAAGAAATGAAACTCAAGTGGTAAGCCAGAAGCAGGATCCAGAGAGGATAAAAATCAATGAGTTTCTCTAGGAAGCCTACACATATTGGATGTAGGCCATGTTCCCAAAGAAACTCTTTCACAGGATTGGCTGCTCATAGCAGGTCTCACCATGGATGTGACTTGCATTATTGCATAGCTGAACTACTTAATAACTACCAAATCACTGAGAATCATTACCCAGTTAAGCTAACACACAATCTTAACATACACATGCATTCAGAGAGAGAAAGAAAAAAAAATTATATCAACAAAACAGCTCGTGCAGTTATAGAGGCTGGCAAGTCTCAAGTTTCTGGGTCGGGCATCAGACTGGAGGCTTCTCCTGACTCATGTAGCTGCAGGGGCTGATGAATCCATGAAAAGCAGATCAAAGGACAGGCTGCTGGCTCATGGCCTGTGGAAGCCAGTACATCCAAGATCAGCAGGTAAAGAGGTTGGCTTTGGCTGGTTAGTTCAGTTACCAAGAACAGGAAGTCAGGATTCAGAAAAAGAAATTGAGCACTGCCAGAATGTTCATACATATATTGGATGCACGCCACACCCCAAGAAAATTCCCCTTAAAAGTAAATGGCTGAACAGATCAAAACACATCATGGATGATATCTGCATCTTTACATAACTGCCAAAGTACTCAGAATCATATCCAAGCCAAGTTGATACATTACCTTAACCATAGCAAATGGTGGTGGTGGGAGGGGTTCTAGGAGTCCTTAGCACTTGGATCTATCTGGTTTAATTATTGAAAAAATACTGGTGACAAGGAAGAAGTAAAAAATCAAAGGTATTTTCAAGACTTTGATGGTAATGCCCTTGATCAAGACTGCAGAGCTACGTAGGAATTCAGCAGGAAAACTGTTGGGACAGGATACAGAGCATTTATTCTGGACTCAGAACATTAATGCACAGATGAGAATTCTAAATCAAGATCTATAGAAGGCAGTTGAGAAAGTGGTCCTGGAACTCAGAAAATAAATTATATTAGAACCAAGAATGTAGAAGTCAGAGAGGTAAAGGGTAAAGATTTGAGAGTAAATGGGATTCTTATAGAAGCATAACATATATCAAATAGAGATCCTTGGTTTTCGGATGAAAGTCACTTCACAAAAAAACAAACAAACACAACAAAACTAGGGAGACATAGTTGAACTCTTGAACTTTCTTGTATTAGACAAACATGTAAAAGAAAGTATAAAGTGTAGAAGAGTTCAATATTGTAACCTTTCATAGATTTTGCATTTAGTAGAAAGGCAAGCAGAATTGTACCACGTCATGACATAAGCTAAGTAAAAGTTCAACACGCATGTGAGATATAAACAAGAGTGTGTGTTTTCAAAGCACAGTTTCCAAATTGAGGTTTTTGACTTGCAGTGTAAAAACTCATGTGTGCTGTTAGATGTTGACTTAAGGAAATACACTGGGGTGGTTCTAGACCAAAAATGAGAATTTGCCAATATCTGTAAAATCACTCCTTCAGTGAAGCTGTTTTTTTTTTGCTTCTCATGTTTCATTGTGCTTTAAGTGAAACTTCACAATCCAAGTCAATTTATCATACAGAAACTTACACACATTAATATGTACCTCTAGCTGCTCTTCTTACACTGTGACAGCACACTCTTGCTTTCCATCGTGTATTTCCCATGTCCATTTAGCCAGTTCTTGTCCTCCCCTGCCTTCTGGTCTTTCCTTCAGACTGGAGCTGCTGGCTAGTCTCATGTGTCTACTTATGTCAAAAAACACACTCTCTGCCAGTATCATTTTGTGTCTTATGAATCCACCGCAGTCGAGTCAATTCCAATTCATAGAGACCATGTAGGACAGAGAAGTGCCCCATAGAGTTTCCAAGGAGTACTTGGTAGATTGAAACCGCTGGCTTTTTGGTTAGCAGATGTAGCACTTAACCACTATGCCACTTTATGTCTTATAGTCCAGTTTAAGCTTTGTCTGAAGAGTTGGCTTCAGGAATGGTTTCAGGTCTGGGCTAACAGAGAGTCTGGGAGCCATGTCTTCCAGGGACTCTCCAGTCTGCTGGACCATAAAGTCTGGTCTTTTTAATACGGTTTGAGTTGTGCACCCGACTTTTCTTCCCACTACATCAGAGCTCTTTGTCATATTCCCTGTTAGGGTGGTCATTAGTGGTAGCCAGGCACCATCTAGTTCTTCTGGTCTCATGCTGATGTCATTCTTTGCATTATGTGGCCTTTCTATCTCCGAGGCTCATATTTTCCTTACGTCTTTGGTGTTCTTCATTCTTCTCTGCTCCAGGTAGCCTGGGACCAATTGATGTTCTTTAGATGGCCCCTTGCTGGCTTTTAAGACTCAGATGCCACTCACCAAAGTGAGATGTAGAACATTTTCTTTAAAACACTTACTATATCAATGAACTAAGTGTGCACTGAAATCATAATGCTCAGACTCCTGTCCCTACTATTCTGTCTTTCAGTGAGCTGTTTTAATTAACCCTAACTCCAAGGTCCAAAATGTGGATACTAATGAAGTCCTGAGGTGAAGGCCAACACCAAACAAGACAGACCTTTTTTTGTGATGTAAAGAGATCTATCATTGTCATTACATTTGGAGGCATCTTACCAAATTCCTAACGAATAATTAGTAACTGGGGACCAAGTGAGTAGAATTTAGATTGATGTCAAATAGTTTTCACCACATTTTGTCTTAATCCCAGATTTTTATTTGAGATTGGAAAACTTTAGTTTTAATAACTGTTAATTGTTTCTGAATTATAAAAGAAATACATGGATATGTGTGATAATTTTGAAAAATTAAGAAAAATCAGTTCTTCTCAACTAATCACTCTTAAAGTTTTGACATGCTCTCTTCTTTTATTTTCTACATACGAGTGTCAGTTTGCGTCGTGTGTACTCTACGTGTGCAGTTCCTGGATGTATGGGATCTGTTGATATCAAGTAAATTTGAATGCTGATGACTCCACATTGTCAGAGAAGAGCTGCTCACTGTACAAGTTTCAACAGCTGATTTTTCAGAAGTGGGTTGTCAGACTTTTCTTCTGAGGTAGCTTTGAATGGATTTGAACTTCCAATCTGTCAGTCAACAGCCAAGAACATTAATCATTTGCACCATCCAGGGACACCCAGATATACAGTTTGTATACATTGCCAAGATACATTATGTGTATGTATTTCTGTATTTTTTCACTTATTATAATAACATAAACAATTCCCTAAACTCTTTTAAGAATCATTTAATGGTTGCATCACCTTTGGCATGCACTATCTGAATATTCTCTAATGTTGGATATTTTAATGGTTTCCCACAGAAAGGGTAAACAAAGTTGTTATATGCAGCATGAAACAAAACAGAAGGAAATTGACATAAACAACATGAATGCCTTCACCTTGAAGATATATGAAGTATTTTTAAAACACTCTTAGAGGCTTTTATATTTCTTCTTTGATTTCTGCCACTGAGGTATCTTGAAGCTGTATTTGAAGGTCTTGGGAACTCTGCCGGAGTGACCTGCATAGAGTGAATGAGCAGGTATCTAATTGCTCTGTCTTATCTTTAGAATTTTTTGGAAACATTTACTCTACTCTGTTCTCCAACACCAGAATTGGCCCAAGAACTGCAGGAAAGCTGGGTGAGCAAACCCCACGTAGGTGATAAGGGGTGGTTCCTGGCCCAAAGCTGTATGTTTCTAACCATTTTTCAAAATTAAAAACAAAAACTATTACTCTTTCCTTATTAAACTTTATAAAAAATTTTACTCTGCATTTTTTCACTTAATTTCCAGAATCACTCTAGTAACTTGGAACTGCAGATCCCTACATTCATTTTACTTATATAACCTAGGATGTATTCAGGTGGGCAATACAGCCCCTGAAGCTCATGGGATCCCATGCTCACATGGGGCAAGGGCTCAGTCACAGTCTCCATGACACCTTCCTTGTGTCTCTGTGTAGTGCAAATGATTAACACCCATAGCTGCTAACTTAAAGGCTGGAGATTGAAGTATACCCAGAGATACCTTGAAGGAAAGTCTCAGCAAACTACTTGCAAAAAATCAGCCACTGGAAGCCCGATGGAGCACGGTTCTTCCCTGTACACATGGAGTTGCCGTGAGTGGAACTGACTCTGTAGCTACTGGCTGGTGAGCTCCTTCCATGTGTGCTCATGATTGTACCAGCTCAGTTAATATAATGGCCAGGGGGGTGTCTGATGTATGGTGGCCCTCATAAGTAAAAAACATCCCACAGAACCTCTAACTGGAGTTCATGTGGATACTAATGAGATCCTGAGGGGAAGGAAAACAGTAAACAGACAGGTCTTTTTTTGTAATGTAAGGAGAGCTATCATTGTTGTTATATTTTTTGGTGTCCCATCAAATGATGGCCTAGTGGTTAAACATTATGGCTGCTAACTGGAAGGTTAGGAGTTCAAATCCTCCAGGTGCTCCTTGGAAACTCTATGGGGCAGTTCTAATCTGTTCTATAGTGTCGTTATGACTTGGAATTGACAGGGGACCCTCCAACCACCAAGAAACAAGAGCCAGGAGAATAGCACATCCTTTTAAATGAGGGTCCCTGTGTTGAGATGCTCCTTGACTGGAAAATTGAGAACAAGCATCTTTCTCCAGAGCTAGCAGAGAAAGAAAGTCTTCCTCTGGAACTGACACCTAAATTAGGACTTGTAGCCCACTGGGCTGTGAGAGAATAAATTTCTCTTTGTTAAAGTCATCAATTTGTGAGTTTTTTTTTTCTGTTATAACAGCACTAGATGACTGAGGCAACCACTGTACTATGATCCAAGTACCATCACTATTCCACATTTTTGACATGTACTCTACACATGAAACTTCAGTCCTTAACGTGGACTTCAAAGAGAACAAAAGACTTCATTCTTCTTTTATAGGAAGTCTGACAATTAAGTTCATGAACTCATCCTAGAAAAAGTACTGCATGCCTCATTGCTGAATATCACTACAGTCACCTTTGAAGTACCCACCTTGGGAAGCTATACACTGACATCAGTGCCTAGTCCATGCTTCAAAGCAATTTTGGAACTCTTTTCTTGGAATGGCCATCAGAGCTGTTGTTGTATTACCCTTGATGTCCTGAATGTCAGCAAAGTCTTCCTTTAAATGCTTCCTATATCTTCTGGTAAAGAAAGTCATTGGGGGCCAGATCAGGCATGTAGGAAGGGTGTTGTGATAGTTACTTATTTACTGACTAAAACCCCTTCACAGACAACTATACAATTGCCAGCCAGCCAAGTGCCATCAATTAAGTTAATGAATTTGCCATGTGCTACTGTGTGCAATGGCCATTCCATTAAGAGTTCAAAAATTACTTTGAAGGGTGGACTAGGCACTGGCGTCAGTGCACAGCTTCCCAAGGGGAATACTTCAAATGTGACCACAGTGATATTCAGCAATAAGATATGTGGCACTTTTTTTTTAGGATTAATTTGCAAAATTAATTGTCAAACCTCATATAAAAGAATGAAGTCTCTCATTCTCAAGTCCACATTTTAAGAACAATTAACTATGTGGATTTGGTGGGTGGGGCCAAGATGGAAGACTAGACACATATCTCCTCAATTACCTCTGAGAACTAAGGCCTGCAATGATAACTGAATGGAGCAGCATGGACATCTGGGGAGCCACAGGATCTGGCATAAAGTTGTTGGATTGTACTAGGTGCCAGTAATAGGGTAAGTACCTCTCTCAAAGATGGGGCACTAGCATGTTAAGTCCTGCTTTTGTTGGCTTAGTGTTTGGGAGGACTGCAGGTATGGATGCCTTCTTTGCTATCTGGGAGGCGGGAAAGGCATGAGCCAGTTAATATGCTGAACTGCAAGGCTTAAGTAAACAGCATAAAGCACAACAGAGAGACTGTGCTTGGGATACTCCAATATTGACAGCCTGGCTGCTGAATGAAGATTCCACTGTCTTTCCACCTTCTCTTTTCTGAGCTGCACCATAGATTCTGCTGTTTCATGGCAGGAAAGGCAGTTTGGGCAGGATGCCATCTTGGTCAGCTGGGAGGAAAAATCACCCACCTAGAGGTCTTAGTTCATGCTAATTGTCACACAGAGCAGTATCTTCTGTATAGAAAGTGCTTCTCCAGCAGAAAAGCTGTGTTTAGGACAGTGGTGTCTAAAGTTATGGGTGGACCCTGGCTGAGGATGGCAGCAAGGCTGTAACCTCTCCCTAATTTGAACCATGTCATGGCACCTGGGATGGCCTATGCGATGCTTTCATTGTCAGCCAGAAGGTTGGGCCTGCCACACCTGAGGAACTGACTGATTTCAGCAGCTGCTGGAAAGCTCCTCACTTAGCAATAAAGTACCTTTTCAAAATAACACCCCTGGAGAACTGACTGTTGAGTGGCCTGGCAGCATCTCTTCCACCATTCATGGATTCACATCAGCATCAGCTGATGACCCCACAGTAACTCCATAAATAGGACTCTGTCTTTGTCAACCAGGAGGCAGACCCAAGAGAATTCACCTGGGGCCAGTCACTATAGTACCCAGAGGTGGCTGGTAGGCAACTCCCTTCTTAGAATCATGCCTCATGCCTCAGCTCCTGTTGAGTTAACACCAGAAAAACCAAACAGCTTCTTGGTGGCATGAGGACAACAATCAGTAGCTAACCATTTAAAGAAGCAGTCTACTGTGACTCTAGAAAACTTCCAAAATAATCAAAAAACATGCCAGATGAACAAAGCCTTCTGAAATTATTGAGGTCAAGTACAAAACACTTATGTATGGAGCTCTCCTAGAGATTAAACAAAATGTAGCAGAACAAAATGAAAAATTAAGTAAGCTATTTGAACTAATGGAACTAATGGAATGATCTGAAATCCAGCAGAGCAATAAAAAAATGACAGAATTAGACAATTCAATCCAAAACCAAAAAAAGCAGAACTGAGGCAACAGAAGCCAGAATTAGTGAGCTTGAGAATAGAACAGCTGGCACCAGTATTTATGAGGAGAAATCAGACAAAATAAATAAGAAAAATGAAGAAGCATTAAGAAACAAGTAGAACTCTATTAAGAAGAATAATCCATGAATAATTGAAATTTCTGAACAGAGAGGGATAGCTGAAAATACAGAGAGTGTTGTTGTAGAGTTGCTGACAGAAAACTTTCCTGAAATTACACAAAAAGAGAACACAGATACCTAACATGTTTATTGAATGCTACAAAAACTAGAGCTCAAAAGAAAGACACCAAGACATATTATAATCAAGCTCAATAAAATGAACCACAAAGAGAGGCTCTTAAAACAAAGCTAACATTCAGAAGTAAGCCTTGTAGGCTTTTGCCTGACTTCTCAGTAGGCATGATGTTGACAAGAAGGCAGTGGGATGACACATTCAAAGCTTTGAAAGAGAAAAACTTCCAACTAAAAATTATACATCTCACAAAATTATCTCTCAAATATGAAAGTGAAGTTAAGACATTCACAGATAAACATAAGCTTAGAGACTTGTAAAAATCAAACCAAAACTGCAAGAAACACTGAAAGGAGCTCTTTGCTTAGAAAAACAAAAACATTAAGTGCATACTTAAGGAGACAATGCAGGACACAACATCCAGAATCCTACTCAGTTACGGAAGTCACAAAGCCCAGTCAAAACTGAAGTGTTAAAAGAAAGGAACCAGTGATCACAACATGAAAACTGTGACATCATCACACTAAAAACAAGGATATATAACAGTAGTTATAACCCTTTCAGATTGAAAGGAAATTAAAAAAAGATATGCAGAAGTTAAAGTATGGTTTAGTCTTAGAATAGTAAGGGAGATCGTAGGGATAGACACAAAGTCAAATAACAATGCAACATTTCAAAACAAGAAACATAATATAGGAGTCTCAACAAACACAAAACTAACACTGGAAAAGATGAAAAGTCAACCCATAAAGAAGAGTGACCCAGAACAAAATATTAAGAGCAACATAGAAAACATCAACAACACAAAAATAAAGACATTAAAATGACAGCATTAAATACTTACTTATTAATAATTACACTGAATGTAAATGGACTGAATGCTCCAATAAAGAGACCATGAGTGACATCCTGGATCAAAAGACATGAGCCACCTATGTTGCTTACAAAAACACACCCTAGGGTCGCCATGAGTTGGATCCGACTCGACGGTGCTTGGCTGGCTTGGCTAGACTCAAAGATATGAACAAACTCAAAAGGATGGAAAAATGTATACGAAGCTAAGAAAATACAAAGAACAGCAGCAGCAGCAACACTAATCTCAGATAAAATAGATTTTAATGTAAAATCCACTGTTGTGAACAACAATGGTCACTATTTGTTGCTGAAAGTTTCAATATATAAGCAGGACATAACAATACCAAATATTTATGAACCCAATATCAGAGCATCTAAATACATTGAACAAACACTGACTACCTTGCAAAATGAGACAGATCACTCCACAATAACAGCTGGAGACTTTAACACTCCACATTCAGTAACAGATCATCCAGAAAAAAGCTCAATAAAGATACGAATCTTATTGTGACAATTAACCAACTAGATCTCATTGACATATACACAATTTTTTAACCATCAGCAGATAAGTACACCTTCTTCTCCAATGTACAAGGAACATTCTCCAGAATAGGCCATGTTTAGGGCATAAAGTAAGTCTCAACAAAATCCAAACTATTGAATTAATGCAAAGCATCTTCTTATGACCCTTAGGCCATAAAGGTTGGAATCAAGAGCAGAAAAAACATAGGTAGAAATTTGAACTCATGGTAATTGAACAATACTTTGCTCAAAAAGCCATGGGTTATAGAAGAAATCAAGTATGAAATAAAGAAATTTATGGAATCCAATGAGAATGAAAACACATCCTACAAGAACCTCTGGGATACAGCCAAAGCTGTGCTCAGAGGTCAATTTATCTCTGCAAATGTACACATCCAAAATGAAAAAAGGACCCAAATCAAAGAATTAACTCTACAGCTTGAACAAGTAGAAAGAGAGCAACAGAGAAATCCCCTAGGCAAGAGAAGAAAACAGATAATAAAGATTAGAGAACTAAATGAATTAAAGAAAAGAACAATTTAAAAAATTAACAAAACCAAAGCAGGTTTTTTTTAAAGATCAACAAAACTGATAAACTATTAGCTAAATTTACAAAAGAAAAACAGGAGAAGAAAGAAACGAATAACTGGAATAAGAAATGAGATGACAGGTACCACAGCAGACACAACTGAAAAAAAATATCATAACAGAGTACTATGAAAGACTGTACTCTAACAGATTTGAAAACCCAAAGGAAATAAACAAATCTCTGGATTGATATCATCCACCAAGATTATCACAAGGAGAAGTAGAATAACTTAATAAACCCATAGCAAATGAAGAGATTGAAAAAGTAAACTACCAACCAAAAAAATTCCTGGCCAAATGGCTTCCCTGGAGAATTTTATCAAACTTTTAGATAGGAGTTAATTCTAGTACTACCGAGATTATTTCACAGCATAGAAAGGGAAGGAATATTGCCAAACCCATTCTACGAAGCCAGCACCACCCTGATACCAAAGCCAGGGAAAGATCCCACAAAAAAAGAAAACCACAGACCAATATTGCTCACAAACCGAGAAGCAAAAATCTTCAAAAAAAATCCAGTAGAATACAAGAACATATCAAAAATTAATAAATAAATAACTCATCATGACCAAGTTGGATTCATACCAGGGATGGAATACTGGTTCAACATCAGAAAAACAATTAATGTGATCAAGCACATAAATAGCACAAAGGATAAGAAGCACCTGATTTTGTGAATTGATGCAGAAAAGGCATTCAACAAAGTCTGACATCCCTTCATGCTATAAACTCTCATCAAAATAGGAAAACAAGGTAAATTCCTCAATGCAATAAGAGCCATCTACACAAAGCCAACCACCTACGTTATCCCGAATGGAGAGAGAATGAAAGAATTGCCCCTGAGGATGGCAACTAGACAAGGATGCCCACTCTCACCAATTGTATTCAACATTGTACTAGAGGTTCTAGCCAGAGCAATTTGAAAAGACAAAGAAATAAATGGCATCCACGTTAGCAAAGAAGTAAAAATCTCCTTATCTGTAGATAACATAATGGTATATGCACAAAATCCTAAAGAATCCGTAAGTAAAGTACTTGAACTAATAGGAGTGTTCAGCTAAGTATTGGGATATAAAATAAACATAAGTAAATTAGTAGGATTCCTTTATTACAAGAGACTGTCAAAGAAGAAATTACCAAATCAATGCCATTTACCATAGCCTCTGAAAACATAAAATACTGAAGAATAAATCTAATTAGAGAAATGAGAGACCAATACAGAGAGAGCAACAAGGCCTTACTGCAAGAAACTAAGAGACATATAAATGGAGAAACCTACCCTGCTCATGGATAGGAAAACTTAACATTCTGAAAATGTCTATTTTGCCCAAAGCAATCGATGTATCCAGTGCAATCCCAGTGCAAATTCCGGTGTCATTTTCTATGAGATGGAGAAACAAATCACCAACTTTGTTTGGAAAAAGAAGAAACCCCAGGTAAGTAAAGCGCTACTGAAGAAGAAAACACTGTGAGGCTTCACGCTACTGGATGTTAGTACCTATTACACTGCCACAGTACCACCGTAGGTAATAGATACCACAGTACCTATTACACTGCCACAGCCTGGTACTGGTACAAAAAGAGACATAGACCAACAGAACAGAGTTGAGACCTCAGAGCTGCCACCAGTCTCTTATGAACAGTTGATATTTGACAAATGCCCTAAGATTGTAAAATGGGGTAAAAAGAGTCTCTAACAAATGGTATTTGTAAAATTGGATATCCATCTGCAAAAAACTCAGACAAGACTCCTTTCTCATACCTTATATAAAAACTAACTCAAAAGGAATCAAAGACCTGAATGTCAAATGTAAAACTACAAAGATCATGCCAGAAAAAATAGGGTCAACAATGGAAATTCTAACACACAGCTTGGACAGATTTCAAAATCTGACAAAGCATGAGTAACAGAAGAGAAAATAGATAAATGGGAACTACTAAGAAGCAAACACTTTTGCTCATCCAAAAACTTTAAGAGTTACAAGACCACCTACAAAATGGGAAAAAAATATTTGACAGCCACGTGTGGGACTGACATCTGATCTCCATAATCTACAAGGTACTGCGAAATATGAACAAGAGAAAGGTGGATAACCCAATTAAGCAATGGGCAAAGGAGATGGACAAACACTTCTCCAAGAGGACATCCAGGCAGCCGAAAGACACATAAGGAAATGCTCACAATCATTAGCAACCAGAGAAATCCAAATCAAAACTAAAGAAAGATACCATCTCACCCCAACAAAGTTGGCCATAATCCAAAAACATAAAACAACAAATGCTGGAGAGGCTGTAGAGAGATCAGAACTCTCCTACGCTGTTGGTGGTATTGCAAAATGGTACAATCTTTTTGGAAAGCTGTTGGGTACTTCTTAAATAGCTGCAAATAGATCTACCATTTGATCCAGTGATCCTACTGCTCAGAATATACCTTAACAGAAACAAAGGCTGTCGCATGAACTGCGATGTGCACACAAATGTTTATTGCAGCACAGTCCACAACAGCAAAAAGGGAATCAACCTAGATGGCCATCAACAGATGAATGGATAAGCAAACTATGATACATACACTCAATGGAACACTACACAATGATAAAGAACAATGATGATTTAGGAAGCATCTCATAACCTGGAAGACGTTATGCTGAATGATATCAGTCAGTGGCCAAAGTACAAATATTATATAAGACCCCTGCTATAAGGCTTTAAAAATAAATTTATGCACAGAAAAAGAGACTCTTTAATGGCTACAAAGGTGGGGATGGAGGGAGAGGACTGGTCAGAGATTAGATAGTTGGTAAAAATTTGGTTAGGTGAAAGCAGTGACAGCACACAGTAGAAGTAGATCAATTTAACTGGACTTCACCATAAACTGAAAGATCGTCTAATCTCAATCCTATATTGCAAGGATGGAACAACAGAGTTGGGGGCTGGGCACCATGATCTCAGGGGATATCGAACCCAATTGGCATAACTAGCCTACTGCTAAGAGAGTCTTCTGCAAACCCTATTGGTGAGTGGTGTGTGTGGTCTTAAAAACTAGCAAGCTGCCATTTGAGGTACACCAAATTGTCCCATCTCATCTGGAATAGATGATCACAGAGCACAGCAGAGACATAAGCGAAAAAGAGCTCGGGAGACAAAACTCTCATGTGAATGGGTGACTGTATTAACACGTGAGCAGAAGAACCTGCTGTTGCCCAGGCCATCTCCAAAGACAGCTGTGATGGGGCATATAATGTTGAGTCCCAGTGGTAACACAGTAAAAAGAGGAGTGCACCTCAAGAACTCCAGTAAAAGACTGCAACTGGTGGTCTAAAGGCCTGGGGGTTCCCTGGGAGCATGGACTGTAGGCCTGCTGCTGCCCCTGACCAGAAAATACCATTGAGATCAACTGTCCAGACAAAAAGGGACTGGACTCAGGGACATAGTGTGATCATATGGTGTGACTACTTTATGGTTCTATGCATTTACAGGATGCTGTCCTACTGGTCTGTTTCTAGACAGGAGAGAAGAGGGTGGAGAGGAGGGGACAGGAGCTTATTAAGAGGATACAACAAGTATAGAATGAAAAGGAGGAATATGCTCTTACTGGGGAAGGAGAGCAGAAGGGGCTGATAGGTGGGCATGCAAAATTGATTTGGATTGTATACTTTCACTTAATCACACACACAAAAAATTTGTGGACTTGATTGTCAGACCTCACATACTGTAAGGGGAGTAGTTATGGCCTAGGAATGATGCATGTCTGTTGCTATAGATATCCTCAGGTGAAAGACTGATAAAGTGAAAGATGCTACAATAATGAAATAGCAATCTTCATACAATTAAGCTATCCATGTGCGTTATAAATGTAATTGATGCTGTGTTTATTGCAGCAAAGTCCACAATAGAAAAATGGAATCAACCTGGATGGCCATCAACAGGTTCTTTGTTCTCTCTAATTTAAGGTTGTTCAATATTTCCAGGATATACCCTTGTTTTTGTGGTATAGTTTCAATGACATTTTCGAATTTCAATTATATCTAAATTGTACTCCAAGCGAGGTGAATAGACTCATTTGATTATGGTCCACTGTGCTTTGCTTTGATAAGAGAATTCCTGAAGAAGGATATCAATTTTAAGGGTAATGTAATATTCAAAAGTCAACCCATCATTCTGCACAGTATACTCTAGTGATAGCCATCTGCTAAGAAATGTCTTCGTATCCCAGAGCTGCTGCAATGTGACTTCAGTGTGTTCATCCAGGTTTCTCTTCCATTTTTTCTCTTCATGGGGCCTCAAGGTTAGCCAGAAAGAGGCAGGTATCCCTCAGAGGCTGTAATCAGGTATTTTGGCTTAATTCAAGCTATAATGAGGTATTGCTAAAAACCATTGACAGATAATTAGTAAGACCTGAGTCACACTTTCAATGTTTCTCTGATGGCTCTCTGAGGAGTGGGTGGGTGGGTGAGGGGTAAGCCAGGGAGCAAAGAGAAATCCATTGCAGCATCCCAGAGGAGTGTCATGGCTTATGGTGGTACTTCAGCACAATAGCACATGGTCACATTCGATACTACCAATGACTTCTTAATGGACTTAGGGTGGGGATGATAGCCAAGCCAAAAAAGACAGAAAATTCTGAAGTTCTGTCCAGAGCAAATATTTAAATGACTGAGTCTGGGGGAGAAGTGGCAGGAGGGCAGGAGAAATTTATATCCTGCTTCTTTTGTGTTTGAAATGTTGGTGAGGTTCTAAAGAAGAATCCCAATTAACAAAAAAAGCCTCTAACAATAAATAGTAGAAAGGTTGTGGAAAGAATGGATCTCTTTTACACTGCTAGTGGGAATGTAAAATGGTGTAACTACAGATTGATTTGGCCTCTTCTCCAAAAGCTGGAGATAGAAATATCATATTATCCAGCAATCCCACTGCTTGGAATATATCCTAGAGAAATAAGGGCTGTCACACAAATAGATATATGCATACCAAAGTTTATTGCAGCCCTGTCCACAATAGCAAAAAGATGGAATCAACCTATGTGCCCATCAACAGATGAATGGATGAACAAACTATGGTATATTCACGCAGTGGAATACTATAGAGTGATCAAGAACAGCGGTGATCTTGGGAAATATCTAGTAACATGGAATCAACCGGAAGACATTATGCTCAGTGAAATTAGTCACAAAAGGACAAATATTGTATTTGGCTATTATAAGGACTCAAGAAAAGTTGTAAGCACAGAAGAAAATAATCTTTGATGATTACAAGGGAGGGGTGGGATGGAGACAGGTATTCACAGATTAGATAGTAGGTAGGAATTGAGCTGAGTGAAGGAAGTGACAGCACATTGTAAAAGGGAGATTAACACTGCTGGATTACACCAAAAGCTAAGAGGTGTCCTAAATACAATCCAACATTTTGAAAGTCAGAGTAGCAGGGTCAGGGTCTGGGGACTATGGTTTAAGGGAACATCTTGTTCAATTCATGTAACTAAGTTTTTTGGTTTTCTTTTCTTTTCTTTTTTAAGAAAATGTTCTACATCCCATTTTGGTGAGTGACATCTGGGGTCTGAAAAGCTAGCAAGCTGCCATCTAAGGAGCATGAATTGGTCCTAATCTACCTGGAGCAGGGAAAATGAAGAACACCAAAAAATGTGGAAAATATGAGGCCTGACAATTAAGTTCATGAACTCATCCTAGAAAAAGTGATGCATACCTCATTGCTGAATATCACTATGGTCACCTTCAAAGTACTCCCCTTGGGAATCTATATACTGATGCCATTACCTAGTCCACCATTCAAAGCAATTTTGAAACTCTTTTTCTGGAATGGCCGTCAGAGCTGTCATCATATTGACCTTGATTTCCTGAACGTCATCAAAATATCTTCCTTTCAATATTTTCTTGGAGCCAGATCAGCTGAGTATGGCGGGTGTTCCAATACAGTTATTTGTTTAGTGGCTAAATAATCCCTCATAGACAACTATGCAATTAAGTCCATGAACTTGCCACCGTGCCACCACGGGCAATGGCCATTCCAGAAAGGAGTGCTTTAAAGGGTGAACTAGGTGCTGGTGTTGGTGCATAGCTTCTCAAGGGGAAGGTGATTGTAGAGATATCCAGCAATGCAGTATGTAGTACTTAGAACAATTAATTCATAGACTCAATTGTTGGACCTCATATGAGCCAGGAGACAGAAAGGGCCAAATGACTGGGAGACGACATCAGCTGACAGAAGAACTAGGTGGCACCCAGTCACCATCAGTGATTGACCTTCAGGGAGCATAATGTAGAGTCCTTGATGTACGAGGGGAAAGATAAGGGTGCGGATCTAGAACCCTATTAAAAGATCAGACTTGATGGTCTGATGTCCTGGAGCGTCTCCTGAGGATATGGCACCTAGATATGCTGCTAGCTTAGAGCTAAAACTAGGACCAAAGCCAACTCTACTGACAAAAAATGGACTGGACTATAAGACATAGAATGATACTGGTGAAATGTGTGCTTCTTGCCTTAAATATATACACGAGGCTTCAGAGCAGGTGGAGAGGAGGGGACAGGACTTGACTGAAGGCATATGGGAAGTAGAGAGAGGAAACGAGGAGTACGCTCTCACAGGGCTGGGGAAGCAGCTAAAGCAGCACAGAGGTGTGTGTGGGGTTTTATATGCCAAATTGGTCTGGATTGTAAACTTTCACTTAAAGCACAATAACATGTTTTAAAAGAAAAAAAGAAGAACGCTAAATCAGCAACTGAGTAGAACGTGGGGTTCAGTGGGGAGGATAAGGAGCAGCTTTGGTCATTTGTTATATCTGCCCTCATCCCTCACCATTTTCTCTCCCTCAGATTTAACAGCAATCACTGTTTTAACACTTATGTATCTTAAGTCTAAAATTATCCTTGCTCGTGCCTCTCCTGAAACTCCTGGTTGGGGGACACAATAACGTGGACTCAAATACCAGCTCTTCACTTACTGCCTTTGCAACTTGGAGAAAAAGACTTCTCCCCTCTGCATTTCCACTTCCTCATTGAAAGGTGGACTTACTATTCCATTTCTAAGGTTTGATTAATAGTATTTAGTACAGTATCTACAAATATGAAAATGTTACACTGTCAGCATCGAACAACTAGAAAGAAAACAAACCACAGAAATAATACCTTTGTCTGTGTAGTAGCTCTTTACTCACAGGTGTGTTCATTTCCTCCATTGTACTTATACATGTAGGGTTCCCAGAAGACACACTGCAGTACTAGTCTGTGTTTATAATTCAGGAAACAGTGCGAAGACTTGTTAAAATCTCCCCAAATTAAATAGCTAGACAATTGCCAAGTGGACCTAAATGGCTTTCTCATTTCATCTCAAATTCTATATTCTTTGATCCCTCAGGTTGCTCAAAAAACCAGTTGTCCTTTGAGGAAAGGACCCACAGACCCCAACCGCCCAAGGAAGATTCTCCAAGGAAGAATTGCTGTTTGACTGCAAGAAGAGCATCTGAAAGGTAGATTCCAGCCGTGAACACCTTCAGAGTGCACAGGCATCTCAAAGCTGTTCTACAGTCACCACACATAAAGGAGTTGGAGGGGTCTGCAGGGTCTGAGGCCCGGCCAGGTCTATTACTGTAGGGATCCTTGACAGACATCCTTTGCTTGGGAACTCCCCGTTGAATTGGCTGGACCTGCTCGTGTCTGAACTGAAGTGAGACAGTCTTCCTGTCACAGTCACCTGTCCTTGTCCTCTCAGGTGTCATAACCATATCACAACCGGTGGGTTCCATGCCCATCCTACTCCCTCTTCCTTTTGTCTGTCACAATTGGTACCCTTAATCATCCTTTTATACTCCAACCTTGATCTCAGGGACTGCTTGTCAGAGAACTCAACTCATGCTGTGCCATCAGATGGACTTTAAAAAAAGTAGATATTCAAACAGGGATTAGGATTATGGCACTCACCACAGGGCTGGGAACAAGAACTCACCCTTGATGTGTGTGATGTGTGTAGTCTCAGGTACAAGGTGGCTGTCCACTGTGTTGACAAGTGGGAGGTAACAGGACACTTGAGGCCAGTAAAGATGCCTATAGCTACCAAGAGGGCTTAATGCCCTGCAGAGGATAAGGAATGCCTGAGTCCAGTTAACAAACAATTAAAAATTAGGTGGTCAGGCCACAAGGCATCTTCAGCAGCTCACAGAGATCCTTGCCTCGTGTAGTGAAACAACACAAAAGATGCAAACCAAACTCAAGAATTGATTAATGAGCTACAGAGCTTCAAAGGTGACTGATCGCTTAACTCAGGTGGATCTGTCATGCAGGATCAGAATCCTGTGGGGTAGATTCTCAGGCGACACATAGGATGAGAACAGAAATGTTGGCACCCAGATCCTCGGAAGTCACAGCCTTCGAGTTATACTCCATCAACCCAGAAAGACACTACAGCAGCTTCCTGTCACAATAGCTCCACCACTCAGGATTTGCTCTAACTCCTCACCTGGACAGAAGGACAATTGCTAGGGTTAAGTCGGAGCATTATTCGGGCATGAAATTCAACACCCAGGTGAAGACTCCAGGGGGTGGTACAAATTAAATGCAAAAGGGGCTCCTAAAAGCCTAGAGAAAGCGATGACCTTCTGAGCCACCTGGCCAACTTTCCTCAAGAGACTAAGGAAAATGGGGATGGTGGATATTTAATGTTAGGACAGAATATCCACCAAAAGATTGTGCTCCAGGGGAGATATCAAGGGACAGACTATTTCTCAAAGCCATGGGAAAATGCTGGTGAGGAGGCTCTGGTATCATTGAGCAGCTCAGTCAATTTAGGTTGACGTGCGGAGGGGTTCTTCTAGACCTTCAGCCCCTGATCTAGGTAGCTCCCATATTAGCTTTCTAGCCTGCAAAGTAAGAACTGTAAATCTAGGTGGAAACCCATGAAACTTCCTTCCTTCATGCATATATCTCAGCTAAAACAAATAAAAACAAGATTTCACTTGGCTATAGGGAGAGGGAAAGGTTGACTGAGCACAGTGCCATTCTCAAGGATATCAAGGATGGAAGTTCTGGTACTGCCCTGAAGTCTGCATCTTGGAAAACAGCTTTTTGTGTGTTTCTGTACTCTGGAAGGGGCCAACTTGACCATAGAACATCAAACCACTATGTCTTGGACTGTCCGTCATGAGCTGAGTTCTCTTAGATCATCAAGTCATAAAGCCCAGTAGCTATGCCATAAAAGATGATAATGGTATACTTTAGATTAGACCTCAGCAAAAACTAAGGATACAAGTAAGTGACTCAGACCTACATGATGGACAACGTTACTCCAGAACCCCTCCCTCATATCATACCTGCGGTTTTCAGGTATCTCATGAGATTAGCTGAAGGAGGGAAAGCCCATGCTTGGTTTACATACAGATTGACTAGACACATTGGTTAGAAAAGAACATGAGCAGCAGCATTGTGTTGTTGTGGCCAGGTGCCTTTGATCAGTTCCAGTGTACTTATAGACTTATAGCAACTCTATGTACAACAGAACAAAACTGTGCCATCCACATTATCTTAGTTGTGTTTGAGTCCATTGTTGCAGCCACTGTGTCAATTGATCTTGTTGAACTTCTTCTTTTTCACTGATGCTCAACTTTATCAAGCATTGCCCTTCTCCAGGGACTGGTCCCTTCTAGTAACATGTCCAAAGTATATGAGACTAATTCTCTGCATCCTCACTTAAGAGGAGCATTCTGGCTGTACAGTTTTCAGGATAGATCTGTTCTTTCATCTGGCATTCTGTGGCATATTCGATATTCTTCCTCAGTAGTGTTATTCAAAGGTGTCAATTCTTCTTAGGTCTTCCTTACTCATTGTGTAGCTTTTATGTGCATATGAGGTGATAGAAAATACCATGGCTTGGATCAGGGGCACATTTAGTCCTCAAAGTAACACCTTTGCTTTTTATCACTTTAATGAAGTCTTTTACATTAGATTTGCCAAATGCAATACATTGTTTGATTTCTTGACTGCTGCTTCCATGTGCACCAATTGTGGACCTCAGTAAAATGAAATCCTTGGCAAGTTCAATGATTTCTCCATTTATCATGACATAACTTATTGGTCTACTTGTTAGGATTTTTTATTTCTTTATGGGTATAATCAATATTGAAGGCTGTAGTCTTTGACCTTCCTCAATAAGTGTTTCAAGTCCTCTTCACTTTCAGCAAGCAAGGTGGTGTCATATGTATATCTCAAGTTGTTAATGAGTCTTCCTTCAATCCTGATGTCATGTTTTTCACATAGTTCAGCTTATTATATTGCTTGCTCAGCATACAGATTGAACAAACGCAGTAGATTATACGACTCTGATGTACAAATTTCTTGATTTTAAAACACGCAGCATCCCCTTGTTCTGTATGAATGACTGTCTCTTAGTACATGTACAGATTCCTTATGAGGACAATTAAGTGTTCTGGAATTTCGGACAGTCGCTTTGTTATCCGCAACTTGCCATGATTCACAGAGGTGAGTGCCCTTGTAGAGTCAATGAAACACAGGTAAACATCTTTCTGGTATTCTCTGCTTTCAGCCAACATCCATTTGACATCAATAATGATGTCACTTGTTCCATGCCCTCTTCTGAATCAGGCTTGAGTTTCTCCAATTTTCTGCCTCTGTATTACCATGACTATTTTTTAAACTATTGTTACCAACTTTTACTTGAGTGTGATATTGATGACATTGTTCAATAATTTTGATATTCTGTTAGATCACCTTTTGTTGGAATGGCCACAAACATGGATCTCCATGTTTACTGGACAGGTAGCTGTCTCATAAATGTATTGTTGTAGACAAATGAGTTCATTCAGTTTTACGTCAGTTTATTGAAATATACCAATCAATATTTCATAAATTTCTGAAATCTTTTTTTTTTTTTTTTGCCATTGCCTTCAGTGAAGCTTGCACTTTTTCCTTTAACATCATCAGTTTTTGATCATATGCTACCTCCTGAAATGGCTCAACATCAACTAGTTCTTTTTGGTACATTGACTTTGTGTGTTCCTTCCATTTTATTTTGATGCTTCCTATGTCATTCAATATTTGCCCATAGAATCCTTCAGTATTGCAACTTGAAGCTTGGCTTTTCTGTCCTCTCAGCCTGAGATATGTTGAGCTCACTGTTCTTCCCTTTCGGTGTTCTGGCTCCAAGTCTTTGTACATTGTATTATAATACTTTACTTTGTCTTCTCTATCTTCCCCAAGAAATCTTCTACTAAGCTTCTTTACTTCATCATTTCTTCTGACATCTCTTTCTTTTCTGTCTGTTTACTTTTTGCTTTTTTCACATATGTTGTGATGACAAGTCTTTAGCCATTAATATTAAATGCATCAAATCTATTCTTGAGATGATCTCTAAATTCAGGTAGGGTATACTTAAGCTTTGGCTCTCATGGACTTGTTTTAATTTTTTTAAGGTCCAGCTTGAACTTACTGCAAATAAGCAATTGACTATCTGCTCTGCAGTCAGCTTCTGGCCATGTTCTAGATGATAAAATTATGTTTCTGTTCTCTCTTTCCAAAGATACAGTTGAATTGCTTCCTGCTATTCCATCTGAGAGGTCCACATGTGCAGTTGCCATTTATGTTGTTGAAAAAAAGTACTTCTAATGAGTCCAAACCAAATCCATTGCCATGAAGTCAATTCTGATTCAAAGCAATGCTGTAGGACAGAATAGAATAGCCTCTTTGGGTTTCCAAGGAGTGTCTGGTGGTTTCACACTGCAAGTTTTTTAGTTATCAGCCATAACTCTTAACCATTACACCACCAGATTTTGTAAATAGGCCATTCAGTTTGCGAAATTCTGCCACGTGGTATCGTCCATCATTCTTATCTGCAAGGTCATATTTTCAAACTACTGACCTTTTTTCTTTGTTTCCAGCTTTTGTAGTCCAAACACAAGTAAGTATCAATGCATATTGATTACATGTTTGATCAATTTCATATCACAGAAGTTGGTAAAAATCTTGAATTCTTTTATCTTTGGCATTTAGTGTTAGTCATCTTAACTGATCTTCTTTGTAGGTAGATAGTACTCTATTACTGACAACATTATATTTCAAGGTGTATCTTGAAACATTCTTTTTGACAATGAGTGAGATGCCATTCCTCTTCAATTTGTCTTTCCTGGCGTGGTAGACCATATGATTTTCTGATTCAAAATGGCTGATATCAGTCATTCCAGCTCACTAATGCCTGAGATATCCACCTTCATGCACTCTATTTCATTTCTGACAACTTCAATTTTCCTTCATTCATACTTTGTACATTCACATTCCCATTATTAATGAATGTTTGCAGCTATTAGTTTTTGTTTCTGAAAGCTTATCTGTACCTACATTGTGGACTGTATTTTGAGGGGCAGCTCTTTCCCAATTGTATTTTAAGTAACTTCCAAGCTGAGCAGTTCATCTGGCAATGTTGTTCAGCTATTCACAAGGTTTTCACAGGCCAATTTTTTTTTGGAAATGTATTGCTTGGTTTTTCTCATCTATCTTAGTTTGGAAGCTTCACTGAAACCTGCCATCATGGGTGACCCTGCTGGCATTTGAAATATCAGTAGCATAGCTTCAAGCATCATATCAACACACAAACCAGCATGACAAACTGACAGATGAATGGTGAAGCTGCATTATAGCCACATCGAAGAGCAACCTTGAAAGAAAATGGTGAAAGAAAATCTTCCCAGTGTGTAGAATTTTGTATGATAAACCTATTATTCCACTTTGCATAGAAGGAGAAAAAAATCCAAGGTGAAAATATGTACAAACTCATAGGGTCGCCATGAGTCAGATCCAACTCGATGGCACTTGGCTTGGCATAGGCAGTAGCGGGGGGTAGGGAGCCAGGGGGGAACACAGAGTCAAGATGGTGGACTAAACACACATCTCCCTAAATCCCTCTGGAAACCAAGATCTGAACTGATAATTAAATGAAGCCTAGTGAGCCCTAGGAAGCAGCATAGGGCTGTTAATTTGGACTTCATACCACTGAACAGAAACTTCCTTTCTTTCGCTAAACCCTGCTCTTGGTGAGTGCTGATTTTCACAGACCAAAGGTAACTCACCATTTTAACTTTTTTCCTCTGTCTTGGCCAGTGGGAAGAGCTGGGACTTGACTGGCAGTTAATCTCATATGCATTGCTGGTGGTATTGGCAGGTGGAATTGCCATATTTTGAGAGCCCGACTTTGGACTCTATGGATCTCGGCACCTTTGGCCTCTCTTTCTGCCTCCACCATTGAGTAGCCTGACCAAGGCAGCTGGGAGCTTGTGTGGAATGCCACCTTGTTCTGTTGGAAGGTGTAAATGCCCATATAGAAGCCTCAGCTGGACTTAATTCCTAGGCTGGGAGGCAGCACCTGTCCAGAGGAGAGCACTTTTCTGGCAGAAAAGCAGTATTTTTTATAGTGCTGCCTACGGCTGGGGCCCAACAACAGAGGCCAGCACGGCAGTAGTCTTTCTGTATTTTGAACCAGTTGATAACATTAGGGGTTGGATATAGAGGTGCTTTCTTTGCCAGTTGGGAAGAGGGACCAGAATACCTGAAAACCTCACTTACTTTGGAAGTTATCAGATACCTTTTACCTTTCATTTTAAGACAGCCTAGAGAAACAACTGCAGTCCATCCTCACAGCATCTCTCCCAGCCTCTACTGGCTCACATGGTTCCCCAAAAGCAACAAACTCTGAATGAAAGTGTAAAGAATAAATCACTCATGGCTTCAGAAGGCCTCCAGAAGAAAGCACAAAAGAACTTCCCAGACGAAGAAACCTTTCTGAAACTATCAGAAGGTGAATACAAAAGGATTATATATAGAGCCCTCCTAGACTTTATACAAAATACAGCACAGCAAAATGAAAAACTAAGCAAGCTGTTCAATCTGATGGAACACCAGTACTCTGAAATTCAACAGATCGACAAAATCAAAGACATAGAAACTTCAATTCAAAGCCAAGAAAACAGAATGGAACAAAATGGAATATAGACTTTGTGACTTGGAAGACAGAGCTACTGACTCCAGCATCTATGAGGATAAATCAGAAAAAAGAAAGAAGAAAAATGAAGAAGCATTAAGAAACATGTGGGACTCTAGTAAGTGGAACAATCTACGATTAATTAGAGTTCCTAAGCAGGGCAAGACACCTGAGAACACAGAGAGTAATGTGTCTGAACTGCTCACCAAAAACTTCCCAGTAATTACGGAAGAAGAGAATTTAGATATCCAAGATATAGATATAGCTCTCAAAAGAAAGACCCCAAGACATATTATAATCAGGTTTAACAAAATGAGACATAAACAGACACTCTTAAAGGCAGCAAGACTCAAAGAAAGCTAACATTCAGAGGGAAGCTCTATAGGCTTTTGTCAGATTTCCCAGAAGAAATAGTGCTGGCACAGAGACAGTGGCATGACACTTTCAAAGCCTTGAAGGAGAAGAACTTCTGACCAGGAATTATATATGCTGAAAAACTATCTTTCAAACATGAAAATGAAATGAAGACATTCCCAGATAAACAGAAACTCAGAGACTTTGTGAACCCAAACCAAAGCTACAAGAAATGCTGAAAGAATCTCTTGGCTTAGAAGAACAAAATCACTAACTTTATATTTTAGAAGCAAATACAGGACACATCACCCAGAAACATACTCAGTTAGGGAAGGCTCCAAACTCAGTCAAAGCTATAATAGTGAAAGAAATGATCCAGTGATCATATCATGAAAACTTTGATGTCTTCATATTAAAAAGAAGGATGTAGTACAGTCGTTATAGTACTTCCCGATAGAGAGGAAGTTGACAACACTGGTAGTAATTAAAATTGGGTTTATACATAGTTTACTAAGAGGGATCATAGGGGCAGCCATAAAGTACTATACAGATGGAATATATCAAGTCAAGAAAAGTAATATAGGAGTCTCAACAGCCACAAAACGAACTCTGAAAAAGGTGAAAAATCATAAGCAACAGCAAATCATCTGGCCCAGTAGATGTGGCCTGAATGAAAAAAAGACTGAAAGACTGAGGAAGGAGGTCTGGGGTAGACGTATGAGCACGGACATATGGGAGTGGACCCGAAATATCAAAACCTTTTAACACATTAGTGTACCAGAACACAATCACCACAGAGAAGCATTGATTAGGCAAATAGATGTCTTTTGTCATCAGCCTCCCCCAAATTGGTCCAAGCACACAAGTGGAGGGGCACAGAGACACATACGAAGTCTGTCCAAGAGCCTAGATTCCCACTTAGCGAGACTGATTAGCCACTGTTTCTTCTGAATGTCCAATTGACCAGGAAGAAGTCAGTGCTGAGCCTGATGTGCCAATATCCCATAATGAGATCAACCGCTCATATGTGGTAAGTTGATTATATTAGGCCTTTTAGTCCTAGAAGGGCCAGGTATTTGTTCTCATGGAGATGATCTGAGTTTCTGAATATAAGTTTGGTTTTCCTGATGACAGAGACTCAGCCAACACCACTTTCTGGAATCCCACACATAGAAGGACATACTTAAGGACATACTTCCCAGCAAAGGCAGCATGAAAGGCATCTCATCACCATGGGATCCATGACCCTACCATTACTGGCTTTCTAGAGCATTGGTATAATCTGCCAATTACAAGCCGAAGTGCTAGCTTAGAAGGAATGTTTTGTGGCGTTGAGATTTCCTCCATGATGCAAGGTACACTCATTCAAATCTCGGCTTTTAAGGAGGAGTTTATTCTCAACAGAAAGAATACATTATATCTGGGACCAAAGAAGTGGCCTATTTACCATCCTTACCAATGGTCCACTAAAACTTTGTGCTTGTCCTTCATACAATCCTGAGCTCAGTAAGCTGAGAGGTCATGGTAGCAATCAAGCAACTGTCCTTGCTGTACTTGCCACTTGGACACTTTGGACTCCTGTTTTCAGAGACCAGCAAGAAAGAAAGGTCACTGTTGGGGCCAGGGCTATTGACCTTGATTTACAGGAGCACATAGACCTGCAATTATAACACCAAGGCAGAAAGATATATGTCTCAAATTCTGTTGACCCTCCTACGTACCTCTTGTTACTCTTTTGCCCTATTATGACTGAATGAGAAGCTCAGCAGCCCTGGCCTGAGAAACCTCTGGTGATGAGGGCTTGGAGGTCTCTGGATGGAGAGTTTGGATCACAACGTCAGGTAAGCCATAAAGATTTACATAGGTGACAGCTGAGGATCAGGGGAATTTAGAGTGCTGAGATCAACTACAGCAATGGAAACTGTGGTTCATCTCCCTAATCTCTGTCTGCAAAAGTTTCCACTCAGAGAAGCCCATAGTGACCCTGAAGGTGCTGTTCCTGAACTTCTCAAAAGGAAAAATGTGACATAGGGATGCGGGCCACGAGTGTACTGCTTAACTCTTCCTTCTCAGCCAGTAGGAGGGCAACTGGCTGACAGCCTCCAGCTGCTACCACTTTCCAGCTACAATTTATCTTCCAAGTTTGGGCCTGGTTCTTCTTGAGAGGCCCAGAAAATCACTGAGTTCAACCAGACATTCCACATGCCACTTAGGGAACTTTGCTAGCGGGTAGTCTCTGCTCCATAGCTCCCTGGGAAATAGCTGAGACTTCACTGCTGTTCCAGGTGCCTCCACCCTATCCACTTCCATTGCCCTCTTGTCCTTCGTAAGTATTAACCCCCAAGAAAGGAGTCTGGGTGGCATAATGACAAGTGCTCGGCTGCTAGCCAAAATGTTGGCAGTTCAAGCCTACAAGCTGCTTCAGGTCAGAAAGATTTGGTGATCTGCTCCCACAAATATTTCATCCAAGGAAACACTATGAAGTTGTTCTACTCTGTCCTGTAGGGTCGCTATGAGTTAGAATTGATTCAACAACCCACATCAACCTCTAAGAATCTCTTGCACCCTACTTCTGCCCAATGTTTACACCCAGGTAAAGAACTGAGGGTTGGAGAATGACAAAGGATTTAGAGAATATGACATTGCTTGTAGTTTCAGCTCTTCAGATCTACAAGGAGTTTGCCCTCCCTGCTCTGGGCGTACAATACCAGGGTATCTCCACATGCACTGGCCTCTCCACCATCATTCCTTGAGTAGGTTGCTGTAGTTTGTCTCCATCAGAGCTACCATAGTTTCTGGTCTCAAATTCAGTTTACCTAGTGCCAACTCCAACCCTGGCTGCACTGTGGTTAAGTGCTACATCTGCTAACCAAAAGGTTGGCAGTTTGAATCCACCAGGTGCTCCTTGGAAACTCTATGGGTTAGTTCTACTCTGTCCTATAGGGTTGCTATGAGTCAGAATCAGCTTGAAGACAGTGGGTTTGGTTTTGGGGTTAGCTTTGGAGCAGATTAAATTAACAACTATTCCTTCTTCAGGTTCTGAGCCTGTGTAAATCACACGCATGACCCAGCTTCTTGTCTCCCATTTTCAGAGCACCCCTCTTCCAATTTCTTGAAAATACCAATGGCTGTAGACTTTCACAGAACCCTAGCCAAACACAGCCTCCCTCCTTTTACAGCACATCTTTAACTCTCCTCCTCCATGCTTTTAGAGAGCACCACCCAGGACACTCAGCTAGCTCTAGCTCTGTTTCCTACTGACATTCACCATTAAAGGGCCCACCTACACTACTGAAGACAAAAGAAAACAAACAGGACAGTAAAAATTAGAGCCAAATGCAGGTACTAGTAGAGCTTGGGTCATACTCTTGGTTGTATGCATCAAGGCATGAATCTTCCAAACTATTTCATATTTGGGAAAATGTGGTAATTAGATATTAAAGAAAATTCACTTGACCCTATCTCATAGCACCCCTATGGCTTGGGGTAGAACCACCACATAGAATTTCCAAGGGGTGACTGATGAATTAGAACTGCTGATACTTGGTTAGCAGCCCAGCTCTTAACCACTGTACCACCAGGACACAAATTAGGTATTAAGAGAGTATAGTTTTGAGGGCCTGGGTAGTTTGAATGGTTAACTATCTCAGTTAATAACAGAAGGGTTGACAGTTCAAGTCTGTCCAGAGACATCTCAAAAGTAAGGCATAGTGATCTAATTTCTAAAGGTCACAGCCATTGAACACTCTGTGAAACACAGTTCTACTCTGCCATGAATGGGGTAGCCATAAATCAGAGTAGAGTTTCTTTACTTATCAGATGTGATATTTACGTATATACAAATGAATCGTTTTTCATAGCATTCCTTTTAGACCCTACATATTTTAATAACTTCTGTTATTAAATATTTATAACATGATAACAGTTAGTTCATAATGAGTATTAATGGGAAGAGTGTGATGAATCACTCTCATTCCAAACTTATTCCAGTCCAAATCAACACTTAAAGGCTTAATTTTTCAAAATCTACTTTCTTTACCAGATTCTCCACTAGGTCAGCAATGCTAAATGCTGGTTTTTCCAAGTTGGAAACGTACCATCACGTTCATGTAACCAACAAGATAGATTGTTTCACCTACTGGGGCTACATACTCCTGATACTGATGTAAATATTAAAGGATTTGAGACACACAGCTTCCCTCCCACGTACTGAGAGAGAGAGTCTTTATTCCTTGCCTGCGCTCTCCCACTTGAATCTCAGAGCACCAGGCATCAGCCCATCTGTCATCTCCACCTAATGAAGAGAGCACTGACCCCTGAGAAAGCTAGCCAGCTTTGATTTTAAACGAGAGGTGGAAAATTATTAACTGACAAAAGAAGAACAAGCTTGGTGGTTGAGGAGGAGTGTATGGTCTGGCTTCCATTGAATATGGCGTGGATATACTGAAGGACATGGTCAAACCATGCTTTTACAGAGCCTTCTTTAGAGCAGATTTAGGTTTACCGAAAAAACTGGGTAGTGAAGAGGGTTCGCATGTACCTCCTCCACTGCGTACTGTTTCTCCTGTTCCTAACACCAGACTCCCAGTCAATGTGTAGTGAACCAGTGTACATTAAATGCATTTCATTTAATTAATCTAATCAGTTATATTATCTATACTTATTACTGTTAACCAAAATCGATCTCTTGGCGACCCTAGTTTCTAACTCAATGACACTTGGCTTGGCAAAGTCCATCTTTTACACTAGAGTTCACTCTGTGTGACACCATTCTAGGTGTTTCAAAAAGTGGATAATACCACATATCCACCACTACTGTATCACACAGAAGAGTTTCACTGCCAAACCATTCTTTATAAAACTGAAATGCTGATCAGATTTCTGATTTTCAAAAGACATCTGAGTTCCTCTTTTATATATGGCTGATGGTCTGATTCGTTTATCTGGAGGTAAAATAAACTGAGCTAGTCAAAACAGTGTTTGACTTAGTTTTATGTTGTTTCTATTGTTACATTTAAAAGAAACAGACTATTCTATAAGTGAATTCAATAAAGTATTGCCATATTTTCATGGTGATTCTTGCTCTGATGTGATATTAAATAAACAAGGCTGTTTATTAATAGGCTTCATCATAAAGACAATGTGTTTTAAATAAAACACATATAACAATTTCTCCTTGACCCACCAGCCTTGGGAAATGCGTCACATCATTAAAGCCTATCTCTTCTCCCAAAATCCTTCCAGTGTGTTTCTAACTTGTTTAAGAAAAGACAAAATGTACATGAAGGTCTGTAAGAGCCTGTAAGATCTGGTCCCTGCCTTCCATATCCGACCCCACTGTCTGTAGCGCTCCCTACCCTTTGCCTGGAACAGCCTGCCCCAGCTAAATACATGGCCAGCTCCTTCACTTTCCAAATTTTTACTTGGCTGTCAAACTCTCTTCAGGGCATAGTGTCTCAGTTATCCAGTGCTACTGCAACAGAAATCCCGCAAGTAGATGATATTTACAGATGGAAAATTATCTTCTTACAGTTAGGAGACAAAAACCTGAACTCAGGGTGTCAGTTCTAGGGAAAGGCTTTCTCTCTCTGTCAGCTCTGGAGGGAGGTTCTTGTCTTCTTTGAGACTTTCCTTGGCAATCCGTATGTAATTTGCATCTATCCTTCTCCACCTCTACTTGCTTGCTTGGTTGTTTCCTGAGTACAGTCTTTTTATATCTCAAAAGAGATTGACTAAAGGCACATCTTAATCTAATAATTCATTAACATAGCAAAGAAAATCAGTTCCCAAATGGAATTACAACCACAGGTCTCTATGAATCAGAATCAACTCAACAGCAGTGGGTTTAATTTCTTTTGGGTTTATAGGGATTAGGATTTACAACACTTTTTTTTTTTTTTGAGTGGGGCGGAGTTTGGTTCATAATATGTGGAACTCCTTTGCAGTGGGTGATTTCACTTTCTGGTCCTGGTTCTGACAGTAGGTTCCCACCTGAGGCCCCCCTGAGTAGGAGCCGACCAGACTAGAAGGTGCGCCTAGGGACTGATGCCTTAGGCAGCCCTTTGTGAGGCCAAAAAAAGCCTGTGAAGACAGAAGCTTCCTGCTTGAGAAGTGTGAATGGTCTTTTTTGAGGGAAGGGGTGAGTTTGTTCCCTGGGGACGTAGAAGCTCCGTGCCAAAATGGAGACATCAGCTAAGTCAGAAACTGGAAATTTTTCAGAAGAAACCCCTATCAGTAAAGGCAGAAATCCTAAACAGCAGCAGAGGCCAGAAGAAAGCAGAAACCTGTGTCCACTGAACTGAGAAGTGGGAGAAGAGCAGTGTGAGAGGAATGGGCAGAGCACTGTAATGTATTTTGGTCTGTGACAGCTCCTGAAGCAGTGGAGACTGAGTGGGCAGGGCAACTACCAGGATCCCCGACAGCAGTAGGAATCCCATCCGGGGCACAAGGAAGGCGTGTGTGGGGCACAAAGGGCCGTCTGCAGCGGCTTGGGAGTCCCTGTGCAGAGGTCTGCTCAGAGAGGAAGTAGAATGGCACCACACCTGATCTGAGCTGGCACTGGGAGCCCAACAACTAACACCTAAACGGTGGCACACCTGCTGACACCTGAGATGTGCCTGCCCGGTGATGTAAAAGTAAACATCAGTTTCTCACCGGGAAACTATTGTTTCAGAGTAAACATTGATTTCTATTTATTGTGATTTACTGTTTGGTCCATCATGAAACTTTCATTATTTGCTATCTACTTTCCAAGAAGTCCTAGTGGAGCAGTGATTAAAGTGCTCAGTTGCTGCTAACCGAAAAGTCAGTGGTTTTAACACCACATCCAATTTGTGGGAGCAAGTCTTGGCAGTTGGCTTTCACAAAGATTAAAATCAGAAAACCAAACCCACTGCAGTCAAATCCAATTCACAGCAACCCTATAGGACAGATTAGAAATGCCCCACAGTGTTTCCATGGAGCGCCAGGTAGATTAGAACTGCCATTCTTTTGGTTAGTAGCTATAGCTCTTAACTACTATACTGTCAGGGTTTCCTTGCAGCAGTTACAGCCTCAGAAACTCTACAGGGCAATTCTTCTCTATCCTATGGGGTAACCCTGTGTTGGAATCCACTCATTGGACTTTTTTGTTGATTTGTTTTGTTTTGTTTTTTGGTCTCTTTTCCATGTGCTAACATTGTATGTTATGGTTCTGATCAGACAAACATGATATTTATAGAAGGATCACTATTAATGAGCAGCCTGTGTATGTACCTTGATGATAAATTTGTATTGTGTAAACAACTTGTGAGTGTACCACAGCCTTAACAACAAGATCTAGCTGGATATTTCTATTGAAAATCACACACACACACACACACACACACACACGCTGTCTACCTTTACTTGTTTGTTTCCTTCGTCTATAGTGCTTACCACCTTCTCAATCACTCTTTAACTTTCTGTTTTATCTACAGGATTGCTATGACTTGGAATAGACTTGATGGCACACATTTGCAATATCATTATTGTCAGTCTTCTACAAAAATTTCTACACCATTAGAGCAGAAAACTTTTACCCATTAAGTATCTGATACCAAATACCTAGATTAGTACCCAGAATAGAGTAGTACTAAGGTTCCTTGGTGGTACAGATGGTTTGTGCTCCACTGCTAAGCAGCAGCTGCATAGGAGAAAGGCCTGATGGTTTGCTTCCCTAGAGTCAAGAAAACACTGTGGAAAAGTTCTATTCAGTAACACTTGGGGTCACCATGAGTAGGAATTAATTTGATAACTAACAACAAGAGTAATATGTTTGCTGAAGAAAGTTTATTTTATAGATAACTGTAACTGTAATTTTAAATTTTTTATATAAAAGTATTTCCTACATTTTCTTGGTTATATGCATTTCCTTTTTAAAAAAAATTAGTTTTAGTTATCTGAGTCAAACAACAAAAATGGTCCTTTTAAAAATGATTACAGATAATACTAAATTTTGACATCACCATTATGAGAAATCTGGTGTATATCCTGCCAGAATCCTCTCTATTTATTTATATACATACAGATGAACTCATTAAAAAGTGATCATTGTGTTTTATACTTTTAGGTGAAGGGTATATTGTGGATATTTTATGCAAAAAAACTTTCAGTGGCATACACCTATTAGATCATACAGAAAAGAAAGAAAAAACTATTGCCATTTGCCACTGAGTCAATTCCAGCTCATAGCAACCCATAGGTCAACTTGAAAATGCTATTTAACATCCTGTAAGATGAGTATATCGACATTCATTTAGTCATTCCCTTAATGATGGGCATTTAAGGTGTCTGAATATCATCATCTAGTCGCCTTTTGTTCACACACAAGCTTATACTGAGAGTAAATATCAGGAGTAGACTTTCTGGGTGATAGAATTTGCATATTTTAAATTTTAATAACTCCTGCTAAAATACTACTCAGGGACCTAGGCTGGCTGGCTGATGCCACTCCACAGCACACTGAGAGAGCTGAGCCAGACTTTTATCTATGTTTCACATTTGCAAACTTTATCATGTTTTGCAAAACTTTTTACAATGCATGTAGAATTGGAAGTTTTATAATACTGTTTTCTCATGAACAAGATGTGGCTCTACATTTAAGATTTATTTTATGGACTTCATTAATTTTTTGCAGTTTTCTCTGTAAAGACTAGGATTATTTTCATTAGGCATTATTGTAGACATTTTAAAATTTACTACTTTGAATTTGTATGTTTTCCTTTATTACACTTCTTGCAACTATCACCTATGTGTAGAAAAGATAATCTTTTTTCCTTGGTAATATTTTGTTTTCAGGGTTTGTCAATTTACATGGTGATCTCATTTGCAGTTGGCTGTTGTACTTAAGAGTGCCTATAAATAGGTTTACGTGACTTGATGGCAGTGGGTTCTTAAAAACCAGAGCTTAGAACTAGTTCTAAATTGTTCAGGCATGGCCAGCTGTAACAAGATAGAGTTCTGAACTGCTATGAAGCAATTCTTTCATGGCCTGGTTAAACACAGGCACTGGGCAGTGTCTACGTTGCATAGCAACCAAATCTCTTCTGTGTTGGATTTTGAGCAAAGTAAGAAAGAGGCAGTGGTGCCCCAGTGAAACATTAGAGCAGACTGGGACACTTCGAGTGTGTGTCACTCTCTGCAGTACTGCAGATAGTCCAATCAGCTGCATGAGGAAACTTTTGAGAGCCAATAATCCAATCCCTTTCATCATGAAATGTTCAGGAGTTTGATACAGGTGATTGAATTTATTGGCAGGACCTTGGAAAGTGACACTTTCAAAGCAGCACAGCTGGCCACCGTTTTTGAGCAGGGCACAGACACCTGTTTCCTAGACAAGTCGAAAGCTGAAGCACAGGAGATTTGATTGTTACGCAATACATGCACTGCCTTTGTCTCTGTTGACCGTGGCTCAGCTGCTTCAAACCAGTTCGAAGCCTTGCCTTGTTTAGGTTGGCCATTACTGAATTATTTAAAACCAGTTCTAAGCCCAGATTTTTAAGAGGTAAAACAGTATCGTTCTTGGTAGATGCCTTCTAGTCCATTTTAACTCACAGCTATTATATGTACAACAGAATAAAATACTGCTTTGTCATGCCATCCTCAAAACTGTTACTTTGCTTGAGTCCATATTTGTAGCCACTGTAATGTCAGTTTGTCCTGTTCAGGGTTCTTCTTCAGAAACTGATCCTTCCTGACAACGAGTCTGAAGTACTTAGACTAAGTCTTGCCTTCCTTCTAAGGAACATCCTGACTGTATTTCAGCGAAGACAGATTTGTTCATTCTGACAATCCAAGGTATATTCAATATTCTTCATACAACATCATAATTTAAGATATCAGTTCTGTTTTGATCTTCCTTATCTGTTGTCCATCTTTCACACGTGTATGAGGCATCTGAAAATACTATGGCTTGAGGGAAGTATGTTTAGTTCTTAAAATGACATCTGTGATTTTCAACACGTTAAAGAGATTTTTTTGCAACAGGATTGCCCAACCCAACATGTCATTTGATTTTTCAACTGCTGCTTATGTGAGTGTTGATTGTAGGTCTAAATAAAACAAAATTCTTGACCATTTTAATATTTTTACCGTTTATCATGATATGGCTTATTGGTCCAGTTGTGGGAATTTTGGCTTTCTTATGTGGAGACATAATTCATACTGAAAGCTATAACCCTTGATCTTCATCAGTAGGTACTTAAAGTTCTCTTTGCTTTCAGCAGTCGAGGTTGTATCACCTGCATATCACAGGTTGTTAATGAGTCTTCCTCCTGTCCTCGATGCTACGTTCTTCAAATAGTCCGATTTCTTGGCTTATTTGTACAGCATGCAGACTAAGTATGATGAAAAGATACAATCCTGACACACATTTCCTGATTTTAAACCACCCAGTATCCTCTTGTTCTGTTCTAACAGCTGCCTCTTGGTCTACATACAGCTTCTCTATAGACACAATTAAATGTTTTGGGATTTCCATTCTTCATAACATTAGCCATAATTTGTTATGATCCACAAAGTTGAACATCTTTGCATTGTCAATAAAACACATATAAACATCTTTCTAGTAGTCTCTGCTTCCAGCCAAGATCCATCTGACACCAGGAGTGATTTCCCTCATTTCATGTCCTCTTCTGAACACGACTTGAATTTCTGGTAGTTCTCTGTCCATGTATATAGCTGCAATGATCTTTTGAATGATCTTCAGCAAAATTTTACTGTTTGACCTGAATGATAATTGTCTGATAAATTGTGCATTCTATTGGATCACAGTCCTTTGAAATGGTCATAAATACGGATCTCTTCCAGTAGGCAAAGTAGCTGCCTTCCAAATTTCTTGGCATTGATAAATGAGTACCTCCAGTGCTGCATCTGTTTGTTGAAACATCTTAATTGGTATTCTATCAAGTCCTAAAGTCTTTTTTTTTTTTTTTTTTTAATTGTGATTGAGTGAAAGCATACAATCCAGTTCAAACCTGCATGCCCAGCTATCTGCAGCTCCCTTCACTCTCCCTGCCCGGGGGACAGGACACTCCTCCCTTCCACTCTACACATTTCATATCCTCTCAATAATCTCCTGTCTCTTCCTCTCCACCCTCCCACACTGCTCCAGTAAGAGGCCATCAGGACAACGCCCTACAGATGCATAGAGCCATAAAGTGTGCACAAGATACGGTTGCTCTGTGTCCCCAAGTCCAATCCATTCATTCCTGTCTAAAGAGTTGACCTCAGTAATGTTTTATGATCAGGGACACTATGATGTCTAGAAGCCATGCTCCTAGGGGAACCCTCAGGCCTTCAGACCATCAACTATGGTCTTTTAGTGGAGTTCTCTGGATGCACCCCATTTTTTCTCGTGTTGCCACTGGGACTCAACATTGTGAGCCCCACCACGTAAAGCCTTGTTTTTGATAATGCCTTCAGTCATTCTTGGGCTTCTCCCTTAAATACCATCAGTTCTTGACCATATGTTACCTCCTGAAATGGCTGAACCTTGACCAAATCTTTTCCTCACAGTGACATTGTGTATTCCTTCCATCTTCTGTTGGTGTTTCTTGTATCATTCGACATTTTTCCAGCAGAAACCTTCAAAATTACGGCTTGAAGTTTGAATGTTTTCTTCACATCTGTCAGCTTAAGAAATACTGAATATGATTTTCCCTTTTGTGTTCTAACTCCAAGTCTTTGCATCTTTCATTATAATACTTACTTTGTCTTCCAGGCCACACTCCAAAATATTCTGTTCAATTATCTTACTTCATTATTTTTTTTTAAATTCATTTTAGCTGCTCTGTGTTCAAGAGCAAGTTTCAAAGTCTCTTCTAAAATCTGCTTTGGTCTTTTCTTTCTTTCCTGTCTTTTTAGTTACCTTTTGCTTTCTTCGTGTATGATGTCCTTGATGTCATGCCATAACTTGTCAGGTCTTCAATCGTAAATGTTCAGTGAGTTATATTCCTCCTTCACATTGTCTCTGAATTTAGGTGGAACATATTCAAGGTAGTATTTTGTCGCTTGTAAACTTGGTTAAGAATTGAATATAAATAATTCATTGTTTGATCTACAGTTGGCCCTGGCCTTGCTTTGACATGGTGCTCACAATGTTACTGTGCTTTTCCATTGTCTCTTAATTCATTGTCTGATCTACAGTTGGCCCTGGCCTTGCTTTGACATGGTGCTCACAATTTTTTTGTGCTTTTCCATTGTCTCCACAGATGTAGTAGATTTGACTCCTGTGTATTGCACTCAGTAAGGTTCATACGTATATTCACCATTTATGCTGTTGAAAAAAAGTATTTCCAATCAATAAATCATTGGTTTTGCAAAACTCTATCATGTGATCACTGGCATTGTTTCCACGAATAAGGCTTTATTTTTCCAATTATTCATCTTCTTCTTTGCCTCCAACTTTCAGATTTCAATTATTACTAATTGTCAATGCATCTTGATTATATGTTTGACCAATTTCAGACAGAAATTGGAATCTTCGCTTTCTTCGTCTTTGGCCTTTGTGGTTGGTGCGTAATTTGAATAATACTCATATTAACTTGTCTTCCTCACGTTGTTGTTGTTGGGTGCTGTCAGATCAGTTCCACTCATAGCGACCTTTCTCACAACAGAACAAAACACTGCCCAGTCTTGCGTCATGTCCACAATCGTTTTTACGCTTAAGCCCATTGTTGCAGCCACTGTGTCAATCCATTTCAAAGAGGGTCTTCTTCTTTCTCACTGACCCTCCACTCTACCAAGCATGACGTCCTTCTCCAGGAACTGATCCTTCCTGAGAACATGTCCAAAGTATGTAAGTCCTAATCTTGCCATCTTTGCTTCCAAGGAGCACTCTGGTTGTACTTCATCTGGAACAGATCTGTTTGTTCTTTTGGGGGTCCATGGTAGCTTTCACATTCTTCTCCAACACCACAATTCAAAGACATCAATTCTTCTCCTGTCATCTTTGTTCATTGTCCAGCTTTCACATGCATGTGATGTGATGGGAAATACCATAGCTTGGCTCAGGTGCACTTTAGTCTCAAGGTGGCATCTTTACTTTTCAACACTTTAAAAAGATCTTTTGCAGTAGATTTTCCCAATGCAATGTGTCTTTTGATTTCTTGACTGCTGCTTCCATGGACATTGATTGTGGACCTAAGTAAAATGAAATCCATGGCAAACTCAATCCTTTCTCCAAATGTGACCATGTTGTTTATCAGCCCACTTGTGAGGAATTTTGTTTTCTTGATGTTGGGGTGCAATTCATACTGAAGACTGTGGTCCTTGATCTTCATCAGTGTTTCAGATCATCTTCACTTCCAGCAAGGAAGGTGGTGTCGTTTGTGTAACACAGGTTGTTAATGAGTCGTCCTGCAATCCTGATGCCTTGTTCTTCTTCGTATAATCCAGCTTCTTGGAATATTTGCTCGGCATAGATTGAGAAAGTCTACTGAAATGATATAACCCTGACACATACCTTCCTCGACTTTAAACCATGCAGTGTCCCCTTGTTCTGTTCACATGATTGCCTCTTGATCCATATACAGATTCTTTAAGAGCACTAAATTGTGTTCTGAAATTCCCATTTTACACAACATTAGCCATAATTTGTTATGATCCACATAGTCAAATGCCTTTGCATAGTTAATGAAACACAGCTAAACATCTTTCTGGTACTCTTTGCTTTCAGCCGAGACCCACCTGACAACAGCAATGATATCCACGATCCCATGTTCTCTTCTGAATCCAGCTTGAATTTCTGGGAGTTCCTTGTCAGTATACTGTTGCAGTCTCTTCTGAATGATCTTGAGCAAAATTTTACTTGATGTTGTTTGGTACTTTCCTCATTCTCTTGGATCATGTTTCTTTGGAATGGGCATCAATATGGATCTCTTCCATTCAGTTGGTCCTCCAGATTTCTTGCCATAGATGAGTGAGCACTTCCAACATTGCATCTGTTTGTTGAAATAGCTCAATTGATATTCCATCAGTCCCTGGAGCCATGTTTTTCACCAATGCTTTCAATGCAGCTTTGACTTCTTCCTTCAGCACATCAGTTCCTGATCATATGCTACCTCTTCAGATAGCTGAATATCAACCAGTTCTATGACTTTGCCCTTGTCCAGTATGGATATTATCCTGTCATTGACAGTATTGTGTTTTGTCGTTGATCTGGAAATGTTCCTTTTGATAATGAATATGACCTTCTTTAATTTGTCATCCCAGTCATGGTAGATAATATGATTGATTCAAAATGATGAGTACTGGTTTTCATTTCAGCTGATTAATGCCTAGGATATCAATCTTTCTGTGTTCCATTGTGTCTTTGGAAACTTCCCAATTTCATACTTGTACATTGCACATTCTGATTATTTTTATATTGCTTTAGATGAAAGTTTACAGAGCAAATTAATTTATCATCAAGCAGTTAATACACAAATTGTTCTGTGACATTTGTTGTCAACCCTGCAATGGGTTATCACTTCTCCATCCCAGCTTCCTTGTTCCTATTCATCCAGTCTTCCCGTCAATACCTGCATTCTCATCTTTGCTTTTGGGCTGCTGTACCCATTTAGTCATTTATACATGATTGCACTGTGAAGCACTTTCCTCACAAGTGTTATTATTGTCCCTATAGACCTGTCTAATCTTTGATTGAGGAGCCAACTTCAAGAACAACATCAATAATGAGACAAAAGTGTGTATAGAGGCCATTCTACTGTGGTTTCTCAGTCTACATCAGTCCAGAGGGGCTTAATTATTTGGCTGAATTCTAATTTTGTCCTGCCTTATATCTTCTGTTCTGCCTAGGACCCTCTATTGTGATCTCTGCCAAAGCAATCAATGCTGGTAACCAGCCTAGTTGTTCTAGGCTCAGTCTGGTGGGGTTTGTAGTAGTTGTGATCCATTAGTCCTTAAGATTGACCTTTCCCTTGTGTCTTTTGTCTCTTCGTTAACTTTTGCTTCAGCCCAGGTGGGGCAAGAATGTGTTTTAGATGACCACTTGCTGGGTTTTACAACCCCAGTAGCTAACCACCACAGTCAGAGGTAGTACATTTTTTAAAAAATATATGCTATGCTAGTTGAGTTACATGTCCCTGAGACCATGCTCTTCAGCCTTCAGCCCAGTAGCTCAGTCTCCTAGGGCATTTGGATGTATCTGTGAAGCTTCTGTGACTTTGGTCTTGACTAACTGTGCTGACGTCTGAGGTGTTGTGTACTGCCTTACCATTCAGCGAAGTTACCACTTGTCTTCAGTCTAGTTAGTGTTTTGGGGGGCCTCCACCATTCCCTGCCCTTGTAACCATCAAAGATTGTGTCTTTCTATGTGGAGACAGATTCTTGTGTTTTTATAACAGTGGTCTCATACAGTATCTGTTCTCCAGTGTTTGACTTATTTCACTCAGTATAATGCCTTCTAGATTCATGCATTTTGTGAGATGTTTTGTAGATTCATCATTGCTCTTTATCATTGTGTAGTATTTCACTATGTGCATGTACCATAGTTTATTTATCCTTTCATTTGCTGATGGGCGTTAGGTTGTTTCCATCTTTTTGCTATTGTGAATAGTGCTTTAGGGAACATGGATTTGCATGTATTTGTTTTTGTCATGGCTCTTGTTTATTGTCAAGTACGTATTCTTAGGAGTGAGATGCTTGATTGTATAATATGTCTATATCTAGCTTTTTAAGAAAGTATGATATCATTTTCCGAAACAGTTGTACAAATTTGCTTTCTAAGCGGCAGTATATGAGTCCCAATCTCCTTACAAGCTCTCAACATTTTTTATTTTCTGTTTTTTGATTCATGTTGGTAATGTCAGAATGAGATGGTATCTCATTGTACTTATCATCTGTATTTCTCTAACGGCAATGATAGCGAGCATTTCCTGATTAGTCTGTTAGCCACCTAAATGTCTTTTTGTTTAAATGTCTGTTTATATCCTTTATCCATTTTTCAATTGGATTATTTGTCTTTTTACTGTAGCACAAAAGGTTTAAGCATAAAAATGGTTTTGGACATGGCACAAGATCGGGCAGTGTTTCGTTCTGTTGTGCATAGGGTCACTATGAGTTGGAACCAACTTGACAGCACCTAACAACAATAGCAGTGTTGATTCCATCTTTTTCTTTATAGGTTTTGGTTTTATATTTAGGTCTTGGATTCATTTTGAGTTAATTTTGGTGTATGGTGCGAGGTATGGATCTTGCTTCATTTTTTCATGACTAGACATCCAGTTTTGCCAAAACCATTTGTTAGAAAGACAGTCCTTTCCATATTTAATGGACTTTAGATCTTTGCTAAAGATCAAGCGGCCACAGCAAGTACAATTACACCAGGACTCTCCATTCTATTCCATTGGTTAATGTATTTGTTGTACCAGTACCAGGCTGTTGGATTACCGTAGCTGTATAACTGGTTCTGAGGTCAGGTAATTCAACTTTGAGAAGGCATGTCTTCCTTGGTGGTAGTTTCAGTGCCTCCCAATCCAAGAGGCTCATCTTCTGGCACTCCATCAGAAAGTGTTATATTACTGCTCGTACTGCTTTAGCTGGCCAGCTTTCCCAGAAGTAGACTGCCAGGTCATTCTTTCTCATCTGTCTTAGTCTGGAAGCTCTGCTGAAACCTATCCACCAAAGATGGCCTTGCTGGTGTTTGAAACACTGGTGGCATAGCTTCCAGCATCACGGCAACACACAGGACAAAACAGTATGTCAAACTGACAGATAAGTGGTGGAAAGAGGACAGTAGCCTCTTTATTTCTAAGTTTTCACTGACTAAAAAGGATATCTTTATCAACACTTTACACAATTGAGTTAAAATCTTTTTTTTTTTTTTTTGTAATTTGATGTACTAAACATATCACTTTTCTTCTTAAGGTCCTGCTTTTCCCCTCCCACTAAGATACAGTTAGTAGGGAAACCATCATTCCCTACAGTATGATCCTGCATTGTTAGCATAGTTGATTGGATCAAAAGTGGGCAACACACCTAGTTAGGTAAATTAGGTTTCTTCTCTGAAATTTTTGAAAAACTATATTCTATAATGAGATAAAAGATTAAAGTCAGTATAGGAGGCAGGTTGAAGGGATATGAAGATTTAGCAACAAGTGAGTTCCTTTCTCTAGCTTTCACTAAGATCCTTCTCCTTAGTAACACTTACCTTCTGATACATTCAAATGCTCTTCCAGTAAATCCCTCCCCACTTTTTTGCTTAATTAAGTGTGGGAGCCCTGGTGGCTCACAAATTAAGAGCTTAACTGCTGGTCAAAAGGTCAGCAGTTCAAATCCACTAGCCACTTCTTGGAAACTCTTGGATTACCGTAGCTGTATAACTGGTTCTGAGGTCAGGTAATTCAACTTTGAGAAGGCATGTCTTCCTTGGGGGCAGTTCTACTCTGTCCTACAGGGTCGCTATGAGTCAGAAATGATTTGACAGCAATGGGTTTAAGTTAGTTCCGAGTGGGTTTCTGTAACTCACAACAAAGAAGCTTAATGAATATGTTTACTGGTTTTCATTTATTGTACTTACAATAAACAAAATCATAAAAATTTTGACACTGATAGCAGTTCAATTTTTTTACATTAAAGCAAATTTAGTCAATTAAATACTTCAGCTACGCAATAAAAAATAAATTACACATAGCAGGGCTATTTTCTGACACATTCTTTGCCATAAAATGTACCCACCCATTGCCTCATTTCTGTGGATTAATTACTCTGTTGGCTCAGAAGTAGAGAGTTTAGCGTGATTACAAAATTGATTCTTGCTCTTTCACCTGAAGGCATTTCTTTCCAATAGAACAAAACAAAGTGCTAATTGTTTTCATACTCAAAGAATTTAGAATCTCCTTTGTAATTAAACTCAGTTTTGTTAAATACCGACTCATGGCGATGGCACTTGGCCTTGGCTTGTTAAAAACCAACTTACAAGCATAATTGTGCCATATCCATAGACAAAGCAGACCCTATACTCAAGAATTTACTTTAATACTTAGACAACTATAGTTGATGATTTGGTGTATTATTGAATAGTTTGAAAATATGGCTTTACCTATTGCACCAAAAGAATCACCAAAAAGAAACCTATTGCCTATCTATAAGTAACAAGTTGACCAATATTCATCAAGCATTGATTCTGTACTGGGGTTGTGTCAGGTGGTGTAGGCCAGTCATAACCAAACGGGTTTCTTTACAATCATGTCCCTCAAGTTACCCCAGGCTGAGAAAGCAGGGCACAGTTTACAGGATGGTGGTGCTGCATGCACCGTGTGAATGACAGGGGAAATGACAGGGCTCTAGACACTAACATCTCTAGAATAAGACAGTTTTTGATAAAGTTCTTTTGAAGCCAGCAGAGACCAAGAGGACAGAGTCCTTGATTTCTCACTCTCATATTAACCACAGACTGATCTATGTAATTATATTTAAAATTCAGTGGAAAATCGAATTTGAAGTGAAAGAGACATCCTTAAAAAAACAAGTTTAAGAATCACCACTTCAGGGACTTTATAGGGTTATGAATTAAAACATCTTCTCTAAATGAACCTGCTAATAGTTTTACTAGGAAGACAAAGTTGTCAACATTGTTACTGATGTTAACTTGATATTACATAAGACTAAAAGAAGCCCTCTCTAAAGCCTCAATTCCTCTAGTTTGTGTCTTTGTTTATACTGTTGGAGGTGGAATGCTGTGCAGACAGCTGGAAGAAATTGTGTAACTGCAAAAGAATTTCATTTTACTGTTTCAGATTCCAGACTGAATCTCAAACTTCAAAGCCCTTCTGCTTTCCTTCCCTAGGCTTCCAGACCAAGCAATGACTCAGGGTCTTGTGGGAGACAGGGGCTGTGTGGTTTGCTCTCTTGCATTGAGATCTCCAAACTTTGAGTTGCTAGCTCGCCCCAGTGTCAGGCAAAAATGAGAAGATGCTGGGTGAATGCGACCTCTGTCTTGTGGAGGTCAGGGCATTCTCTGTCCTCCTAAGTGATAGCTGGCTAAGGGTTCGATAGCCCCTAGGAGCAGCTGTAACACCTTGGAGTGCATGTTCAATCAGAAGAGGAATTGCCCACTTTCCCTCTCCAGTCTTTGCAGCCTCCTTGGTGTGTCCTGAAGAAGAGCACTTCTGTTTTTGCTACAGGGCTGAGAGTGAGGACAGTTGTGGTCAGTGGTAGGTCACTTCATAGTTGCCTCCACTGGGAAAGCATGAGCCTTTTGGGGGTCTTTAGTGCCTTTGGGTTTCAGGTTTTGACACTGTCTGCAAATCAAAATAATAGGAAAAATCCCACTAATAGTCAATTGCAGATTAATAATCAGATGATCATCTAGCCCAACCAGAGACAGCTCAGAGGAAGAAAGTATATTGTTAATTAGTGATAGGCAAGATTCCCCAGATGAAGGGGACTAATCTATCAGAGTTTGTTGACTCTGACAGATTGTAGAAATTGAGTAAAGGCTTTCCAGGTGAAAAGAATCTTACAGACAAATGCACGGAGATGTACCAGGTATTATACTACATACTTTACAGGAAATGGTTTCAGTTCTTGTGAGTGAGTGTGTGTGTGTGTGTGTGTGTGTGTGTGCTTTAGGTGAAGGTTTACAGAACAAATTAATTTCCCATTCAATAGCTTGTACACAAATTATCCTGTGATATTGGTTGCAATCCACAATGTGCATGCACTTGCCCTATTACTACACTGAGTTTCTGTTTTCATTAGTCGGATTTTCCTGCCTCTTCCTACAGAAAACTGTTTTTAAGAGCCATAGTCTTACATGTTCCTTCAGTCTGTCTTGGACCAGGAAATCTGGTCTTTTTTGAAAAATTTCAATATTATTGTACATTTTTTTCCCACTCTAACTGGGTCCTTCTATTACAGCCTTGATCCTGGCCACAATTAGTGATAGACAGGTATTATCTAATTCTTCTCCTCTCAGGGCTAGCAGAGGCTGCCCTTCCTGTGGTCCATTAGTCCTTCAGATTGTTTCCTTGACTTCAGCAGGTGCAAATACCCAGTGGCTGCAGGCTTCCAGGGTAGGAGGGGGATGAAGTGGGTGGCAAACATGCACTGGTACACTCACAAGATTACTGCCTCGTGTTGGGCTGGGGGAGGGGGTATGTGTTGGGTGGGTATGTGCATGTTCTCCTAACGGCTGCTCTTGGCTGATGGTATGGGGGTGGGCTGCAGGCAAGTGAACACATGATCGTGTGATTGCTGCTCAGTTGAGTTGGGGTGCTGAGTGGTGCACAGGAGCACTAATTGCTGTTCTTTGGATGGGTGAAAGAGTGGCAGACAGGGCTGGGTGAAGGGGGTAGGGGTGGGAGCTTATATATATGTGATCACCAGTTTGCCAAGTATGAGATATGAGAGCCTCCACCGTTTCTGATTAGGAAGGTGAGGGGAGGAGGAGAGTGCACCTTCTGATAGCAGACATGAGTGCAGGGGCACTTCCTGCCAACTGCAGCTAGGAATTGGGATCTGTGCCCTAGGAAGCTCAAGGAGGGGCTGGGGTGGGAGATGGAGAGAGGTACCTTGAGCCCAGAGGGAACCTCCCACTGCTACTCTGTACACCGCCTACCCCGGGGGTCAGGGACTACCACTGGTGTGTGCACCTGACTCTGGATCTTGGCTTCCTCCCTGCTCTGTCAAGGGCAGGATCCCTGAAATTCTCACCGTTCTTTTTGTGTTTTCCTTCCATAGATCCAGATGGTGATCTGCTTATCATGCACTATGCTATGTGTGTTTATGTAGTTTCTCTGTTTCTTGAGGAATGCCATCAAGTCGCCTTTCCTTGCCTTCTCCCCTAGAGTCATTGCTGGCTCTGTTTTATGATGGCCACATTGAGCTCGAATGGCTAGCAGAGTTCCTTCACTCCTGTTACTCCTCTTTTGCTGCATTCATTTAATTTTTTTCTTCTAGTCAGTGTTCAATCCTTTATACTTCCTTTTTGATATTCAGGGTTCAAGGTTGTTATCTGTTATCTTTTGTACTTTATTTCTGGTCGCCATGAGTCGGCTCCGACTCGACGGCACTTGGCTGGCGTTTTGCTATAAAGGACAGCAAGGTCCACCTGACTAAGCTACTATCTCAGCTCCTCCCCCTCATTTAATTCTTATAACAGTTTTGCAAGGTACATATTATCAATGAAATGTAAGCAAGGAAAAAGAAGAAAATCACTGTATTTGATGTGATCATTATATGCTAGAGAAAGAAAAAGAACCTAATTTGCATTATTTCACTTAATGCCCGTAACAGTCGATAAGGGAGACTCTCTATTTAGGGCAGTAACTAGAGATTGAATACTCGGTCTAAGAAATAAAGCTAGTATGGCCAAGCTAGACTTAAAAGCATATCTACGGTCCAAAAGGACCAACAGAAACTTATTTTGTTAAGGCACTGGAAAATAAGTTTATAAAATAACTTGGACATAAATTTTTAAAAATATTTTCAGTTGCCAGTCTAAGAACATAAAATGAGAAATCTAAACCTATTGCTGTCAAGTAGATTCCAACTCATAGCAACCCCATCTATGTAGGGTGGAATTATTAAGTCCTTAATAATTTTTAAACTATTTTAATACTCTTAAAATTTTTCAGGGAGCAATGACATGGTCAGATATTACCTCATGGTAATTAACTTGCCAGTAATGAGTCGGATCCAACTCAAAGGAACTTGGCTTGGCTAATGGATAGCACACTTGGTTTGTGTTAGGCTACCAACACAACTAAAGGTTGATGTTTTAAATCCATTCAGTGGCTCCACAAAAGGAAATCCTGTGATTCTGTAAATATAAAAGCCAAAGGCAGAAAAAAAGAAGAAAACAAAAAGTTAAGCAGAAAATAATGGTACCATTGACAAGAATAGGAAAGGCCTGAGGCAATTTGAAAGAAAATTAGTTCATTATTCCCTAGCCAAGAATGTGCAATTTCCTGATTCTACACTGCTTGCAATAGAACAGAAATTTATGTATGTGTTCTGGATCTAGTCTAAGAATGTTTAATTCGTGGTATAACTAAAAGATCTAAGAATGACATATTCCCCATAAGCCCTGTTGTAATACAGCCTGAGTGTTTAATTAAACAAGGTGCCTGTGTATTATTGTTGCTACAATTATTATTATTTCATGCTCATGAATTAACACCAATGCAATTTTTAATAAAAAACAATAAAAAGGAAACAGAATAATATTCCCGTATTTTAAGGTTAGACAGATTTTTCTTGTCTACAATATATTTCTTTTTATATTCAAATATAAAATTATGTGGCCCTTTAATTTCAAGTTCTTCCTGGTGTGTTGATTTATTTGGTATGCACAATTCCAATACAGGGACAAACAGAGAAAATACTGAAGTTGTCAATGATTTCATCTTACTTGAATCCACAGTTAGTGCCTGTGGATACCGCAGTCAAAAAGTCAAACATCACGTATTCCATTGGGCAAATCTGTTGCAAAAGATTCCTTTAAAGTGTTAAAAAGTCAAGATGTTACTTTGAGACTAAAATACATCTGACTCAAACCATGGTGTTTTCAATCATCTCACACACATGCAAAAAAGTGAACAATAAATAAGGAGGATCAAAGAAGAATTTTTGCTTTTGAACTATGATGTCAGTGAAGAATACTGAATAATTTGTGGACTGCCAGAACAAACAAATCTGCCTTGGAAGAAGTACAGCCAAAATACTCCTTAGAAGGAATGGTGGCAAGAGTTTATCTTGTGTACTTTGGACATTTTATCAGGAGGGACCAGTCTCTGGAGAAAGACATCATGCTTGGTAAAGCAGAGGGCCAGGGAAAAAGAGGAAGACCCTTAACAAGATGGATTGACACATTGACTGCAACAATGGGCTCAGACATAGCAAGACTTGTGAGAATGGTACAGGTCTTGGCATTATTTCATTATGTTGTGCACGGGGCTGCAATGAGTTGGGCTTGATCACACCTAACAATTGACTTGGCCTCACCTAAAAGCAGCAACCATACTGTGTTCATGCATTAAAACATTAATACACTTCTAAACAAATGATTCCTGTTCCCAGACAACATTGGCTAGTAATCTTCATCTAGACTATTTCCGGACAGGATGCTTCTCTGGTTTTACCAATTCCTCATTTAGGAACAGCCAGTGATCCCAAAACAGAAAGTCCACATAGGCCAACCAACTTCCCTAATAATTTAAATGCAAATAAGTGGAGCTGGCCACACAATACTTGTTTTTTGGAAGTGCTAAAATGTCTCCCAAATGTTTCTTTTCAATATTTTGGAGTAGTGACACTAAAGTACTTCTGAGATGGTTTTAAAGGATACCTCACCATTCTGTCATAAAACTTTAGGCTAAGACCTAACCTGACTTCAGGTTTTCACCCTTAGTCACCTGGGACCACATGTATACCATACAAAATTGCAGAAATCTTTTTCCCTCTAAAACTACAATAGAAAACATTTCCAACTGTTTATATTTCCCTCTGTGCAATGTAAAGTACAAAAACAAGGCTAAAATTTGCCTTGTTTGGCTTGGTCTGACCACATAGTCCTTACTCTACAGTTGGGACAACTAATTTAATATTTAACAACCAGGGACAAGACAGAGAGAGTTAGAAATGGGAATGAAGAGTTTACCACAGTCAGAGGTACATAGTAATAAAATCAGGACAGTTCTTGGCAACTTTAGGTGCCACCATATAGGAAACATTTATTGATGTAATCTTTGGTTTAGCATGTGGAGGTGTCTATGATTTGGCAGTCATTAAAGATACTCATTCTGCCTTAAAATGTTCGTGAGGTAGATTAGACTATGGACATATTGCAAATCAATAACATGAGATAAAGTCAATCATGCCTTCCTTGTCACAATAACAATGTGCAAAGATAAAGCTAGAAATCATAATGATGAGACAGTTATCGGAGAAACAGCTGAAAGGTAGCTTAAAGGCAAAGAAGCCATAGGGAGCTACACAATCTCATAAATACTGAAAAAGAATTATTGCAAATCCCCTACCGAGACCTTTATGCATGTCAGAATTTGAGAAATTTGAGGCAAGAGATTTATCTCCTGAGATGGTGTGAGTATGGCACAATTTCTCAGGAGAACAGGGAATCCAAAAAGCAGCTGTGAGTAGCCTTCGAAGAGCCTGCTTACCTGAGCCAGAGCCAAGTAGTAACCCTGGGGAAATCAGGGGACAATGTTCAAGAAGACTCTTGCTTCACGGAAGACTGCTTCTGCTAAGATGTCCCAACACTCTCCTTTTAGGCTTGGTTTTATAGTTGCTTGGTCCACAATTGGTTGCAACCCACCGGCAATAAAGTGTATAAAGGTGAAAAAAGGTAACTCTGCTAACATGCAGAGGTCAAAGCAATGATCTACTGGCCACCCCATCCAGTATTTACTCATGAACACTCGGTAATACTTTTCTGATGTGATTTTTTTCTGGGGCTCTGCCTTCTCCTATGTCTAGGGAGGGCCTTGTTCAGGTGGAGGGAAAATTAGATACCGGAAGGTAATCTCCATCAGGTCATCCCACGTCTTGGACTAATTCATGAAATCAGTCCTGCTCTTTCCTGAGTTCTTTCCAACATCTCCACTTACTAGGGAGACAACAGACAGAGCATACTGCATCATGTTTTGCCTGTCTGAGGAGGGGCTGCTTGAAAATGTGCATACCATGATGATTTGAAAAACATCATCTTCCTATGGTCTGAAGTAACTATTGATGTCTCCAAATCTCTTGTTTTTCTTTTATTATCAGCCGCTTGCTGATTCCTTTGTAGAGCATCATCGTTTCACGTTTTCCAGGCAGTGCTTTTCTCCATATTGTTTTAGACACAGTGCCATTATAATCACTTGCAATTGACCAGTAATTGTTACAGAAGCAGGCTTCATTCTGCCAGTGCCACCCAGTTGCTGGACTGTGCCCAGCTGAGTGCAGTAAGTTCCAGAATCCAATCAAAGCTGAGCCCCATCAGTATCCAAGTTTCTCATTATGAGATCGATCCAAAACCTGCCTCACTGCACGGCTCATGCAAAGGCACTTCATTGTAGCTGTGATTAAGGGCCCTAAAATTGCTCTGTCAAGGAACTAAGTAGCGGACTCAGCCAAGGACATTAACACAGATTCTAGTTGGAGATCTTGATTTTGATCTTTATTTACAGCTGATGTAGATATGTATGATTGTATCCAATCTAGAAAATGGAAATAGTCTTTTTTTTTTCAAGGATGCAAGAATAATCTTAATAAAGCTTGACCATATGCTATAACTTAGCAAAGTGAAAGATCATCCCTGGGAGGGATAACAGCTCTTGGCTTGTAATTAAATTGGCATTACATATGGAAAGCACAGTATACAATACCGACCTAACTAAGCCTCAGTGATGTCATCTTCTCTTAACTATTCAATAATGAGCAAACTAGAGCAACACAATGAGAATGACAACTTGTAAATAGGGCGAACTTAGTCATACCATAAAACTTACTGTTTGTACAATAGTGTTAACACTACAAAGTGTCCTCATCATTTGGTTGTAAAGATCGAATAGAGTAGGTGATCAATACAGGTTTGGTCCTGACATTATTTCCCACTCCATGTATTAGTAATAATGTTAATAATAATAATTACTGCATGTATTGAATGCCACTGACAAATAAAATGCACCATGCCTCACATCCACAATTCACCAATTGTAAAGATACACAGAAACGTAAAGATTTTTTTAAATTACAGCATAGCATCTCTCTATGAACAATGTCCGTGTAAGCAGGCCCTCTGAGCACACTCCCACTAGCCCCCGGGCATCCAGCACGCCATTCTCAACACTATCCTAGGTCTTGTAACTTCAACTATCTCCAATAATGACAACAACTAAGAAAATCATCATGAAGATGTTAAGTCTTTGTAAAATAACTTATATTTCAGTTTTTCCTATTAAAAAAATACAAGTATTTTGCAAGTGGACTGAACAAGGATGTAAGTATGCCAGACTGACTGCAGATAAACAGGAGAAGTTCCAGTCTGTTGGGTGAAGGATGTGTCATATCTATCTAGTGGTTTGGGCTACCTCCCAACCCTTCCTGTCATTCATCTTGAAACTTGGGAATAGGACTGTTTCATAAAACAGAACTTTCCCTTTCCACATTAGAGGGCTTTTTCAACATAATCTTTTGTGCTCTAATTACTGATTTCAGCTCACTTTTTTCTTCATTTTTAATTTTTCTTTCTTTCTTCAAGCATATTTCAATGACTAGAAAAATACGATAATGTTTTTTAAGAGGGACAATGTGTGTTTCTGGACATGTATGTGTGCACTAGCAATGGTAATAGTTGGCTGGTGTTAACTTTTCAAAGTTAAAAGTGTTACTAGAGTTCTTACTCTTTGTAGCTATGAGTTTCTTGGTGACACCATGCAGCCTTAAGCATACCCAAATATATATATTCATGACACAAGAGGATCTTCTCTGGGAATGTTCTGTAATGGTAAAACTCTGAACTCTCTGAGGAAACCACAGCGTGTTTAATCCAAACCCTGTTTCTCTATAAGGTCACTGCGAGTCGGCATAGACTCAATGGCAAAGGCTTTGATTTGAGAGAGGCTTAAAGCTGGTTTACAGAACGTCATCGCTTCAGCTTCTCCACGTCAAGAATGAATGAGCTGCTTTCCTAGCACAAGTGGGCTCAGTAGTTTATATCTGTGTACTACTATAAAGTATATCAGACTGACAGGACCGTGCTTTGTCTGTATGCGCACATGTTTCATGAATGATTGAGTACAATACAGCTCTACTTATCTCAAGACTTCTATTAAACCGTGGACAGCAAACATTAAAAATGATCTTAAAATATGAATTTCTCTTAGGATTTAGAAAGATTTTACACCATTTTCTTTATGTAGATTAATATTTTAGTAGATTAATATTTCTTTACACTAATATGCAAGTTTATTATTCTTGTTATCTTCATTTAATGTCCTTAGAAACCAGGTGAGACGATTTTGAGGGTTTAATGATCGCGACTCGACGGCACTTGGCTTGGCTGGCACAAAGTAAATATGAGGGTCACTCAGGACATGCCATCCATTTTGAGGCATTTTGCCAAAAGAGCCTGGAATTAATTAATAAATACTTGGAAATCCCCTGCCAGTCCCAGCTTTGAGAGACAAAAAATTATAAGAGTTTTGTAGGTTGTAGGCCAGCACACCTCTTCTGTAAAAATTAAGAGCCTAATCAGTACTTTGACATCCAATGTCCCCTTCAAACAGTAACTAATAGAGAATTCATTGCATGTTATAAAGGAAAACGAGTGGCGGGCCCAGGAACATTCCAGTACAAAACATGGCACACATGTCACTCTACCATAAACTCAACATACCTCAATAACTGTGTTTGAGTTTATTCTTATAAAGTTTACATTGATCATGGAAACCCTGGTGGCGTAGTGGTTAAATGCTATGTCTGCTAACCATAAAGGTCAGCAGTTCAAATCCACCAGGCACTGTTTGGAAACTTTATGAGGCAATTCTACTCTGTCCTATAGGGTTGCTACAAGTTAGAATTGACTCGATGGACTTTAGTTTTTTTTTTTTTTTACATTGATCATGATGTCACATATGATGATATGATGTCACATTTACATAGAAATTGCCTGCTCTGAGCATGCCCTGGGCTCACCAAGGAGGTAGGGGCTTCATAGGAAGGTGCATAGCACAAGTTTACTTTGAAATAGAAACTATTTCCAGGCCATAGACAAACAACTTGAGAGACAAAATGGTTAAGGTTCCTTATCTGCTTCCACAAACCATGTGTGATATGTCTTAGTGTGTGTTTAGAGAAAAAAAAAGGCAAAGAAGCAGAGACTAAGAGAGTCAGACCATGAGCCAGAGGGCCACAGAAACAGAGGGATGGAGAGAAGAGGGATATACACACAGAGATGCTGAGAAACAAAGAGAGGCAGGGAGGGCCAGCAAAGACTGACAGGCAGGGAGGAACAAGCACTTCCAGGTGACTCACTCTCTGGAATGATTGGCTGTTATTTGAAAACAGTTTCCCTGGCTGCAGTTGCACAGCAACTGCAATTAGGTGACTTTATTGACTTCCTTTTCTCAATCCCCTTCCATTAACCTTTTGTTTGCCAAGCCAGCTGAGGAGCCTATAGCCTTGGTTGCGGGAAACAGATACTTAACAGCGTACTGAACAACGTGTGAACCTACATCCACCCGAAGCGTCTAAAGTAAATTACTTGAAGACCCATGTGAATCCAGCATGCGGAGTCACTAAGATGGGATTCTCACACCACAGTGCACTCCTACGCATGCATGCGTACATATATACATATATACACAGTGCTATTCATCCACTCACACACATATTCATGTGCATACACACACAGAGACACAGTCAAATGTCAGCACATCCCATCTATCACTGCAATGAGAAATGAAGACAGCAAAGAGAGAAGCTGATAGTTTTAAGTAGAACAGTTATGACTATACAATACGACTTGAAGCAAAAGGGCTAGGAAATCATAAAAATCTACTGGGTGAATGAATGAGTGAAAAACATCATGGCATTTACTGGCAATTTTGATCAGATTTCCTTAACAGGTTTTTCACGGGAGAGAAGTTCATATCTCTCAGTGCAAATCCACTGGGAAACAAACGTTGCCTGTAGCAGGCAAACAGCTTAATTTAGTCATCTTGATGACCTGTAACTGTCGCCACATCCAAAGCTATTGGTGTGCAGAAAGTTCTCAGCAGATTTTGGGGGGAGTTGGGATAGGTAGGAAGGCAGAAGGAAGGGCTCCTCTTCTCGTGTTTCAATACTACCCAAACAAGAAAAGTTAAATTCGGGGAAGGAGTAAAAGGAAATTTGATGACAAAGAAGACAATTTCCAGAAAAGACAACAGAAGAATATATTCTTCTAATTCTTTATTTATGGTCAATAAATTTTGAAACTTGCCTCCATATTGCTAAAAACTATTGTGCACCATATATAAATAATTTTGTTAAATAATTCTATGTTGAAAAAAGTATCATTTGATTAAAGCATTGGCTAAGTGTTACTGGTACATTTTATACAGGTTCTGAGATAAGGAAAAATAGATTTACAGATTTGCTTTAATCTGTACTCAGTTTATACCCACTCAGTGTTGCCAAGCCAAGCCAAGTGCCGTCGAGTCGGATCCGACTCATGGCGACCCCACTCAGTGTTACATGTTATATATTAAACATATGTAAAACATTTATGCTAAACAACCTAAGCAGAAATAAAAACAGATTTGCTACTTTGGAGAAATAATACTTTTAGTGGGGTATAAATGATTAACTTCAGTTTTGATCATGGTCCCAGTGCGCACTGTCTTGAGGTTGTTTTATTTATGTATTTATTTATTTCATTTCTAAATGCTGCCGTTGCAAAATATTCCCCAAGGATCTTTTGAAATTCCTAAATCTTGCTCTATTTTTCTTTCTACATTCAAGAGAAGAGAACTCTTACAACAAAAGCACATAGACTTGGAGCTCATTCATTCTGATTGCTGCTAGAAAGCATAATAAAGATACTACTTCCACTTCAGCAAGGAGTCTAAAAAGCAGAGTTTTTTTTTTCCCTAATCTGAAATTCGCCGGGCCTTGCCTAGGTGCCAGGCATGTGTTGTAATTGCTAGTTACTATTGGATCTGCCCCTGACTGATAGTAACCCCACGTACAACAGAACAAACTTCTGCACAGTCTTGCACATCCACAGACCTTCAGACCTTTCTTCCTAGTCTGTCTTAGTCTGGACTAACAACATACAAGGTGAAGGTGGCTGTGCCTGAGGTGTATTGCCTGAGAATGGAAACTAGGACCTGCACTGAAGGCAAGAATTGCAACACTGAACCACCACTGCTTCTACAGTCCTAAAGGGCTTTACGATTATCTCCGTTTTGCAGACAAGGAAACTGGTTCTCCCAACACAGTGCTGGTGAACACCAAAGACAGGGTTCAGGCCCTTTGTTTCTGACTCTGGAGTCTGAGTTCTCAAGCTCCAAGCTTGGTTCATGGACTTGATCAAAGGTGTGAAGCAGCTTTATTTTAGCTGTTGATATGCAATAAACTGAGACGTATTTGGAATGTGTATTCCAGGGAAAGTTCTTCCAACTGGGTTACCTTAAATGTTTCTCAAGAGAAAGTTTCCTGCATTTTCTTGTGTAACTAGTCATTCTCACAGGAGAAGACTTGGGTAGCATTTTTTAATTTTTTTTTTTAAAGAAAGCTTTGATAGAAAAAGACAAGCGGCTGGGAAAGACACCGCTGACAATTCTTTAAAGAAAGCAACATGTTCTGGGTGCGCCTACATTAGCCACTTAGACAAATTTCTTGTCTAGGACTGCCACGTGGGTGAAGGCACAGGTTGCAGTTTTGGTTAAAATGACAAAACAGAAGATGATGTGAAAGAAAACAAAGGACTTTCAGAACAGAAAGTTTCCTGAAAGAAGCAAGAGATGTGAAAATATAATGACAAAATAAAGTCAATGTCAATTTGGAAGAGGGGAAAAAGGAAATCTGAAGACAAGAAAGACAATTTCCAGAAAAGAAAGCAGAAGAACATATTATTCAACTATTTTTCTTTATGTTTACTAAATTTTGAAACTATTCTTCCTACTAAATGCTATTGGGTATCACATATAAATGTCCCTAGGAAGTATGGCTGTTTTGCTACTGAAACTTGGCCACACCAAAGAGAATATCTTACTAATCAATTTATTGATTATTAATAATTACATCAGTGTTTGTTTTTTTTTTTCAGAATAAAATAGACATGTTTCTTCAACTTTCTGAAAAAGCTAGGGTTTTCAATATCTGTAGAAAGAAGTTGTTTTAGGAGCATGTCACCCCGATTTGTAGGGAAGACACTTGTCAGCTGCAGTGCAGCTGTCAGATATGATAGCGGAGTCACTTGTATTCCTGTGTAAGGTAATAATAACTAAAATGTATGCACTGAAGATGGTCACCTATTTTACATTTTAAATTTTGTTGTTTATTCTCATGGGGCAATTCTATGCCACGGAATAATTAGTTTAGTTGAAAAGCGTGGGTGTTTAACAGAGTATCCTTACCTTCTTCTTTAAGTCTCTGATTTACAAAATACATATGTAAATAAATGTCTGATAAAAATAATTATATTCTACAAACTCTATTTTCTAATTGCCCATTGTTTCAACTGGGAATATTATTAAAATGCAAATGGAAAATTTTATTTTCAAGACACTGATTTACATTGTTTCTTAAAGTACAATTTTGGTTAAAAAAGAAATTACCCATATGCATAACCCAGATTTTAGAATATTTATGGGAAAAATCACTCTCTCTCAAATAGAAAGGAGGGAGATGTGCTCATGCTACCTAATCTATTGTTGTCAAGTGGATTCTGACTCATAGCAACACTGTAGGATAGAGTAGACCTAACTCATAGGGTTTCCAAGAAGTGACTGGTAGATTTGAACTCCCAAACTTACAGTTAGCAGCCAAACTCTGTCTGCTCTTACACTGTCAGAGGGAAAAGAAGGTGAGCAGTGTTCTGATAATGCCACCAGAAAATTTCAATTTAGACAACACATAAACAAATACGGAATTAGGATTTGGTTTCTTTTTTTCTGGTCCACAAAACACTCATCTCAGAGACTATCTTACCATAGTTTAAGAAGCTGTAAAGGTTTCCAAACATTGTGTCCTATTAGGTTTTTTTGTGTCTCTGTGCTAAAATATCAAGCTCAAGAGTATACTTTCTAAAGAGATTTTTGAAAAAATATTCTTTCCCACAGTTCTCTCTTGCTCTCTATTTTTCCTCAGTTGGTTGTTACAGTTCCAAGGTCCAGATCAAGCCAGCTTGCCTACTCCACAGTATTCATTTCCTTCAGAAACCTCTGACAATATAAAATTAACTCTTCAGCTACCAAACTTCCTTTTTCCACATCCCAATCTGCAGATCTAAAATTAGGGGCCCAGCTTCACTTACCACTATCAGTGTTTTCTTTCAGAGGTAATGAAAATAAAAATGCTGTCACAATTTCTTGGACAAAGAGCAAGATTATAGTATTTTAAGAGTGCTGTGAGAAGTGAATTGCCAAGCCAGCAAGTGCCATCGAGTCGGATCCAATTCAGTGCAGTGAATTGGAGATTTCGTATTAACATTTTTATGATTTTTTTCCTTCAACAGTACAGAATTTTATTTCTAGAAGTTTATTTCATTTCCTGAATTTTTTTTTTGTTAGTTGATGTTGATGTCAGCTATCTAATTTGTAGCTACAACTTCCTCCTGAATACCCTCTAGTTGTCTAAAATGAACTTCAAATTTAATACACCCCAAATGGAACACAAACTCTCCGAGCAAAACAAGACAGTCCTTTTCCAAGGTTCTAGGTTATAAGAAATAAACTTACCATCCTGAAACCTAGGACTCTTCCCCGAAATCTGCTTCCTTGTCATCGCTAGCCAGTCCATCACTTACCTCACTGACAACAAACCAGAGAAACCAAACCAAACCCATTGCTCTTGAGTTGATTCCAACGCATACCTGACGGATACACACTCTTAAATAGCATTACAACATTTCAACTTGTATTTCTGGCACCTCTATATCCTAGTGAACACTGCTTCTGGCCATAGCTATTGAATATTCCCCTGACATGCTTTTCTTTTAATTACCCTCCACTCTGCAGTTAGCTTAGCAATGTTTGCACGCACAAACCTTTTTTTTTTTTTTTTTGCCTCCAGGCTGAAACCTCTAAGGAACCTCCTATTAAAGACAATAGTCCTTAAGTGGGACTATTACCCCACAACACCTTGCCAATTTCTTCATCCTTAATTATCTCCCTACCTGCTTTTCCTCCAGGCCCCCTTTTCTTCATGCTCCTTCTCTCCTAACAACTCTTCTTGCTCTCTTCACCTAGTGAGCTCCTACCTGGAATCACTAAATACACAGAAATGCAGTGAGTAAGTTGCTCTATTAATATTACCTTTGCTTTTGTGACTATTTAGGTGAAAATATTACAACAATTCTGAAAGCCATCACTGGACCTAGTCCTGGTCAGTTTGCTCTTGTATGGTCAAAAAGAAAGGATGACAAGCTGAACTAAGCAGTTAGGAGGAAAATTTCAGGGGTGGGTGAGTGGGCCGGGGTGGGAAGCTGGTACATCCACTGAAGTCCTGCTTCCCAGCTCTTCAGTGGTACACGTTGATTTCTTATGAGACAAAAAATGCATAAAACACTTGAGTGCAGATAGGAGACTGGACTTGCTTACATCTAGAGATGTCCTCATCTAGGGTTCTGCACCCTGAGTGGTTTCTGCCATGCCCCTTTTTGTGGTCTTTCTCACAATCAGTTCTCAATCATGCATAAAGTGTTTCTGTTCCTGAGACATCAGAAATACCATCTACCTTCGTTTTATGTGATTTTTGACATGAAAGCAATGCAACCAGTTCATGGTAAGACTATAAGCACTTTCAGAATAATATACATTTTTTATGTTCACTTCATGAAAAGATGAGGAAAACATTTTCAGAAATTCCTTTATTTCTAATCTTTCAAAACCAAGTAAAGATGTTTGTTTTTTAAAAGGTTGCTTAATGATCATTCTTTTTGACATTACATGATGGAAAGTCAACAATGTGACATTTTCCATAAGAAAAACAGAAAGATGGGACTGAAAAATACAATAACAAGAGCTGCCACTGCAACAGCCAGTAAGTCTGGGATGATTCTCGGTGCAATTTGTTTCTTTTAGTCTGGCAAAGGTTTTGGCTTCAGTTTCATGTTCTTTGATTATTATTATGCCTGTCTACTAGTGGAAACTGCAAGTACTCTCTCTGCCTTTCCGTCCAGAAAGAGTGAAAAGAAGAAAGGGCTTAAAGCAAAAAATAGCACTATTGGTTTTAAAGATTCAAAAGAGCTGTTTATTCAGATCGTCTGATTCAGTAGATAGTTGTCCAGTTCTTGATAGTCTATACTAGATCTCTGCTATACTATGGGCCAAACCTTTGGTGAACGATGTATGGTGTTAAACTCACAAAGGCATATCATATGCTTTCTTAGAAATAATTTGTTTGGAGTAAGCCATCAGGTTTAACACAGATTGCAGAGGCCTTTCTCAAAGATTCTCTGCTTACAGGCAACCTTTCACAAAACCACATCACAGATCACCTCAATTGCAACTTCAGCGGGACTACAATACCATGCTTCACAAAGAAGTGGTCTTTGAAGAACTGCCATATGACTAAGCAGAACAAGCTGGAGCCTAATGGATTTTTCTGTGTGTTTCCTTTTGGTGCCCTGGTTTTAAGGCCAAATTGACATGAAAATGTGTTCCATGCCCTTTATATAAGGTGAATATGTCTGCCGTTGTAAGAAGGTCAGGATGAATTGGATAACATCTTTCAAAGAGAAATGTCATTCTCTAAGTGAAGGTTTTTTTTGGCTTTTTTTTTTTTAATGTAGTCAATACACTTATATCTATTCCAAAGAATTTTATTTTTTTGTGGTGTATTTTCTGGTGATTTCTAATTCACAACTGAAATACACTATTTGCATTTAAATGGTTTTGGGAATTAATCAGAATAGAGTTATACTCTGGAAAGAGAGTTTCATTAAATTCCATTAATAAAAAAATCTTTACATGTTTTCTGTGGGTAAATAACAAATTATCAGAGATTTAGCAGCAGCTTAAAACAAATTTGTATTAGCTCATACTTTTGAGGTCAGAAGTTCTGGCACAGTAGCTGGGTTCTCGTCTCAGGCATTGGCAGAATACGGTCTCATCTGGAGGTCGGAGTTGGCAACCACAGTCATGCAGGTTGGGCAGAACAGAATCCGTGAAGAGGTGTGAGACCCTTACTCTCTTGCTGACTGTGAGCTGGTCTCCTGTCAGTTCCTAGGGGCCATTCCCAGTATTTGCCACACAACCTCCTCCATCTTCAAATCAACGAGAGAAACTCTCCCTGCATTGAATCCCACTCATGTGTTGAGTTCCTGGCCTCCTCTTTCTCTGACCTTCGACTCAGAATTAAAAGTTGCACTCAGATTTAGAGACCTAGATTTCAGAACGATTACATCAGGCCTACCGAAGATAAACTTCGTTTTTTGAAGTTAACCACAGAAAGTCCCTCCCAGAGTGGTGCAAACATTTAACATGATTGGCTGCTTATCAAAGGCTGGAACTTAGACCTCATCCAGTGACACCTCAGAAAATGCTCTAGTGATCTACTTTTGAAAAATCAGCACAATTCTACTCTGACACATGTGGGTTCACCATAAGACAGAGTCGACTCAGTGGCAAAGGATTTACTCGTGGTTGATAAGTCCATCATATCCACCCCAAAACCAAACCAAGCCCACTGCCATCAAGTTGATACCAACTCATAGCCACCCTATAGGACCAAGTAGAACTGCTCTACAGGGTCTCCAATCATATCCACAGTCCCAGGACTAATACAGGGCATATCTAACAAGGGGCATAGATCTTGGGGCCATTTTAGAATCTGCTTCCACACAAAGTTTTAAATTTGATTAAATTTAAATTTTAAATTCTAGGTTTATCTATTAGCTTCTTTCCCTGCAAAGCTGTGAACTCAAGGCAGTACTTGGTGGGTGCTAGACTGAGGGTCCACCAGTAAACTGAGGCTTCATGCCAGCTTGACTGCTTCCTTCATTCCTTTCTGCTTGAGCTTACTGTCAGCCCACCAGCCGTTCCCCGCAGTTACATAGGGCTGCGCTGGGGGTACTGCTCCAGGCTGTCATCCTCCCCTTCCTCCGTCACCTCTCTTCTAGTTCTATTTTGGTTGCTTGGATGTTACTTATTTTTGAAGATCTTTTGACACCTTTAATTGCTCTTCTCTTCCTATGCCTATTAAGTTTTCTCACCTTTTGATATTGGCATTAGGAACATTTTAAATAATTTGCCAGATAATGTTTTACCACTGCTATTTTCTGTGAGTTTCACTGATATGCCTTTAACCCTGTATTAATTTTGCTGTTGTTAAGTGGAATGTTAAGTGTTGTTAAGTGTTAAGTGGAATGGAGTGAAGCTATTTTCCACGTAGGATTGGAGGGCTCCTTTTATCCAAGGTCTTATTTCTTCCTATGGCAACTAATTCAAAGTCAAGGCAATTTAGTAATATAAATTTGCTTTGCAACTCAAAATACTGATTGTTAAAAATGATTTAATTTCTTTGTGTACAGCTAGTCTTTGCCTATCCAGAGAGAGTCTGAGCACTTATTCTAAGAAGAGTTAGCGTATTTTTTTAAGGTTGAAATTCTTTCAAACTTTCCATAAAGCTGAAACATAGAACTTCTGTTGTTAATACTGGAAATACAGTTCCTCAAACGTGGCACATTTCACTGGTGTGTATTTGAGAGTCCTGAAGTTTGGATTTTGTTTCTGACTCATATGGATAAAGAACTTCTTACACTTTTATTTTTCTTCACTTCTGGATGTACCATGCTATGCTGGATATTGCTGGGACAATAAGCCTCAGGCTCAGTAACCACATGGACAAAATGGAGACGAGCCACATTTTTATGTCCCCCCAAATTTACTCACACCTCTCACATATTTGTAGCCTGTGATATAACTTGTATTTGATTTAATTTCTACCCACAAACTGAAGAAATGAATTATTCTGATCATCAAAAGACAGCTTGCTACTCCAAGATGCGATGCCTGCTGTCCTTTGTTACCTGTCCTCTCCCCACCCCACCAGATACGAGTTCTGTAAAATATGACCCACGGCTCTTGGTGAGATACACTCTGGTGCTCTCTATACCACGTGCTCTGTTCTCTTCTCTCTTTCATAGTACGCTGTCACTGAACTTATCTTAAACGTAAAGTAAAAGGGATAAGTCCCCTGGATTGAACCTTGAAATTAAGGGAAAAGTTCTTAGAAACACCTTGTGAAAGAATTTTAAAACACAGAATGAGCACATACATCCCTTTTCTGAGTGTAAAGTAGGCACAACTGAAAATACTTTTAACTGCTATAAAATTCCCTAGAGTCCTGTGAACAAAGATATAAAATTATAGGCATGGATTAGACACACAGGTACCCTAAATATTGCTGATAAAATTATATTCTCTTCTAACCCTCACTCACTTAACCTCACCCTATAGTATGCGTGGCAAAGATGTAGCTGGTATGTACATCTTAGATTTACACAAAATGAAGTACAATCCATTACTTATTTTTTTTTTTTAAAAGAGAGCCCAAAGTCAAGCACACAGAAAGAGGTGAACCAAAGTCCTTTCACATGGCAAATCAGAAGTAAAAGGCTAAGAGTTAAAAAAGATGGAAATAATAAGATTCAGATTTTTAGAAAACTGAAGGAAATAAGATAACTTATCTAAACATTTGCTAAGATTTGTTAACACTTCTTCTCCTTGTTTATCTGTGGTCAGCAGAATATCACCTCATCCCACCAAAAAGTTTACATCTTAATCCCTGGCGCCTATGAATATGTTACTTTACATGGCAAAGGATAATCACAGTTGTAGATGAATTTGATGTTGCTGATTATCTGAAGATGAAATAGCGAGACTATTCTGAATTATTTCGGTGGGCCCAATGTAATCACAAAAGTTCTTGAAAAATGGAAGACCTAGACTGAGAACAAGCCAGAGTGCTGTGATACGAGAAGGACTTGGCCCGTTATCACTGGATCTGAAGACAGAGGAAGGGGCCACAAGCCAAGCAAGGCAAGCATCCTCTACATGTGGAAAAATGCAAGGGAACATACTCTCCCTAGAGGCTCCAGAAAGACTGCAGCCCTGCTGAAACCTTGATTTTACCCCAGGGAGATCCGTATTAAGATTGCCAACCTCCAGAACTACTAGAAATAAATTTTGAGTTTTAAGTTTGTGGTAATTTATTGCAGAAGCAATGGAAAACTAATCTGTTATCTGATGAACCCTAACTAACCAATTTGTGGTGAAGAGTAATAATTTCTTAATTGACAAAACTTAATCACTACTGAGACCCTGGTGGTACAGTGATTAAGAGCTTGGCTGCTAATCAAAAGGTCAGCAGTTTGAATCCACCATCCAGTTTGTCCTTGGAAAGCCTGTGGGAACAGTTCTACTCTCATCCTATGGAGTCACTACGAGTCAGAATCTGTTTGACTGCAGCAGTTTTGATACTCTGTTTGTGTTTTTACTAATTCTTGGGAGTTTGCATTTGATAAGTGGAATGCTTTATGTTAACTATTAGATTAACACAGTGAAGCTACTAGTTGCATTAATGATTGCAAAAGCATAAACATCTTCACTTGCATCATGTTCCACCCGAGGGGCAACCTTTACATTTGTAACTTTTACTCACAGCTGATTTGAATTTTGTGACAGAGAAGGATAGGAAAGCCTTCATCCTGTGTTAAAAATGCCAGTGTCTTTGCTGTGGTGAATTAGAGTTGAGAATCTACAGTTTGTAGTTCAGAGTTCTGTCCTCCAGCAGAGGGCATGTGTATTTTTTACCTTGGGTAAACCCCGAAAGCAAAGCACAGTCTATCCTCATGCAATTTTCCATCAATTTATAGACTTGATCTTAAGATTTAAGTAGTATTTATACATTTGCTCAGATTGTTAGACTATTTCTAAAGCCACTATCGTCAGATTTGGGTGTAAGGAAGACAGCTTTGGTTTGTGCTCCTGAGGTCCCCTTTGATAGGTTATTGAGGCTCTCAGAGTCCACAGCTCCTCTCACGCATTGCTGCAACTCTGCTGGCCACATCCAGGGCTGCTGTGTCTGGGGCCCTTGGCCCTGTATCAGCCTCAGAGCTGCATTGCTTGGCTCAGAGCAGCCCCTGCCGCTGTGGGGCTTCCAGCATCTCACTGCCCAGCATGTCCTCAAGGCGGGGCCCCTACGGTCTGCAAAGACTGTTCATTCCACTATCATTTAAACAACGAGCTTTCTTTCCAAAAGAGCACACTCTTTCAAAACAGGTTATTTTCAGAGCCAAACAAGAAACAGAAAAGAAATAGTATTCATAGGAGGAATTCAGATTACAAATAAGGCCCAAAGAAGGAAAAATGAAGAGTTAGACTCTTGTGTGGGACTTCGTATAATTCTCACCTGCAAATACAGTAAGAGTCTAAGAGACTAAATACTGCTGTGAAAGAGTAACCTTGGTCTTTTGGTTTATTCTCACAATAAATATTATAAAAGGCTCATTGTATTCCAGATCACTGTAAGCACAAAACTTGTGTTTTACTATATTGTAAAATCTCTTGCTTAAAATGACGTTTCTGTAAACCAACCTGTCAGGAGTCAGTTGGCCAGAGCAGGCCTCTCAAAAGTGAGTGTTTTTAAGACCCCAGACACCACTCACCGATGTGGGCTGCAGAGAGCCCTCTTAGCAAAATGCTAGTTGTGCCAATTGGCCTCGATTTCACCTAAGAGCATGGTCTCCTGCCCCCTGTCCCAGCTACTCTGTCCTTGCAATATTGGGTTAAGATGAAATGAGTATTCAAGTTATTCTGAAGTCTACTTAATATTGTTCTTGTTTCTAATGTGTGCTGTCACTGATTTCACCCAACCAGGTTTCTAGCAACTATCTAATCTAAACCCTGCCCCCCCCCCCTTTCCTCCCTCTCCTCCTTTGCAGCTGTCAAAGAGTCCAAGCTGCCATCTGAGGGCACAGCAAATGATCCCAACTCAGCAGGAACGGATGCTCATTGAGACCAAAATGACATGGGATAAAGACAACCCAGAAGACAGACAGACCCACATGAGTGGGTGTCTACATCAACTTGGGACCAAAAGAATCAGATGGTGCCTGGCCACCACCAGTGATAGACGCGATGGAGCTCACTAAATTGAGTCTCACTGGCAACACAAGAATAAAAAGGGGTGCACCCTGAGATCTCCACTAAAAGACCACAATTGACGGTCCAGCAGTTTCAGGGTTCCCCTGGAAGCATGGCCCCTGGCCCTGATGCTGCCCTTGCCCATAAGCCATTAATGAAGGTCCACTTTTCGGACACGAATGAATTGGATTTGGCAATGCAGAGTGACCATATATTGGATGCACTTTATGGTTCTATACATCTATAGGATATCATCCTACTGACCTCTGGCTGGAGGAAGGAGAGTGGGTGGAGAGGAGGGGAAAGGAGGCTGTTGGGAGGATGAGACATGTATGGAGCAGAGAGGAATAGTGTGCTGTCACCAGGCAGGGAGAGCATTAAAAGCTGCATATAGGTGGGCATGTAAATTTATACGGGAATGTATATTTTCACTCAGTCACAATAAAAAAAAAAAAAAAAAAGCGGGGCAGTGTGTACCTAAAGCCCCTGGAGATCTTAACACAAAGCCGAGGCAGGTTTCAGAAAGCCTGGGTGGGGCCTCATGCTCGGAATTTCCAGCAGGCTCTGAAATGTCCACAGGCAGCATTTCGAGTGGCAAAGAACTAGAGCCCTTGGAGAACCAGAGTCACATCCTGCTTTATCTACCTCATTTCAATACTGCTCCTTTGAGAACATTTTATGAAACAGCCACAACAAGACATTTCCCTTGTCACTACTGCACAACTGCATTACCAGAGGAAGTGATAATTGTTGATGCGGACCTTTATAAGTGTCATACGAAAGTGACTGATAAAACTAGAGAACATGTTACATTTTCATTTTTTGTGTCTGGGGAGGACACATAGATGAGATGGCAACCTGGAAATTTATCATCTACATCCATGAAAACAGAATAATTCAAAGTGTCAGCATCTCTAAAGCCCTTGACACAGACAAGCAGGTGCTATATTTGTCCACAGGATGTGGCAACATGTACCCGGAATAAGAGAGGTATTGGAAGACTTCAAAGCTGTTTTCTATAAAGTATAACTCTTTAGCCAGGGCAGAGCTGGGCCCAAGTGAGTGAGAATGCTCTGCATTCGGAAATAAGCCAAGCCTTTATGAAGCCACTACACGGTAAAGCTTCAGGGGAGTGTGTTTTACTACTGTATTTTACAAAGCTCTGTGCCTTCAACTGCTCCCAGATGCACAGTTCAGGTTCATGTACCTCATCTCTCCTTCCCACTTTATATGAGGTGATCATATCTTTTACTCACAAAGCTGGGGAAAATGTCCTTGAATGTACCAATGGTAGACATCTCTGTCATTAAAGCCCGATGATAAAAATCTCCCCTAAGATCTAAAGTTAGAGATCATGTGGCTTTATGAAAGTTCCATTAGCCCTGGGAGCAAAGTCCCCAATGCAAGAGCTTAGATTCCTCACACACAAGGCAGCCACTTCTAACAACAAGAACAAAGTAGCTGTGACTTTTACATAGAGAGATTTTTGGAAGTGAATAAAAAATAATGCCAAAATATGGAGGTTATGGTTAAGAATCCACAATGTCTGATATACTTTGCTCAGCAAGCTAAGAAGTTAAAGAGAACAATGATATTACCTTACTTAATTACAGATTTGCAAAACATTTCTTGGCATATCCTGACTTCACAGCTCTAAAATACATTTTAAGTAACATATTATCTTTTCATTTGAAAGTGTTAATATTGTCTGGCACATTAAAGGAATATTATATTCTATTAGGGAGATATTCTCTTTTTAGAACATAAATACACAGTATGGATATGATAATAGTGTTTTCAGGCAGCAAAAAAATTAGCATTTTATGCAGATGATAATGTAATGTTTCTCTTTAAGCAGTAAAATAATTTCCTCATTTATTACAATAGGTGTAATTATAATAGCTATATTATTATTAATAGCTGTATAATAGCTGCACAGTTATTAATTCTAGGTATAAAATCAATTTAAATTTAGTCAAAACTTTATTATTAAAAAGTTATTAAGACTCCTTTGGATCCGACTCAATGGCACTTGGCTTTTGGCTTGGCTTTCCTTATCATTTTAATGCGCCTCCAAAGCACTCTAACTAGTTGAGCCAATTATTAGGTATCATAAAAGAAACATTTTTTTTCTTTCAAAACTAATACAGGTACTGTAATATGCTAGCAGAGTATTTGAATATAACAGTTTTTAAGATGGAGAGAAATATTTAAATAATTTAATTTAAACAGGATCCTTGTAGACTGTCTTACATCCATGGTGGAACGTATTAAATCTGATTTGAATTCCGTATCATAACTGCCACATAGCTTGAGATGTATATAGGACTTGAAAGTGTTAATATTTATAGAAAGCATATATTTAACTTTAAATGTGAAAGGGATTTAATAAGTAATAAAAATAATAATTATGGAAAGTTTACCACGTGCCAAGAACCATACTTAACACTTTACATTATTCTATCACTTGACTATAAGGTATGTTTCTGTTATTACTATTCCAGTTTAACTAATGAGAAGACTAAGATGCTAAAATGTGGCAGCCACAGAATCTAAACTTACGTTGCTCTGACTCTGAAGTTTATGCACTTAATTAACATGTCTCAATATATATGTTGTTGTTATTGTACACCATCATTCAATTCCAATTCACAGAGACTCTATAAGACAGAGTAGAACTACATCAAAGGGTTTTCTAGGCTGAAATCTTTACGAGAGTAGATCATCAGGTCTTTTCGCCTATGAAGTGACTAATAAGCTCGAACCACCGACCTTCCAGTCAGCAGCCAGCCATTGAGCCACCAGGGCTCCTTCAATACATGTAGTTGTGGCATAATCTTTAATCCTCAAATAAAATAAAACTAGAGAAAATGTCTCTTACTCTTCAGTTAAAAAGATAACCTAGACTTTTGCCTCTAGATAATGAATGAGTCACCACAATTTACCTTTTGTCTTTTTGCACACACCCTTACCTTAGTAAAACTGATAAATGAGTCTCAACAGCAGTGGTAGCTGGAGAGGGGTGTGTCAATGAATGAGAGATTTCAACAAGTTTCTGGAAGATAGAAGGCAGTTGGGGGTGAATCGGTAAATGGCATGTACTGGGAAAGCCACCACGTGTAGTAAGCAGCTGGAGGAAGCGGAGGGCTAGTCTCTGAAATAAACTCTAGACACTTTTAAAATACTGGGTATTCTGCAAGCAGAAGTAAAAAGCAAAGCTGACAGCACAAGTTTAATACAGGACAGCTATACCAGCTGCACCCGTTCCTACCCCAGCTCCTCAAGCTATATCTACAAACTACAAACAGCTTGAAATTTCCATTCAGGCCATAAGCATAAAGCTCGTCTTTACAGAATCTGAATAAATTGGGAAAATCCACTGTGTTCAAATGTCATATTTTTACCTCATTCTTGTTCTGGAATTTAGCAGGGTCCTTGACCATTTTTTATCTGCTTACTGACACACAAAGGTGTCCCATTGCTAGAACCTTTCTATTCTCTACTCTGAACAGAAGACCCAGCCAGAATTTCTACTCAAAGGAGAGATACAGATAAAAAGAAAAAATTATAAATGAACAATAACAAAGGAAAGAAAAACTTAATACTCAGTAAAATGTCAATTAATCATTAGGTATATGAAAAAAATAAGCATCATAAAAGAAAGACACCAAGACGTACAATTTGAAAAACCGACTTCTGAGGAAATAAATTCACAGAACAAAATAGAAATTTAAAAGTGAAAAATCTAAACAACAGAATTAAATATATCAAATGAGATATGAGGCCTGACAAATCTGTGAACTGACTTGCTCTAAGTGCTACATACCTTATTGCTGAATATCACTGCAATGCTCACCTTCAAAATACTTCTCTCGGGAAGCCATGTACCAACGCCAGCCAGCACCTGGTCCACCTTCAAAGTAATTTTGGAACTCTTTCTGGAATGGCCATGACACGCAGCAGAATGGTGGCAAGTTCACAAACTTAACTGTATAGTTGTCTGTAAAGCAGGTTTTAGGCAGTAAACAAATAACTGTATTGAAACACTCTCCCTACTCACCTGATCTGGCCCCCAATGACTTCTTTACCCAAAGATAAAAGAAATACTGGAAGAAAGATATTTTGATGACATTCAGGACATCAAGGGTAATATAACAGTTCTGATGGCCATTCCAGAAAAAGAGTTCCAAAATTGCTTTGAAGGGTGGAATAGGCACTGGCATCAGTGCATAGCTTCTCAAGGGGAGTACTTCGAAGATGAACATAGTGATATTCAGCAATGAATCATGTATCACTTTTTCTAGGACAAGTTCAACTTAATTGGCTGTCTTCATATTTCATCCATACAATAGACAAAAGTCCACCGTGAAGAAAAAAGCAGAAGGCAGTCTAAAAAATTTAATATGGTCTTGCAAAAATAAAAATTTGAAGACAAGGCCTACAAAACAAAGTCAAGAAAAAAGAAACTGATAAAATTACATAAAAGAAAAGATTTTTTAAAAAAAGAACATAACAGAAAAGACAAGAGCAGCCCACAACAGCAAATGTTCATCTAAAAAGAGCCCTAGAAGAATAAACAGAGGAAACCAGAAAGAAGTAAAAGAAAGTAATTTTCTAATGGAAATGAGAAAGGACTTGAGTTTCCAAATTGTAAAAGCCTAACCAGCTCAGTATACGAGAAATGCTAATATCAAAGATCATTATTATCACTTTCAGAAATGCACACAATCATGACTGCACGTTACTAGAAGTCAGTAGAAAATAGGCTTCAAAAGCTTTGAGGGAAAATCATTTTTAATAAAGAATTCCAGATTCAACAAAACTTTAATCAAGGTAAGAGTAAAATAAAAGCAATTTTAGATTAGCAAAAAGTTAAAGAAACAACATAATGATTTCTCAGTGAAGAGAGATGGAGAAGGACTAAAGAGAATGAATGCTATGATTTTAGAAAGCAGGAATGAGAGAAAGAGCAGTCTCTGAGGAGAAAAAGAGTAGATAGAATGAGTTAAAAAAAAAAAAAACCAAACTCACTGCTCTCAAGTTAATTATGGCTCATAGTGATCCTATGGTAACCCTATATAGCCCCCACAGAGCTTTCAAGAAGTGTCTGGTGAATTCACACTACCAGCATTCTGGTTAGCAGCAACAGGACTTAACCACTGTGCAACAGGGTTTCTGACAGAATCGCCAGAGGGAGGAAAATGCAAACAGAAATTCTGGGTGAGCAGAAACTATAGTAACTTTATGGTCCCAATGAAAAACAAATCCAGTTGTGGTTTATTTAAAGAAATAAATGCCATATAAGAAAAGAGAACTCACCTGAGCTTGGTGAGGAAAAGGCTTTGTTAGAGTAATCCAGGAATTAGGGTACAGGGGTCACGAAGGCATGTATGTAGTCTAGCACACTGCTTCACGGCCTAGAATACATCATTATTTGTAACGATACTGCTGATATTCGACATCCCCTTCTTCTACAGTATAGGCCAGCAAGCTGCAGTCCATGAGACAGATCATAACCATGACCTGTTCTTAGATGGCTCAAGAGCTAAGAATAATATTTTCAAGGGTTAGAAGAATTAAAGAAAATGGAGAAGAGAAGCAGAAGAAAAATAAAGAGGGGAAGGAGTGGAAGAAAGAGGCGAGTAAAAGAAGGGACAGAAAAAGGAGGAGAAGAAGGAAAAGGAGAAGGAGAAGGAAGAGGCTGAGAAGGTTCAGAAGCAGAACTTCCATAGTCCACAAAGCCTAAAATATTTACCATCTGGCTGTTTGCAGAATTTGCTAACCCCTGTTCCATAGCTGGAAATCCTGGTGGTGTAGTGGTTAAGTGCTATATCTGCTAACCAAAAGTCAGCAGTTCGGATCCTCCAAGGGCTCCTTGGAAACTCTATGGGGCAGTTCTACTCTGACCTACAGCATCACTGAGTCAGAATCAACTCCATGGTAGTGGGTTTTGGGGTTTGGTTCTGTAGTTGGAGCCCTGGTGTCATGGTGGTTAAGAGCTCAGGCTGCTAACCAAACCAATAAGTCAGCATTTGAAACCACCAGTACTCCCTGGACAGTTCTCGTTTGCCCTATAGGGTTGCCACACATTGGAACTGACTAGCCAGCAACAAGTACAGCTTCTACAATACTAATCGTTGAATGGTACAAACAGTTGCCATGCTTACTGCTAACTGAAAGTTTGAAGGTTCAAGTTTACCCAGGGGCATCTCAGAGGAAAAATCAGCCACTGAAAACCCTATGGAGCACAGTTCTACTCTGACTCACAATGGGTTGCCCCGAATTGGAGTCTACTCAAAGGCAACTGGCGACTGTTTTTTCGGTCTGTAGTAAGAGTTGGGCATGATGAGGTCCCAAATCAAGAGCCTTTCCGAACAGGTAAGATTATGAAACTTTGCCGTGGACAGTGAAACTAAAATAGAAGAATCCCAGGTAGTTTGGGGCCTTTCTGTATTGCAACCACCATTAAAAAAAAAAAAAAAAAAAAAAAAAAAACACTGTTGTAGAGTCAATTCCAACTCACGGTGACCTTAGAGGAGGGTGTAGGACTGCCCCATAGACTTTTCAAGGAGCGCCTGGTGGATTTGAATTGTTGACCTCTTGATTAGCAGCTATAGCACTTAACTACTATTCCACCAGGGTTTCCTGAAAACTGCCAGGTGGTTTCAAAGCAAGTTTTAGGTAGTTGAGCACAGCCAGTAAAACACATAAATATATTTATCAGATATTTTAAAATGTAACTTAAACAAATGTTTCATAGAGTCTGAGAGAGCCCAACAAGCTATCTAAAAACAAGCCATGACTTCATAAAATAGAATAATGCTTTTTTAATTGAAATAAATTATAATGACATTTTTCATATAGGTAAGAAAACATTTAATTCTGTTTTCTGGGAAATGGAAAAAAGTAAGAGCACTAAGAGAAGCTGATTAAATGTAGAGATAAAAAAGACAAAATAAATCTATGATTTCTGGCATAAATAAGGAGCTCAACTCATTGACGTAGCTTTCTTGTGTACAAGCCAGGGTCTTGTTGGGAAACAGATGGCACACTCAAACTGGGTAATTTGAGGAGTGTTAAAGAGACTAACAAAGGTGTGAGCAGGGTTGGAAAACCAGTAAGGAACAGCATAATATCCCAGAGAGAGCAAAGAAGGGACAGGGGCGGAAAGATAACTGTATGGGTAGTCCCTTGACAGGAGTTGTAGCTTTCAGAGAGAAACACTCTTTTCCAGGGAAACTTCACAGGGAGATGTTCAGAGGATAAGGACACTAGCCTCATTCCCTTCCCACTGTCCCTGTTCTGCTGAGTATTCTTCCCATAGAAACCAACCTGCTATCAGAAGACAGAGCAGAGTAGGGGCAAGGTGGGGTCATGGTGGGAAATGGAACAGGAGAGGCAGAGATTAAAAAAAGATAAAGATAAAGAAAGAAAGAAAAAGAAAAGGAACCAAGTTTGTACTTTAAGTCCCAACTTACTCAATATTAAGGTTATGAAAAATAACTTATTCTGTTAAAAGCTCTTGGTAAGTCTACCACTCACTATAATCTGTTAAGGACAAATGCCATGCACCAGAGTGCTTTCTAAAATCAAGGGGAAAGAAACTTCTGGAATGTGCTTGGTCTTGAGATAAAGTAATCTGGTAGTATACCGGATATAAGTACATGGAGTCAGATTTGGCTACTGGAGTCTCACACAGAAAATTTGACATTAGGGTCCCAAACACCAGTGGGCATGTGTTACCATAAACTCTTTGGATATCTAATTTTAAAATACGAAACATAACACAATCACCCTTCATTTGGTAACAATAACAAACCTAACAGTAATTTTCAAAGTCTTAAAATTTATTTACAAACTTTTGAGATAAACCACAACCCTATATGTATCTGGAGTCTCTAACTGATACATAAAGTTAATATGCTCTCTGTTAACTGAAGGGTTGAAGGTTGTGGTCCATCCAGAGGCACCTAAGATGAAGGGCCTGGTGATACGCTTCAAATAGGTCAGAGTTTGAAAACCCTATTGAACAGAGTTCTGACATGACACACATATAGTTACCATGAGTAGGAGCTGACTCAACAGGAGCTGTAATTACATGCGTCCAGAGTGGGATGGGAGAAGACCATGATAAAAAGGGTGCTACATTGTATTACTACAATTCCATCTTAACACCCATGTTGTTATCTGACATTTTCTTACCCATTTCCTTTTTGACTACTGACCCCAAGAAATGTTAGTGCTTGATAATAGGAAATCTGTTTGTCTTGTTATCTTTAAGTACCAAAACCAAACTCATTGACCTCAAGTTCATTCCAACTCACAGTGAATCCACGGGCATCAGAGGAAGGCTGTGTTCCACAGGGTTTTCAGTGGCTTTTTTTCAGAAGTAGGTCAGCAGATCTTTCTTCCAAGGTGCTTCTAGGTAGATCTGAACTGCTAACCTTTTCGTTTATAGCAGAGTACTTAACTGTTAGCATGAAACCAAAATCAAACCAAACCCACTGCCATCGAGTCGGGTCCGACTCACAGCAACCTCAGAGGTCAGGGTAGAACTGCCCTATAGAGTTTCCAAGGAGCACCTGGCACATTTGAACTGCCAACTTTTTGTTTAGCAGATGTAGCACTTAACCAACTGTGCCACCACGGTTCCCATAGATGCTCAATAAATGTGTATTAAATATGTAATGTTGAAATATGTTTGCTTTCAGAGGCACTATTTAGTATAAGGTCAACTTTGCACAAAATTGATAATCTCAAAACAATTTAGTACCACTTTCAAGTTTGTCAGCATCTGATAAGTAAACAAGAAACATTGCAAGGGATACTTCTATGAAATGTCCATAACCAAATGAAAGAATTGTTTGCATAGAATCTCTAGCACTTATTTGTTTTGCTTTTCAGGCTAGTAGTTTTTTTTTTTTTTTTTGGTTCTTACTATTCCTCACTGTTGCATTGCTGTGACACAAAATCAACTCAGTGGTAACTAACAACAACCACCAGATTATTATAGATTTCTTTAAGAACAGGACTGTCATGGATCGAATTGTGTCCCCCCAAAATATGTGTAACCATGTGGCTGGGCCATGATTCCCAGTATCTTGCGACTGCCCTCCATTTTGTGGTTTTCCTATGCTGTACGTTAAAGGTTTAGTGTGGGACTGTAAATCCCTTTATAAGATCACCTCCCTGCTCCACGGTAAAGGGAGTTTCCTGGAGTATGGCTTGCCCCACCCTTAATCCTTTCAGCCTGCAAGAGATAAAAGGACAGAGAAGCAGACACAGAACTCGGAAGCTCCTACCATCAAGAAACCAGCACCGGGAGAAGAGCGCATCCTCAAGACCTGAGATTCCTGCGCCAAGATGCTCCCTGGACAGAGACTGATGCAGTACTGGACTTGCCTCCTGAGTCGACAAGGGGAAAGCCTTTCCCTGGAGCGGACACCCTGAATATGGACTTGCAGCCTACTGGGCTGTGTAAGAATAAACCTTCCTTTGTTAAAGCCATCCACTCTGTGGTATTTCTGTTAGAACAGCACTAGATGACTGAAACAAGGACTTACTGCATATTATCTTTTTCTCATATTATTAATTTATTTGTATGCCTTGTAGGAATAAACCAAGAAGTTACTGAATTGATAAGAATGAGATCTATGAGAACACTCATGGCATTTGGACATCTTTTCTATTTGCTATCTTTGATGTCGTTTTCATATGTCTCCTACATAGTTCTAGAAGAAAACACACAAGAAAAATGTCCTGCAAGTGGACTTGAAATCAATTTCTACTACCTTAAGTGGGTGAGGGAAAAGACCCAAATCATTAAATACGTTCTTCAAATATTTATTACATATAAAATATTATTATGTGTGTCTAAATTTGAGGGCCAACTTCTTTTAACTTCAACTAATAATTTCACTGATCTAGTTTTGACTGATTTCAGGGACAAATTTCATGATCTGTGGGGGGTTCACAGCAAAGAATAATTACTTAGAAATCTAGAATCTGATGGTTGAATACAAGAAGAAATAATGTCTGTGTTGTACAGTCACAGAGTACACATGTAACTACAATGGAAAATTCGGAAGAACAATGTATGAGTGGCTTTTACGAAAAAATCAAATCTGCAGAGCTCCTGGAATTGAAGACCAGGTAGAGAAAAAGGACAGGAATGCCAAGTACTGTTGATCTGACAAGTTCTGATGCCAAACAGATCACCTGCTCCCAGTTCTTTATGCACCACACACTTTGGTGCACTTTCCTATGTCTGTTTGAGCGGGGAGCAAGGTGGGGTGCTCTTCAAGAGGGAGACCTAATGAGAAGACAATAGGCTTCTTTGAACACTGTATTTGCTAGCATATTGTGTGGTAGGATACTTGTTGAACACCTGGGCAGCCACAGAGTGACCACAGAGACAAACTGACATCTTTGAGTGGGTAGGTTCTTTTTTAAAAAAGTGTGAAAACAAGCGTATACAGAGTCATGAAACCTGAGCAGCTTTCAGAGCTTTAAAGATTTACAACACACATTCTTTCCAGCAGCTCTGTGTACTTTCCCCTTCTATATTGTTAAGCTTTTATTTTCCCATTCTTGAACAATTTTATTGAGATATAGTTCACATGTCACAAAATTCACTCATCTAAAGTGTACAATTCAATAGTGTTTAGTATATTCTAAGATATGAGCATAGCATAATTTTAAGTGACAGTGGCAGCAGCAGCTGAGTGAACCCTTTAGACAAGACTTGGATCATTTCCAGGTGAAAACAGACCCAGGTACATAAGAAATTTGAATCAAAGAGAACCTAGGATGCATCCCTGACCTGGCAGGAAGAGACAGGCACTGGTGATACAGCTATGAATGAGACATATCCCCATGCCCCTGGAATTAAGAAATCAATCTAGCATTTTTTCAATCTGTATCTATCAAGAATTTAAGAGAGCAAAGTCGTTGACAGGGGGAGATGTCACAGAGAACTGTGGGGAAGAATCATTCATTGTTGAGTATCCACATATGTTTCAAGCATGATGATAATATGCCTCATTTCCCCCTCACAAATATTGAGAGAGTTCACTTAACTCAGTGAATATTGTACCATTATAGTATTCGGACGGGCAAACTAAGCTCAGTGGGAGATTAAAGCACAAACCGCAAACTCACAGCTGTATGCAGATCCAGGATTCATCCAATCCAGCACAACCCCGAAGCTACATACTTCCCACTATGTCCACTATGTACTCCCATGAAGACAACCAGGACACTGGCCCAGTCCAAGGAGTCCATTGTATAGTAAAGGAGTAAGATACACACATAAATAACCGTGTTGTAAGGTAGTGTGATGGTTAAGATGTGTGTCAACTTGGCTGAGCCATGTTTCTCAGTTTTGACATGTCAGCACTCCCATAATGGGACCTATTATGAGAAGTCAATCAGTTGAAAAGGAGTTTCCTTGGGCCTATGCTCTGTATGCAAATATAAGCAGACATCTTCTGTTTTGCTTACCGTAGATCGTGTAGCTGGGTCCTGTTTGTCTGACCTCTTGTTCCTGGGACTTGAGCTATTAACTGACATGCCAAACATGGAATTCATCAATCGTCATGGCCTGTCAGCAAGAGCCCAGCTGTCCTACCTGCTGATCTTGGGTTAGCCAGTTCCTGCAACTACACAGATCTCAAGAAGCCTCTGTCTTAATCCACAGGCTTGGAATGTTCCAGACTTTACAACCACATGAATAATTTCCTTGATATAAATCACTCTGTCCATGTATATATTTACATGTTTTACTGATTTTGCTTCTCTAGATAACCCATCCTACGACAAGTAGGGTCATGTACTGAGAAATCAGTGGACTGTGGAAAGGAGAAGGAGCTTTTAGAACATTTATTGAGCATTTAATAAAATGCCTGGTACTGTTTTAAGCACTTCACAAGTTTTATCTAAATTTCTGAAAGTATAAAATAAGCATGATCTCTCTTTAATGCTTCATTGTAAATAAATCATGCTGCAGCCACTACAAATAATATAGCATTCTATTTAAAATAATGTTTTTAAAGCCACTATAAATCAAGTTTATAGAAAGTCCCCTGGTACAACAATAATGATTCTAGATGCTGAGAGGAGATAAAGAAAAACTGAAAGGTATTGCTTTCGGTACCAGAAAGTTTCCATATAAACAGAAACACACTCATACACATAATGAAATGTGCAAGCAACTAGCAATTAAAATGGAAAAATAATTTACATAAACCTTAATATGAAGCAAAGTGAGTGTATATTGAAGGAAATAAGAGTGTTGACAGGGTGTTGGAAAGCATTTGCTGGGGAATAAAGAAAAGATAAGCATAAGAAAGGGAAATTACTAAAACTGAAACAAACAAGAGAAGGAAAGATTAAATACAGCAAGATAAAATTAGCATAACTCACCTAATATTATGCTTGACCAAAAGTAAATGCTCAGTAAGTATCAATTTATGCCTCTTCCTTCACTCCTACATTAAGACTCCTGTTTGCAGGAGACTGAAAATGCAACTCCATCTGCTTTTAACCAAGAAGGATTATTCATTGGCCTCAATGTAGCTAGAACATCCAGATACCTTCTCTCTGCTTCTCAGCCCCCTTCATCTGGGTTTCCCTCCCAGTGGTCCACTCCTCCTGGCAAATGTCTTCCTCCAAACCCAAGCTTCCCTCCCAAAGCCCAGAATCTGCACACAAGAGATGGCCCGTCTTCTCAAAAGTTAGGGTAACTGCCAAACCCTTGATTCTCTCTGGCCAGAATTGGAGAGATTTTAGCTTGAACTCTATGTGAGAATGAGACTGAGAAGCTTTTGGGAAGAAAAATGACTTGATCTACATTGGTTTCAAAATAATGACGTTAGGTGGAGTAGAAAGGGTAGAACCTGAAAGTCCAAGCAGTAGGCTCCATGGCCGTCACTAAGCCACGGTAAGATAATCTGAACCAGGTTCCTGGCCATGCAGGCTATGAGAAATTTTCAAAACATAGGATTTGAAGGCAAAGTGGATGATTTCCAAATGGTTGGGAATACTACAGGGAAAAGGGGAAAATCAAAGATAGGGATTTAAGTTGTATGCCTAAAAGGATAATCTTTCCTTAACTGAGAAGAGGAACTTGGGATGGGAAGATGAGAGAGTTGACACATCTCTAGGCATCAAGAATAGGTCTTGATACTATCTCACCCTGGCATTACTTGTAAGTATCAAAATAACAGGAAGCAACAAGTGTTGGAGAGGCTGTAGGGAGAGTGGAACTGTTAAACACTACTGGTGGAAATGTAAATAATATAACCATTTTAGAAAATGATTACAACAATTCTGTATAAAGCTAGAAACAGAAATATCATATGACCCAGCAATTCCATTCCTAGAAATATATAGTAGAGAAACAGGATTTGTTACAAGAACTGACATACGCACACCTATGTTCACTGCAGTATTGCCACAATAGCAAAAAGATGGAAACAACCTAGATGCCCATCAAGAGATGACTCGACAAAAAAAAAACAAACAAAAAACTATGATAAAAGAACAATGATGAATCTGTGAAGCATCTCAGAATACTGGTGAATCTCAAGGGCATTATACTAAATAAAATAAGTCAATCACAAAAGAACAATTATTTTATGAGATCCCTACCATAAAAACTCATGAAAAGTTTGCACACAAAAGAAACAATCTTTAATGGTTATGAAAGAGAGAGTAGAGATGGAAAAACATTAAATAGACAATAGCTAAGTGGTAACTTTGGCGAAGGCTAAGAAGTGCACAGAATTGGGGAAGTCTGCGTATCTGGGGGAAGCCATAGACATATCTGTACTCCTTGAAGGACCAAACTATTGCGCTGAGAGCTTAGGGGACTATGATCTTGGTGAATATTTAGCTCAACTGGCATAACCTGGTTTATAAAGAAAATGTTCTACATTTTCTTGTCTCACTCCTTTGGTAGCAAAGAAGAACTAAGAAAACTAGATAAAAAGGAAAGTTAGTTCAAAGGACTAGCGGGCCACATCCACTAAAGTGTCCACTGGATTAAGTCCTGTGCCACTAGATGGTGCCTGTCTATCACCACTGGCTGCTCTGACAGCAATCACAATAGAAGGTTCTGGACAAAGCTGCAGAAAAATGTAGAACAAAATTCTACCTTACAAAAATGGCTAGATTTCCTGGATACCCCTCTAGCTCAGGAATGAAGTCACTCCTAAGTTGCATCCCCATCCAAAAACTAGGTAGACCCATAAAACAAAACGAGACTAAAGGAGCACACCAGCCCAGGGGCAAGAACTGGAAGGAATAAAGGGACAGGAAAGCTGGAAATAGAGAACCCAAGGTCAAGAAGAGAGAGTGTTGACACGGGTTTGTTAACAAATGTCGTAATACAATATAATGAGGTGTGACAAATATGTTTGCCAACTTGTCCTGGAAGAAATGCTACTGACCACTTGCTGAATATCAGTATGGTCACCTTTGAAGTAATCCCCTTAGGAAACTACGCATCAATGGCAGTGCCTAGTTTACCCTTCAAAGCAATTTTGGAACTCTTTTTCTGGAATGGCCATCAGAGCTGTCATATTACCCTTAATGTCTTGAATGTCATCACAATGTCTTCCTTCCAATATTCCCTTTATCTTTATGTAAACAAAAAGTCACTGGGGGCCAGATCAGGTGAGTAGGGAGGGTGTTCGAATACATTTACTCACTTACTGGCTAAAAACTCTCTCATAGAAAACTATACAATTAAGTTCTCAAACTTGCCACTTGGGCCACTGTGTGCAGTGGTCATTTCGGAAAGAGTTCCAAAATTGCTTTGAAGGTAGACTAGGTGCTGAAATCAGTACATGGCTTCCCGAGAGGAGTACTTTGAAGATGATCATCATAGTGATATTCAGCAATAAGTTGTGTAGCCCTTAGTGCAATTAAGTTCACAGACTTAATTGTCGACCTCATACGTTCTAACTGCTTAATGAGAAACTAGTTCATTCTGTAAAGCTTCATCCAAAGTACAATTAAAATAAAATAAAGATTTTGAGCCAACAATGGACATTGTGATTTGGAGTTCACAAGGGAAGTCTGAGCTGGAGACAAGAGAGAATGACCGGAAAGAGGAGGGGAAGGACTGAGGTTTAGAGAACTGAGAAGGGGATGAAGGACTGAGGGTTAGTGCTATTTGCTGAAGAAGAGGAGTAAAAAACCAATGAGACTGAGAGAGTTATCAGGCAAACAGGAGACAGCTCAGCCAAAGCTGTTGCCTCTAATGCTCAGTGAAGAAGTATAGCAAGGAAAAGGGATCAAGTGTCTTACTCCTGAGGGACCAAGACATACATCTTCACACAGGCACCTTGTAGTGCTTGAGGCAAGAGCACAAACTCAGGGTCTCCTAAGTTTTAAACATTTAAAAGTTATAATAAATCAAGCCAAGCCAAGCCAAGTGCCGTCAAGTTGGATCTGACTCATGGTGGTCAAGGTCAATAAAATATGTTCCATTCTTCTATATTGAGAAGCATAACTCAGAAAGACCGTAGGAGGTCATGTTCAAATTGAAAATTTTCATTCTCCGAAGTTTCAAGGGGAATTCAGCAACAGCAGGCTAGTAGGCTTCCTCTTCCTCTTACCTTGTTCATTCCTGCACTGTCAGGTGTCTCCCATGGACACCCCACCCTACCCTTGGACTTGGGAAAGACCTAAGCTGTTTTCTGGTTGTCTCCTTCTCTACCACTTCCCCCCACCATCAAGCCCATGGGGCCAAAAAGGCCTTCCCATGTGAAGCCAGTGCCTTCCTCTCTGTACCACACTGTGCCACCCGGGCTCATGAAGTTTCTACCTAATGGCCCTACAACTTCCCTCAGGTCCTGTGTGAGCTTTACCCAGGACGTTCTTCCCAAGCGTGTGTCCCCAAGCCCAAGGGTAGTCAAGAAGCAGCTGTTTAAAGGAATGAAGAACAGCAAAGACATAAGGAAAAATGAACCCCATAGACAGAAAGATCTACATAAACCCAAAACTACACCAACACGAGACTGGAAGAACTAGGTGGCGCCTGGCTACCACCAACGAACTGCCCTTGCAGGGAATTCAGCAAAGAGTCTTTGATGGAGCAGGAGAAACGCAGGCTGCAGAATTTGAACTCTGGTAAAAAAAAAAAAAAAGACCTGATGGGGCCCTGGAAGACTGGTGAAGAGTGTGCTTTTGAATAAGTAGGTACAGGAGACTAATAGGGCATCATTTGTATGGAGTCAAGATGGGAAGCCAGAGAGTGACAGGAGCTGGGAAATACAGGGTGGAGAGGAAGAAGGTGCTGTCACAGTGTGAGGAGAGCAGCTAGGGTCACATAACAAAGTGAGTGTAAGTTTTTATATGAGAAACTGGCTTGAACTGCAAACTCTCACTAAAACACAATGAAAAAAATAAAGAAATAACTATTACAGGAGTGCTGGATTTGGTTTTTGCTGCTACGTCTTTCAGTGCAGAATGCTCAGAAACATGGCCCAGGGTGCCCACATTTTTAAATCACTACCAAAAAAAAAAAAAAAAGAAAGAAAGAGGAGAATAAGAAGCCATTGCCACCTTATTCATAAGACAGGGGAGTTTCCTGCTTATAAAAATGGCTACTTTCTGGTGGGCGAAGCATAAGAAATAGGGAATTAACAAAAAACACTTGCAGAAAGTTCAGTAAGTCATAGACACTACTTTAAACACTTTGAGTGAAAACTCATTAACTCCTCAAAACTATCCAGTGAAGTAAGTGATCTTCTTTTCACCAATAAGGAAATAAAGCTACTTGCCAAGATCAAGTAGCTAGAAAGTGGAAGAACCAGAAGGATCAACTAAAGAGTGTGACCTGAGTAATTATGCTAATAGCTGCTACATCCTGGTGGCAAAGCAGTTAAAGAGCTGTGCTGCTAACCAAAAGGTTAGCAGTTTGAATTCATCAGCTGCTCCTTGGAAATCCGATGGGCCAGTTGTACTCTGTCCTTAAGCGTCACTAGAGTCAGAACTGCCCCAATGGCAATGACCTTTTCTATTACACTATGTAATATCACAGCCCTGGAGGCAGGGAAAGAGTGTGTCAACATCACAACTAACATCCCTAGATATCACACTGACATATATTTTGATTGCTTAATTAAGCTTGGCTGCTACGTATTCACACGAATAAATGTATAATAAATGTATACTGTAAATAATCTGAAAGACAAGAGGACAAAAAATGTTTTAAAAGTGGCTTTGTAAATTCATCATCTGCTTGCATCCATTGGAGATAAGAAGGACAACTGTTTGAGTCCCTATTTTCAGTCTTTTGGGTATATACCTAGGAGTGGAATTGCTGGGCTATATGGTATAAAAGGGAACCCTGGCGGCATAGTGGTTAAGTGCTACAGCTGCCAACCAAAAGTGAGCAATTCAAGTTCACCAGGCACTCCCTAGGAAACTGTGGAGCAGTTCTACTCTGTTCTATGAGCTCACTATGAATCACAATCAACTCAGCAGCAACAAGTGTGTTTGGGTTTACTTCGGTATAGCCTGAAAAGGGCGTGAAGGTGGTATCTGACATCCTCTGACTTCATAAGAGGGAAGGAGAACCAAGATCAACAGCCCAACGCTGATTCTTACGAGGCAGAGGTCAGACATGTCTCCTTTCTTCTCCGTCTTTGCCAGTGTTCACACAAATTGTCCTGCCCATGACACTCTCTGCTTCTCTGCTGGGTTCAGTAATTCATTGCCACGGCTACACAGGACTCACAGACAATACTCACAATATTAGGGAAGTAAAAAGTTATAATTCAGGTTCAGGAACGCTTAGGATACAGGTCTTCCATCGGAACAGCCTCTTCCCAGCCTGAGTATGCCTCTTTGTGACTGGCTAAGGCAAGATTATAAAGTTCTTTTAGCTCTGCTGATAAGTTCCCTGAGGTCCTTTGTTCTGCCAACAAGCCTCAGCCCAAAGGTCCTCTGATTTCTCGCTCTATAGGCCAGGAAGCACACCGCACCTTCCCCTGCTGCCAGTCTCTGTTATTGATGTTGCTCTAACACCATTCTCACCACCTTAAGAGCTACAGCTCTCTCCATCTCCTAGTTTTAGCAGTTTCTCAGTGCACCATCTTGGGTCCAAAGGACTCATGCTCAGCTGCTAGCTGTTCTTCCTTGTTGGTGGTGGAATTATCTCTCTCCCACTGCTGTGGTGGCTCACTTCCAGACCAGTGGGATGGCAAAGTGGAGCAATACTTTTGGTGGGCCACAACCCCACAGTCCCACAGTCCCACCCCAATCACTTAAAGGAGAATTAAAAGACCATGGTGAGAAAGACCACATAAAAGTGATTCATGGCACTGCCTGTGGTAATTGTGTGTTTGACTTTTTGAGGAACTACTGAACCGTTTTCCAGAGTAGCTGTATCATTTCACATTCTCACTAGCAATGGGCAAGAGTTAGAATTTCTCCACATCCTTGATAATATCTGTTATTTTCCATTTTCCGATGATAGCCATATTAGTGGATATGAAATAATATCTTATTGCAGCTTTGATTTACATTTCCGTAACAATTAATGATATTGAGTATCTTTTCATGATCTTGTTGGCCATTTGTATATTTTCTTAAGAGAAACATCCATTCAAGTCTTTTGCCATTATTTTTCTGTTGTTGAGTTGTCGGAGTTTATTGTATAACCCAGATATTAAACCCTAATCAGCTATACACTTGCTAAATATTTTCTTTCATTCTATAGATTGTCCTTCACTTCTGTGATAAAGTCCTTTGATGCACCAAAGTTTTATTGTTCATCCATAAAGCAAAATGAATCTCTGATATGTGCTACAACATGGATAAATCTGAAAGCAGTGTGCTCAACGAAATAGATCAGATGCAAAAGGACAAATGCTTCATTAGTCCACTTATATGAATACTTGGGACAGGCAAACACATAGAAACAAAAGTCTATTATGAGTGGTTACCAGGGCTTGAGGGTGGGGCTTGGAGAGTTCCTACTTAAGGGCACTGAGTTTCTGTTTAGAGGGATGAGAAAACAGTTGAAAATGGATAGTGCTAATGGTTGCACAACATGGTGAATATAATCAATGTCACTGAATTGCACATTTAAAAATAAAGTGGCTAGTGTTTTGTCATATGTATTTTACTACAATTAAAAACATAAAAGATACAGTAACTAAGAACCACATCCAATAATTTTCAAGTTTAGTATTAGAATCATAAGCTCACATAAAATTAGTATGTGAAAAGAATGTATTAGCAAATCTAACTCTTTTCTTCTTTAGTAAAGGAAGATATTTCAGAGAAATTAAATAACTTGCTACTTTCTGCCAGAGCCCACATCCCAAGCCTTTTTTCTTTTTTGTACATTATCCCCATAGCTACTTTCTTCCACCTAGCAGATTATAGAGAATTAGTGCAAAAAATAGGATAGAATGCAAATTTATAGAAAATACTTATGTTGAACTGTTTCATAAGCCTGTGCATATGTTTAAAATATTGATATGTGTGTTCATTCAGTCTATGTAGTTAAATATAAATACGCTAGAGTACATTTCTTCACATTTCAGCTTTTGCTTCTTAACACAATGTTTCAATGTTTGTATTTCAAATACTGCAAAAAATTCATACTTAAGCATTTCCTCAAAATACACAAGAAAGTGGTGATGGAGAAAAAAGAAATGTGAATTAGAGAAATCCTATAGAATCTTGGTAAAATCAGGTGAATTTGTAGAAGTTTAGATATTCTTGAGTTTTGCTAAACCTCAAATAAGCATTGCTAAGTGTTTTTCTAGTTATTTTGTACCCACGTGTTAACAAGGAAAAAGTTACCTGTATGTGTTCAGTTTGGGTTTACTTAAGCTGATAATAATACAACTGTTGAGTTATTTAATGTCCAGCAAGGGGTTTTTTCATTTTTTTGTTTTTTTTAAGTTTTACAGTTCTCCTCTTCCTCTGAACAAGCAAGTGGTGTTTTGCCAGCACAGAACAGAACTTGAACAAGGGGCAGATTGAGTTTGGTTCTAAACTTGGAGCAGACAAATTTGAGTGACTGCCAAGCCTGCTGAAATGTGTTTTCTCCAATCTTCTTAAACTGCATGTGGATTTCAAAGGAAAAATTTCAAAGCCTACTATTGTGAGATTTTTCTTACTGAATATGATCTAAATTGCCATACATTGTGTATAAGATTGTAATATATTTTACCAGTCTTGGATTTCAATATATTTCATTTCATTTCATTCTCTCCAAAATGCTATTATGCAATATTTTGAAATTCAGTTTCTTTTATTTAGCAACGGAATCAGTTATTCCTAGCCATGATGCTTTTGAAATGAATCTACCTTTGATAATCAAGGCTTAAGCTGATATAGACCAGGGAAATATTTACACAGAAAGAAAATATATGATCAATAAAATGCCTAATTTCTGATCACACCAAAGAGTATAAGATGATTCAGTGGAGTCTTAAAGGGGGATGGGAAAGTATTAGCAAAATCAACAGATTGATCCAGACATATGGAAGGCATGGGACATGAATGAGAGTGGGAGAAGGGAAGAAGGGACATTCAAAACAAGGTGCTATGTTGATCGTTTCCCTCGCTGCCAATAAACTGAGAAATATGTCATGGAGAATTCACCATTTAATGGGATGACATTTAAATAATTCCTTTTGTCCATGTTTTTGAGACTTCTCTATACTTCATAAAGGAATATGAGTTATTTTGCATAATTCTATTTCTTTAAAAACTTTTTCCACTTAATTTCAAATTCTGATGTTTTACATTGCAGCTAAACTATGCTAAGAAATAGCAAGGAGGCTCAAAGAGGAAGAAAGAGTTAACATCTTTAAAAATAAATTCTTTAATTGTGGAATGGTGAAAGCTGATATTTGAGATCATGCTGAGAGGTGGGAATTTATTTATCAGTGATCATTTCAACTGATTAAGGATCAGATCTCTATTTTCATCTCTGCAATTCCAATCATTTGTTGTTTTCACACATCAATTATTTTTCTATTCAGGATGAAGCCCAATATGTTCCCAAGATTATTTCTCCATTGGTTTTGCTTCAGTCTGATGTCAATTACTAATATATATATATTTGTAACAGGAGTCCTGGTGGTTCACTGCTTAATTGCATAACTTCTAAACAAAAGGTCAACATTTTGAACCTGCTTGTTCTACTCTGCGGGAGAAAGATGTAGCAGTCTGCTTTTGCAAAGATTTACAGCCTTGGAAACACCATGGGTCTGTTTGGCTTTGCCATAGGGTCACTGTAAGTCAGAATCAGATTCATCTCAGTGGAGTTTTGTATTTCTAACACTTTGAACCCTAATTTTTAAGAATATGATGGTTCTGAATTTTGAAAACTCCACGTAGTATTTAATTTATTAAAAGAGGAAGATTATAAAGTCAGCTTTTATTTTCATGGTACTTAATAGAGTTGTGATTATGGACTTCAGATATTTTCCCAACTCAAATTAACCAGCAATTGCATTAATGATCATTTTTGCAGAGAATGTGATGCCATTGCTTGGATTTTTTTTTAATCCTCCTATGTTGTTGTGGAAGGTTTATTGCTTAAAAGTAACCAATGTAAGCTACCATCATTGTATTTTTAAAAGAGTTAAGAATCTCTTCTAAATTAGGCTTCTTGAGTAATCTTTTTAGCAATCAAGTCAAGTGAAGAAACATCGAGTTAGCACCTAGCATTCCCAAGGAGCAATGGATAATGATTAGGTGAGTGGTGGTGATGTCAGGCTGTCCCAATTGAAACTGTTCTCATCAATTTCTGACATCAAGCAAGTTCCTCTTCTGTTTACCTCAGTTTCCTCATCTATAAGATTTGATGATCATAGCAACAACATCATCCTACAAAGAAAATGGTTGTGAGAATTGAATGAGCTAACACTTAAACAATGGTGAGAACGCAGTAAGAATTTAATTCTGATTAGACATTATTATGTAACAAATTCTCCCATGGAAATCTGAAAGTACAACTTTTTCCATGTCCTTCTGCCTGTATTGCTGAGAATGCAAGCAGTCCTTGCCTTACAGCTATTTGGTTTTTAGTTACTCAAACAAAGCATTTGATAGATAAGATTCAAGGTATTCAGACTCCTTTTCACACTCACTCTCCTTATGTAGCCAAGACCCAAATCTTATGGATCTCAGCATCACTCACCGTCCTTCTCCTCCAACCACAAAAGCTGTCAGTTACTGGAGAGTATGGTATAACCTCACATAGCCACTGGAGATGTGTCCATATCACCTTTACATTCTGTCATCTTTTGCTTTGTATATTTTGAATTTATACTGTAAGTAGCATAGGCATTCAGAGTTTTGCTACCGTTCAAGTGACTTAGCCTATCTTTGGGGTTATAGCGTTGCTATGAGTCAGAATCCACTTGATACCACTGAGTTTGATTTTTTTGTTTTGGGTTATTTTGGGATATCTTTCCAGCTGTTTCCTTTTAGTCATATATACATACATGCATATATATATGCACATGTATGTGTACATGCATACATATACATAATATACATACATATGGCTCATGTTAAACCTGTTAATATTTAAGAAAGAAAGCATAGTACATGATTGGCTACTGTATGCAGTGGGCTATGTTTGAATTACACATATTTTAGAGAGTTCTGGGGAACCCTGGTGGCATCGGTATTTAAGCTATCGGCTGCTAACCAAAAGCTCAGCAGTTCAAATCTAACAGATGTTCCTTGTAAACCCCATAGTAGGCAGTTCTACTGTGTCCTATAGGGTTGCTATGAGTCAGAATCAACTCAATCGCAATGGGATTGCTTACTTTGTTTTAGAGCAAGAGTTCTGTGCTGCACATTTTTAAGTATACGATTATATTCCTGGATGGTTAAATTGGCAAGATACTGTGTTTTATGGTAATACTGAAATTCGCTTACAACATTTCAACTAACTGCTTTTTCATTCACGCTTTTTACATTTATTAAGCACATTCTATTTTCCAGGCCTTGGCTAGATGAGAAACACAGAAAACGAACTCTCCTGGCCCTCCCAGTGGGTATAATCCAGAAAGGTTCAGGAATTCACACTTTTTTTTCCTTTGATTGAATCCTTCTAAATATTATTGCAGTAGACATTATTTGTGTATGTGTGTCTATACATATGTATGAATCTCTGTGTGTATAGATATCTATAGAGAGAGAGAGAGATAGTATATACAGTTTTTCTATAAATTAAGAACTTCAATAACAACCTTAGTCCAGTTTTACAAAAGTGGTCAAACCCAAAGCTAAGTAACTGCAGGCCCACGTATAGATGTCACTTTGTACGAAATAATGAAGTACTAAACTCTCTGGCAAAAGTTACATGGCTCAGAAAAAATATGGAACAGCCTGGAATTTTTCTTCCAAATCATCATAATTTAAACAGACCAGCCAAGCCAAGTGCTAGACAGTGGCACCAGAAAGTTTAAGTTTTCTGTAGAGCCCTAGTTATATCATCACAACTTTAAGGGTCCATTTCTGATATTATAGATCATCTGGCCTTATAGAAATACCTTTTAACCTGTTGTTTCAGGAGATACTACACTCCTTCACTAGCTTGTGAAAAAAAAATCTGAATCAAAGTTTTATTGATAATTATATAATCCTTACAACTGGATCAATAAGCAATATGATCATACATGGAGAAATGGCTGACGTTGTCAAGGATTTCATTTTACTTGAAACCACAAATCAACACCTATGGAAGCAGCACTCAAGAAATCAAAAGATGCATTGCATTGGGCAAATCAGCTGCAAAAGACCTCTTTAAAATATTGAAAAGCAAAGGTGTCACTTTGAAGACTAAGGTGCACCTGATCCAAGCCATGGTAATTTCAACTGTATCTTATGCACGTGAAAGCTGGACAGTTAGTAAGGAAAATAGAAGAAGAACTGCCACCTCTGAATTATGATATTGACAAAGAATATACCATGAATTTCCAAAAGAACAAGCAAATTTCTCTTGGAATAAATATAACCAGAATGCTCCTTAGAGGCTAAAATGGTAAGACTATGTCTCATATACTTTGACCGTGTTGTCAGGAGAGGTAAATCCCTAGAGAAAGCCATCATACTTGGTAAAATAGAGGGTCAATGGAAAAGAGGAAGATCCTCAAGGGGATGAATTGAAACAGTGACTGCAACAATGGGCACAACCCTAACAATGATTGTGAGCATGGCACTGGACCAGGAAGTGTTTTGTTCTGTGGAATCAACCCAAAGGCACCTAACAATAGTGACAACAACATGCTCATACATGGAGGAGCCCTGTGGTGAGGCAAAGGGTTAGCTCAACTGCTAGCCCAAAGGCCAGTGGTTCAGAACTACCCAGAAACAGAACAGGGCTGGGGGATCTCTTCTGAAAGTTCACAGCCTTGAAAACACCACGTAGCAGTTCTGCTCTGCATGCATGGGGTAGCCATGAGTCAGAATAAAACAGCTGGCAACCAACAACAGTAACAACAACTTTATATGTGCATTGCTTATTTAATTGCTAAACCTAGCTCCTATTTTGTTTTATCTTCTAGTACTTTGATCCATATTGTAAAATTGAAAAACCAGACCCATTGCCATTGAATCCTTTCCAGTTCTAGCAGACCATGTAATAGAGAGCAGAACAGCTCTAGAGAGTTTCCAAGGAATGGCTAGTGGATTCAAACTGCTGAACTTTTAATTAGCTGCTGTAGCTCTTCACCACTGCATCACCAAGATTTCCCATATTGTAAAAACAACATTCAAATAAGGAAATTAAAGATTTCATGAGACCAGTTTCAGAGGGAAAAGGACTCTGGTTTCTGGAGTCTAATTTGAGGATCAACATGTCTTCCACAAACTTTTAAAATTCTCTGTTCCAGGAATGCTTGCATTCATATGGGTATGCCTAATCAACAAACACTTTACTTTCTTATTAAAACCTGTTGATGGTAATTTTGTGCATAAGCACTTCAGACACTGTTTAAAAGGAATATCATTGAGTTATATGGATGAAATTAAGATATTTCAATCACTCTGTTTTTATTATGACCAATTTACTGACAGCAATATTTATTTTTCACTAAATTAAGAGGTATCAGACACACAGCTGTTGGTTAAATATCACGATCTTCTCCTTCTTCAGGATTGTGGCAGTCGCAGCGGTGGTTAGGCCAACTTTCTGAATGTGGTGTATAGTCAGTGCCACGCTCCACCCTGGGAACAGTGGCTACACCATTGTATTTCCTCAAATGCAGTTTGTTTTCATAGCAAATCTCTTTCAAAGAGCTTTTTCAGGTATTTGCATAAAAAGTAGGATAACAGAAAAATACAAATCAATAAAACCCAACATCTGCAAAATGTTTTGGATAATTCACACTTTTCTAGTAATTTTTTCTCAGAAAGCACTCTCTTATCTTTTGCCCATGAAAAGTCTGAATTCCAGCAAGTCTAAGCAGTTTACTTAGGCTGCAGCAACAACAGGGATTCTGTTGCCTGTTTCCACTGAATTGCTATGAGCTTGTCCAAAAATGATGGCTATATTTCACATCACAGTAGAATAAAAGTGAGATATTGAGATCTAGGAATCACCTCTAAACACAAGTGGAGGAAAGGTAGAGAAGTGTTCTCTGCCAAAGAAAAATTCCTAAATACATGTATATACCACTATAAGGTGTTCTAAACACAGTAGTAACAGCTCTCCTCGTAGTAACTGATTATTTTATGAGCAGAAACTACTAAAAACAAACAAAAGAGCTTTTAATTCAAGCTTATGTCCATGAATGTACTGTAGCAAACACATAAAAATAATACTTTGCAAATATTTAATGCTTATTAAGTGGAAAATGCAATTTAACTGTATTTCATGGGTAATTTCATTTATACACCATTGTAGACTTTGAGGAATTATCACGATTGGCCTCACTTTACAGAAGAATTAAAGGAGGTTGAGGTGGGACATGAACTCAAGCCCTCTGCCTCAGACCTGCAATCACATTGCCTTCTGCACAGGGTACTGGTATGCGGCCTGCCTGAAGAGGTTATCTGTCAGCCACACAGGCTTCACCACGCTGTCTGAACCATCACCTTCTCCTAATGAAACCCCTTGTTTCAGTATTGTCCGCCACACAAAGGCTTCTTTCTCGAGTCACACTTGTGATCTTTTAAAACATCAGTTCCACCACATGTCTCCCTCCTCGGAACTTCTAGGAGCTTCTTACAATACTCAGAACATCTATAATCCTCACCTTGGCCTAGGATGCCCTTTAACCTGACCCAGTCTCCCTTTCAACCCTCATTTCCTGCTCCTCTCACTCTGGACCTCCTACTGTTTCTTAGATAAGTCTAGATTACTTTCTTTTAGGGTCTTCGCATGCGTTGTCTCCCCTGTCTGGATACTTGTTCAGTGGAGAGGAAAAACATCTGCCTTGTACCTCACTTGGGTAACTACATACGCCCTCAATGCAAAGATCTTTCCCACCTACCTTAAGTAAACTATGTAGTTATGCCCTAGATCCTGCTACCACTAGCTCTTTCTGTATCTTGCTTTTATTTTCTTTCACTGAATTGAGTACTACCTGATATAATCCTATTTATGTTTATTTGTTGATCTTTTTATAGCTAAAAATTAAACTCTTAGGAGAGCAGACACTTTGCATCATTCACCAGACTACATATTACTGAGACCTAGAAAAGTGATCGGAAAATAGTAGATTGAGCGAACTGACCAAAGAATTAAAAATATCCTTAGGACCAAAATCAAACAAACTTAGTACCATCTAGTTGAATTCGACTTATAGTGACCCCATAGACAGAGTAGAACTGCCTCATAGAGTTTCCAAGGAACACCTGGTGGATTTGAACCGTCAACCTTTTGGTTAGCAGCTGGAGCATTTAATCACTACACCACCAGGGTTTCTATCCTTAGGACAGGTACCAAGAAATCATAATTACTACAGATCAAAGGGTATAAACATTTAAACGTCATTTTTATATACCGCAAATTTCTTTCTAGGAAGTTAGTGTGGTTAACATTGCATTAAATTTTTAATTGGTAAAACTATTAAAGAATCCAACCAAGAATAGTGCCCAAGAGAGACCAATGGCTTAATGAAGACCATAGAATGCATAGATGAATTAGAGTTTAACCTCCTCTCCTAGACTGGTTTTTCAGCCTAACTTAACAAGTAAAACACATACCAAAGGGAACTGGTAGGGGAAGAGGGTGTTGTGGGGCCAAGAATGACATTCTGATTGCTTTTGTTTAAATTAGTAGCCTAGTCAAATTTACTGAGGAGACATCTGAGCTAGTGTTCCTGCAAAATTATAACATTGTTGTCTCGCTTGAGAGTTTAATGTTAATATATAGACTTGTCTATTTATTTATAAGCCCTTAAGCTATGTATTCCACCATGAATGCAAACATGGTTTCCTAGATGAAGATATTTGTTCTCTAAGAGTAAGTTCTGATGCCAATATTTCGTGGGAAACATTCTAGTGATGTTATTTGGAATTCCTGCCTGTCAGTGCACACTTCAATTTTTTTTTTTATTAAGCATCACCAACACCCAAATTTAGAAGGAAAAAAAAAAACTATTTATCATCTGAAAAACCAGTGTCAGAAAAACTGCTGTTCAATTTCTAAAAGATGGAAAATAGTCTTAAATGTTTTGACAGAGAACAAAATTCACAAACAAATGGAGAATTCGTGAATAACAACAAAATTTGGAGAAATGTTATAACCCAAAAATGTTCACCAGCTGCTAAGAAATCAAAATTCTGGTGTTTCCTGTGGATCATTTTGTCCCCCAGCACAATGATTATAAGAATCAACAGCAAATGTAGTCTAAGAAGACATTAGGCCAATTCAAATGAGTTAGGACGGGCTAGAGTGCTACTAACTAAAGCACTCCACAAAAAGTATAGTGTGCAAAGATTGCTAGTTGCCTTCTAGTCCCCTACTCACTGGGACCCACTTGTACAGAATACCAAAATGCTGCTCAGTGCTACACCGTCTCCACAATCACGGGCATGTTTGAGGCCATTGCTGTGGCCACTGTATATTTTGAGTGCCTTTCAACCTAGGGGACTCCTCTTTCAGTACTACATGGGACAACAGGTTTTTACTGACTGATTTTCAGGAGTTCACCAGGACTTTCTCCCTAGTCTGGCTTAGTCTAGAAGTTGCACTGAAACTTGTCCACCATAGATGACCATGCCTGTATTTGAAATACGAGTGTCAGAGCTTCAGTATCATGGAATGTGCAAACCAGGTGGCAGGTGGCGGTCAGTGCACACAGGGCAGACCTTTACTTTTCACAGCCATTAAGGAGGTCTCTGTCCCCGGGTGGCTCACTGCCACACAGTCACTCAGGATCCAGGCTTCTTGTGTGTCGGACCCACCATCCTCTGGGCCTTGGAGATTCATCATCCGCATTCAGAAGGCCAAAGGAGAGAAAGAAACTGGCAGTTTCACACCCCTTCTGCAATCTAGGCCTGGACAAACGTACTTCTCTATTACACAATACCTTATTCTGGCTATGAGTGGTCATATGACCATGCCCCATAGTTAGAGAGCAGTAAATGCAATCCTATGTTGGACAACCACATCCCAGATACAGCTGTTCACTGAGAAAAGGGAGAACATATTCCAGTTGCCAATGCCATCTCTGTCAAGGTTAGTAAGAGACACGCACCATTTCATGTTGATATCTATCAAAATCTGAAGGAAAGAAATCAAATATCTATGACACAGTGGTTGTCTATAGGTGTCTTCCAGTCAGTCTCTCCACTCATAACAACTCTATAGGACAATCTACAACTGCCCCATATACTTTCTAAGAAGTAGCTGGTGTATTTGAACTGCTTTGGTTAGTAGCTGAGCTCTTAACCATTCTGCTACCAGGGCTCCATGATATAGTAGAGACTGCTAATTGTCCTCCATCAATTATCCCTCTTCTTCTGTAGTGTTGGGATCCCTGTGTGTCAAGCAGGCACATAACAGTGCAGAATAAAGACTCATTCCCCAGTCTGCCCCGCACTTAACTATGTCTATGTCACTCTGTTTTCGCCAAGAGGAGAAACATGGAAATGGAGTTTCCTGTGTCTGAATCATGTCTTTAAAGGGAAGGAGAATACTCTCTTCCTCCTAACTGGAATATGGGTAAGGGAGTAAGCCATCTAGGACTGTGATGATGGTGGCAAAACTATATCATGGAGCAAAAGATTCAGGAAGTATCCTCAATCGACTCATGTTTAAAGAGTTAAGTAAGAGAGAAATACAACTCTATCTTGTCTAAGCCATTTATATATGTAATTTTGCTAAAGATACCAAAGCTGTAACTAATATTATGGCAAACAATAGGAAATCTGTTGCCCTCGGTTCAACATTTGAAATGTCATAAGAGAAAAGAAAAATACAGTAAAAGAAAACATGTGTACTAATTCCATTCATAAATTCTGAATTGCACTAGACTTTCTTTTTTAAAAAATGTGGCTATAAAAGGTGGGATAATAATAAAAAATAATCACCATCCCTGATTAGTGGCTAAATTCACCCTGACGATGTTCATGAAAAATGCTCTATGGTTTATGTAGACAACTGCCAGAAAATACTTGGGAGGGTTTCTCTGTATTTACATTGAATGTAAATTTCTTACCAAAAGAAGTATATTTACCTAATTGGACCAACACAGTTTTAGACATCATCCACAATGTACAATGTGTTTCTTCACTAACACACACACATGTTGATAAATGAGATGATTATCTATCAGCTAATGCTCAGGGTAAACAAAATCAGAAGGTAAGCACAGACAAGATGTGATCACAACTTCATTTCCAGTTGTTGTAAGAGATGATAAGGACTGTTTATTGTTCAGGGTGAGGGCTGCCAGCGTTGGACAAGGCAACTTCTGGAGGCAGGAAAGAGAATGTAGAAGAAAGGTCCAAAATAGATTAAGTCAGAGGTGGGGACAAAAAGGCCTGCGAGATAAAAGGCCTAATGACAAAATTATCTTGGGTCCGTGTGTGTGTGTGTGTGTGTGTATGTGTATGTATGTGATTTCAGCACCCAAGAGCTGGAGCTGCTAGAGGGGGCAACTTACAGCACCACCAATATTCCAGAACCTTGATGCATGCCGTGATCAGGCCTCCCTTGGTCTATACACTGTGCGTGTATAGGCTCACATGGAGCTTTCTTACACAAACCATTACTAAACAAATGCTATTGTTAAGTGTCATTGAGTCAATACCAACTTATAACAGCCCCACATGACACAGTAAAACTGTTTCGTGGGGTTTTCTTGGCTATAACCTTTGTGGAAGCAGTTTGCCAAATCTTTCCCCTGTGGGGCCGTTGAGTGGGTTCAAATCACCAGTCTCTTGGTTAGCTTTTGAACATTTAACCATTGTCCCACCAGGGCTGCTTTACTATAGGCTTATAGATTATTAAATTAAAATTCAGCATTATTGGAATAGCCATACTCCCAGCAACAAGCCAGCCTCCTCAGGATGACCCATGTCTAGGTTGATAGTGTCATTTGCAATCTTTCTCCACAGATGACTTGAGTTCTAGGACAGTGTACATCCATATTAAGAACCCCTTTTCCTTAGGAGTTCTTAACAGCAACAACAACAACAACAACAAAAAAAAAAAACCCAAGCTGACTCTGATTCAAGATGACTCCATACATGTTAGAGCAGAACTGTGCTCCACAGGGTTTTTAGTGGTGAGTTTTATGGAAGTCTGTCACTGGTCCTTTCTTCTGAGGTGTCTTTGGGTGGATTCAAACTACCAATTTTCAGTTAGTAGGTGAGAATGTTACCCATTTGGGACACCTTAAGAACTCACTCCCTGACAAATGTCCTTTTCATTTGGGGTTGCCAAGAGGTTATTGGTGACCAGAGACTCAATCTCTTGCCTGTACAGCTCACCAATCAATTAATTTCTTCTTTGCAATTAAGCTAACTGATCCAGTCACATCCAAAAAGAGGAATATGTTTCTATGGTTTAATTGAAAAGATGTTGTGGGTTCTTATATACCAGGGGTCATGCTTTGGTTCTAGAGTCAGACAGAACTGAAATCTCAATATAACGATCTTAATACAATAAGAGACAAAACTTACATGTTTGTTAATATGTATATTAACAGTGTTTTAATTTTCAAAACAATCCTATGTAGTAGTCTACCCAAGAACTCCATCATTCAGAAGGGAAAACAGACACCACAATCGTGGGATACAGCGTCCTGTAGCAGGTACCATGTACATGTAGGTACCTATGCACCTCACTGTTAGGAGCCATGCTGTCAGCCAACACTTCCCAACTCTGCTGTGTGTGAACTGTTAACTTCTGTGGTTTTGAAATATTAATTTCCTGGGTAAATTGAGGAAAATGTTAGCATCTACTCTATAAAATTATTGTGAAAAATAATAATCTAATCCTTATAAAATTGTTTAGCACAGTTCCTGGCACACAGAATGAGGCCAGTAAATGTTAGCTGAAAATGCACCTGTTTATGCAAACCCATCAACTTGGTTACTGTTGGACAAAAATTTATTGTTGAATGTTCACTAAAACCATGTTGGTTTCTATGTGCTACAATAATGCGATCACAGGTGTGTAAAAACTTACATATGGTGTACGATCCAAGAGACAGCAAGATAGTAGATTGTATTAAGGTTGATTTTAGGTGTGAAAATTGTATCAAGACTAAGAAAATGTCCTTTTCTTGAGCTACAGCCTGAAGTATGTTGAGTAAAGTGGCATGATATGCTTTAAAAGTCTCCAACACTAGGCAAAAAGAAAGGCAACTGAGAAAACAAATAGAGAAAAACTAAAAAGAAACAAGTGTAGTCGGATCATTTACTACCATAAAGCACAATGATGAATACATGAGTGTTTGCTGCACAGTGTATATTTCTAATTTTTAAAAATACAGACTTGAAAGAATACAAAAGAATATCATTGAACATTTTATGGGCCTGATTCTTGAAACCCCTTTCAGGGGAGCACCCTTGTTTTTAGGATAGGAAGTTCTGTGATGGGTCTCAGGGGTGAGGGCCAGAGGAGACAGGATTCAGACATCTCGATTTCTTGCCCACTTCAAAGAGAGTTGTTTCACTTTTACCTATTTTCTATAAAAGAAGTCACACGTGGGTTTGTATGTGTGGGAAAGATAGACAGAATTGCACAACTGACTGAGTGTAGAAGGAGGAATGCATCACCCTTGCTGTCTTGCCACTTTCAGGTCATTTGTATCTCACCTCTCAAAACTCCACACCTTTGAATCCATAACACCAGATTCTATCATAGAGTAACCTTCAGTTTTGTTATCACTTATCAATGTACAGGCCACTTCCCCTCATTTCCAGAGGATTTTAGCTCCTAGCTCACAATCACTAAGGCCATCACTATTCTACTTATTTTTGGTATCTCCAATACATGTACAGAAGACACTCCCTGTCCCTTGCCTCAGTTTCTCCAGATCTCTTCCCCAATGAGCGTGTAAACAACTTCTAAAGTTAATGAGAGCTGACTCTGTACAATCCACTCTTTCCTACAGGATTCCACTCCAACAACCCTTCGACCCTTCTGGGACTTTCTGCTTTTTTCACTAGCCTTTATGATCTTGATGTCCTTACTCTCCTCTTTTCTATTTTTCTTTAAAATTTATTAATTACTGTAAATGAATAAAATTTCTAACATCTATCAACTATCTCATCTATGACAAACCCTCACCCCCCTCCCCACCCTTATAGCCGACAAAACTATTTTCCTCTGTATATAATTCTATTTTTAGGTCCTTATAACAAGGGTCTCATACAATATTTGTCCTTTTGACAATGACTGATTTTACTCAGCATAATATCTTCCAGTTGAAACCACCTTATGAGATGTTTTCTAAAATCTACATTGTTTCTTATCATAGCATAGGATTCCATTGAGTGTATGCACCATAGTTTGTTTATCCATTCATCTGTTGATGAGCATCTGGATTGAGTCCATCTTTCAGCTATTGTGGACTGTGTACTGCAATAAACATTTGTGTCAATGTATCTGTTCATGTGACAGCCTTCATTTCTAAAGAATAAATTCCAAGCAGTAGAATTACTAGATCAAATGGTATATCTATTTCAACCTTTTTAAGGAAGCACCAGATTGTTTTCCAAAGAGGTTGCACCAACTTGCAATCCCACCAGCAATGTAGGAGAGTTCCAATCTCTCCACAGCTTCTCAAGCATTTGTTGTTTTGTGTTTTTTGGATCATGCCCAACCTTGCTGGGGTGAGGTGCTATTTCGTTGTAGTTTCGATCTGGATTTCTCTGATAGCTAATGATCATGAGCATATTCTCATATGTCTTTCAGCTGCCTGGATGTCCTCTCTAGAGAAGTGTCTGCCCATCTCTTCCACCCATCATTTAACTGGGATATTGACCTTTTTCTTGTTGCTATTTTGCAGAACTGTGTAGATTATGGAGATCACATGAAGGTCCTACATGTAGTTGCCAAATACTTTTTCCCATTCTGTAGGTGGTCTTTTAACTTTTTTGATAAAGTCTTTGAATGAGCAAAAGTGTTAGATTCTTAGTAGTTCCCTTTTATCTATTTTTAGCAAAGCAAAATATTCTCCTGATTCTATTTTCTCTGCGAGAAAACCCCCCCTTTCTACTTCCTTCCTTTAAAGAAAAACTACTCAAAATTGTTTCCTATGCCCATGTCACATGGCTTACTCCTACTCTCTCCCAACAGCCTCCTATTAGGGTTCCCATAGAGATGCTTGCTGGTGACCTCAGCCTGTTTGACCTAATCATCTATTCTGTGTTCTCATGTTATTTGACCTACAAGCGGCACCACACACAGTGGTAACTCTGTCCTGTCTAATAACTCTATTTTCCATTAGACTTTAGGACATCACACTCTTTTATACTTCCTCAAACCTACCATTTTCTCTCCAGTGTCATTTGTTGGTCCCTCCTAGATTCCCTATTCTTTCACTATAAAATGCCCCAGGACCCAGTCTTAGAGCCTCTGTCTGCCTTATCCTCAATCCCATAGGGATTTTACAGAGTTAAATACAATCTATATGCCAACAATGTCCCAAAGTGTCTCTACAGCCAAGATCTATCTCCTACACTCCAGACTCAGGTCAACTGTCTACATGATGTCTCCATGAGACGTATGTTAATAATCATGCCCCAAACTGAGCTCCAGGCCTTCTCCTTTGCTATAAACCATCTCCACTTGCAGCCTTTTCCGTACCAAGAGATGACAATTCTCTCCTTTTATTTGCTCAAATAAAAAACTAAGAGTGAGTCTTGAATCTACTGCTTCAGTCCTTCATAGATTCTTCCTGGCTCTGACTCCAGAGCACATATGGATTCTGATTGTTGAAATCAGTTCTGTTATCTATCCAGATAAAATCCCAGCATGTCTCACTTGGAGATACAAAAGCTCATCACAGGCTTTCCTGCATTTCTTTTCACCCCAGCTCCCTACAACTGACTTTCAGTACAGAAATCAGGAATATGTCTGTTCACAATCAGCATTGCTCCCTCATTTAATCAGATTGAGTGAAAATTCTTACAGTAACCTCTAAGGTATTATATAGGCTACCCCTGGTTATCTTCCCTCCTACTGCTCTGTATTCTACACAAGGTTCAACACACTAAACTTCTTTTTGAATACATTAGACTCACCTGACCTCAGGGCCATGGCTCTAACTATCTTCTTTGACTAGAGCAATCTTCTTCCAGGAAGCCACTTTGCTCATTCTTTCTCCTCTATCAAGTCTTTACTCAAGTGTCACCTTCTCTGTAAAGCCCACCTTGACTCACCTACTTAATACTACTGAATGCCTTTCACTTACTCTAGTGCTGTCAGCTTTCCTAGCACTTCTTTTTATCCATGGCACTCATCATCTTAACCTTCCACTGCTTAATACTACCAACTATCTTTTGCTTACTCCAGGGCTGTCAGCTTTCCAGAAACTTTGTTTTTATCCGTAGCATTCATTATCTTCTAAAGTGCTGTGTAATTTGTTACCAGGTGTAAAATTCAAGTTCTGCTTCATTCCAACTCATCTCAGCCAACAAATGAGTGACTGAGGTGGGAGAATGGAAAGATGTCTCTGTTTTGTTGTACAGGAAAGGAACAGTCAGGGCTGTGTTCAGTAAGAGTGTGAAAGAAAAAGCTACTTTGATGGGGTTTACAAGCAGGAAGTTCATACAAGTTACGTCAGCAACACTCTTAATCATACTATGAGGTGCAGCGGGGTTTACATATAACTTCATGTGTTGCGTGTTCAGAAAATGGCAGTTAAATTCTATCCAGATGTGGAGAAGTTGCTGTGTATAGGGTACTTAATGAGCTACAAAATTATCCAGCATGTCAATATGGTGTCTAAACTGGCTTCTGCCTATTTTCTGTAGTTCCAGGTAGCAGTTAAGGAAACAGGAACCAGGATGTTAATGTAAAGCTACTAGGGCATGTCGAGTAAGCTGTTTGAGGCAGTGGAACTTTGCAAAGCCCAGGGACTTCTGTCTTAATTTCCTTATGTATTACTTTTATTGCTTATGGTTTGTGTCCTTCTAGATTTTAAGTTCCATACAGGCAGGAAATTTGCTTTGCAACTCCCGAACATCTAGAACAGAGGCTGCTCATGGTCATATATGTTCTTTTGGGAGGTCTTATGATGGAGAGTCTAGGTTACAACCTCATCACTCATCTGGCTGAACCTAAGTTTACACAATCTAACTTTAAGTAATGGATGTATTTCCCATCTTTCAGTAACATTTCCATAGATACAATATATGCCCATTTGGGCTTTAATGTGTTCAGAATTTTTAATTGCTTATTAAGCACTTTAAATATAGCTAACTCTGTTGCTAATTAAATGCAGAGCCACATAAGTGATTGTTCATCTGGGAATAGCAGTAATAGCCTTTTATGACATTGATGTGCCTAACAAGGATGTCAGAACCATTTGAAGATAGAGCAAGGGAACCTCATAACCGTAGTGTAAAATTGTGTTTGAATTTCTCTACATACATTAGCAACTGGGTGGTGAAGTTCACAACATACTGCTATACACAATATGTTTAAAATATTTTAACTTAGAAAACTATTAAGTATATAAACCAAATGCCTGTCATAATCATTAAAGTCAAGAAAAAACTCATATATTGCAAGCTTTAACTTAAAGCACAGTTAAAAAAAAGATACCTCACAATACACTTTGTTTTACGTAATGTTTCTTTTTGGTGTTTCTACCTCTATTGTAACTCCATTATTACAAAACAACCTCACTACTCTAGGTATACATGGTTATGTTTAATTAGTTACTGTGCGATAAGTTGAAATAGGCTAAATAGTGGATGGGGCAGCTAGCAGAAACAGTGAAAGGATAAAATTTACTGTTATGACTCATGACAGAAGCTCAGTCTTAGGAGGACCAGTGGTGTACAAAAAGTGCCTACAAAGAACATCAGTGTTAAGCCCCAAAGCAAGGCACATATGCTTTGAGAAGAAAAAGTTTTCAATGTTCTCTAAATGTTGTACCATTTTCTATTTTAACCACCATAAATAGCAACTAGACACGTGGACCTCACCAAAAAAAATAGACTACACAAGAATCAAATTGATTACATCTGTGGAAAAAGATGATGGAAAAACTCAGTATCAGTAGTCAAAACAAGATATGGTGGTGACTGAGGCACACACACCAATTTCTCATACGCCAGTTCAAGTTAAAACTGAAAGAAATTGGAACAAGTCCAAGAGAGCCAAAAGATGACCTTGAGTACATCCCACCTGAGTTTAGAGACCATCTCAACAACAGACTTGATGCGTTGAACACTAATGACTGAAGAAGACAAGACAAACTGTGGAATGACATCAAAGACATCATCCATGAAGGAAGCAAGAGGTCATTCAAAAGATAGGAAAGAAAGAAAAGACCAAACTGGAAGCCAGAAGAAACACTGAAACTTGCTCTCGAATGTTGAGCAGCTAAAGCAAAAGAAAGGAATGACAAAGTAAAGAACTAAACAGAAAATTTCAAATGATAGCTCAAGTGGACAAAGTAAAGTATTACAACGACATGTACAAAGTACAGGAAATAGGAAAACAAAAAGAAAGAACATGTTCTGCATTTCTCAAGCTAAGAAAAAACTGAAGAAAACATTCAAGCCTTGAGTTGGAATAGTGAAAGATTCTACAGGGAAAATATTAAATGATTTAGACAGCATCAGAACAAGGTGGAATGAATATACAGTCATTACACCAGAAGGAGCTGGTCAATGTTCAGCCATTTCAAGAGGTAGGACATAATCAGGAACTGATGATACTGAAGGAGAAGTCGAAGCTGCAGTGAAGGCATTGATGAAAAACATGGTTCCAGGAATTGATGGACTATCAACTGAGATATTTCAATAAACAGATGAAGCACCAGAAGCTCTCACTCATCTATGCCAAGAAATTTGGAGTACAGCTACCTGGCCAACTGACTGGAAGAGATCCATATTTATGCCCATTCCCAAGAAAGGTGGTTCAAAAGAATGAGAAAATTATTGAAAAAATATCGCTAACATCACATGCAAGTAAAATGTTGTTAAAGATCACTCAAAAGTGACTACAGCAGTATATTCACAGGGAACTTCTAGGAACTCAAGCCAGATTCAGCAGAAGATGTGCAACCAAGGATATTTTCACTGAGGTCTTTTGGATCTTGGCTGAAACAGAATATCAGAAAGATGTTTACCTGTGTTTCGTTGACTATGCAAAGGCATTCAGCCGTGTGGATCGTAACAAATTAAGATTACCATTGCACAGAACGGGAATTCCAGAACACACAATCTTGCTCATGAGGAATCTGTATATTGATCAAGAAGCAGTTGAGCAAACATAACACGGGGACACTGCATGGTTTAAAGTCAGAAAAGGTGTTCATAGGGGTTGTATCTTTTCACCATAACTTTTCAATATACAGGCTGAGGAAAATTATCTGAAAAGTTGGACTACATAATGAACGAGGCTTCAGGATTGGAGGAAGATTCATTAAAAGCTGTGTCATGCAGATGACTCAACTCTGCTTGCTGAAAGTGAAGAGGACTTGAAGCACTTACAACTGAATATAAAAATAAAAAAAACTCCTCACAACTGGACCAATAACTTTATGATAAATTGAAAAGAAATTGAAGTTATCAAGGGTATCATTTTTCTTGGATGAACAATCCATGCCCATAGACGCATCAATCAAGAAATCAAACAGCACATTACATTAGGAAAATCTGCTGCAAAAGATCTCTTTAAAGTGTTGTAAAGCAAAGATGTCACTTCAGTGAACAATGTGCACCTGACCTAAGCCATGGTCTTGTTATTTACCTCACATACTTGATGGCAGTGGGTGGCAGATGCATGAGAAAACTGAACAATGCAAAAAGAAGACTGAAAATGAATTAGTGCATTTGAATCATAGTGTTGGTGAAGGATATTAAATATACTATGGACTCTAGTGGCATAGTGGGTTAAGTCCTACGTTTACTAACCAAAAGGTGGGCAGTTCAAATCTGGCAAGTCAAATCTACCAGGTGCTCCTTGAAACCTCTATGGGGCAGTTCTACTCTGACCTATTGGGCTGCTATGAGTCGGACGGAACTTGATGCCAGTGGGTTTGAGGTATGGACTGACAGAAGAATGAGCAAATCTGTCTTGCAGGAAATACAGTGAGAATGTTCTTAGACACGAGAATAGTGGGATGCTGTATCACTTACTTGTAACATGTCATCAAGGGGGACCAGTCACTGGAGCATCATGCTTGGTAAACTAAAGAATGAGCAAAAAAGAAAGAGGAAGTTTCTCCAAAGATGAAAATGACACAGTGATTTTAACAATGAGCTCAAACCTAACAAAAAGTATGAGGATGGTGTTAAAAGACAAAAACCCAACGCCAATGAATTGATTCTGACTCATAGTGACCCTGCAAGACAGAGTAACACTGCCCCACACAGTTTCCAAGGAAACCCTGCTGGTATAGTGGGTAAGTGTGACGTCTGCTAACTGAAAGGTCTGCAGTTCAAATTTACCAGGCACTCCTTGGAAAGCTACTGGAGTGGTTCTACTCTGTCCGTAGGGTCACTATGAGTTGGGCTCTACTTGACAGCAGCTGGTTTGTTTTTTTTTTTTGGAATCTTTATGGAAGCAGACTGCTACATCTTTCTCTTACAGAGCGGTTGCTGAATTAGAACAGCCAGCCTTTCAGTTAGCAGTCAGTCACTTAACCACTTTCCCAATTCATTATACATAAAAGTCATTATCAATCAAAGCCAATTCAACATTACCTAACAACAGAATATGACATCTAATGTCACCCAAAGGAACCTAGTCAATCCCAACACCCAATAACTAAATCCATTCATTTCTTCAGAACAATATCACTGACCTCCTGCTATGGACAAATTAATACATTCAGAGGTAGGAATAAAACATTAAATAGGAAATATGTAATTCTTAGGGCTATCAGTCCAATAGGGGATACAGATACTATGATAAGGGTTCAATCTGTGGCATTTAAGTGTGATGAATGTAATTCAGGGAATGTGTAGGCTTTGAACCAGACTAGAGGAGGAGGCTCTGTGTGGTATGCTTTCACAGGCATGTGAAGTGACTGAAAAGATCATGCCTTGGTTATCAAAGTGACAGCCACCCTTCTCAATGTTTGTCACTACTTTTGGAATCTTCTGCCAACAGAATATAGAGTAAGAGGTAATTCACCAGTGTGGTCAACACTGTGAAACAATACAAAACACCATTGCTCATAGCAACCCCACAAGATAGAATAACACTGCCTCATGGCATTTCTAGAGAGTGGCTGCTAGATTTGAACTGTCAACCATTTTGGTTAGCAGACAAGCTGTAAACCACTATGGCTCCCAATACTACGTAAAGCGATTGAATAGTTTTCTACTTTCAAACTTCTCTGTTATCTTAAACATAACTTTTTTTTACAAACTCCTTTAATTTAGCAATTCGGGGAACATTCAGTAGGGTAGGAAATGAAAAACTAGCCCAAGCTACCTACTGGCTGAGAATGCATACACATCACATGATTTAAGGGCCCTTTTATAGTCCCTGGATCCCTGCTGGTATAGTGGCTAAAGCACTCAGCTGCTAAATGAAAGATGGAAACTTCAAAATCAAGAGTCACTCCACAGGAGAAAAGACCTGGTAATCCGCTCCTATAAAGTTTATAGCCTACAGAACCCTATGGATCAGTTCTACTCTGTCACACAAGGTTGCTGTGATTTGGATTCAACTCAACACACACAACAACATACACAGTCCTCACTCATTTAGAAAGCTGTCTGATGAGTATCATCACCCCTTGCACAAGCTCTTATCAGACGATGCCAGACAACATGGACAGCCCATACTATCTCACAGTGAGCTATTCATATAGCATTATGCTAATTTCATTGTTTTATTTTATATAGCTTTGCCTCCGAAAATAGACGGAAACTTTTTGAAGGGATCTTAGTATCAACCACTCCTTTGCCAGGACTTACTGGATACTTCATCTCAACTCAAAAAAATATTTGCAAATTGATTGCTTTCTACCAAAAGTATCCTCTCAACTAGCCTGTTTTAACATATTCTATACAACATTCTTAACTGGCCTTAACGTCTTGTATTATCCCCCCAAAGCAAAGATTCTTGGATTCATCTCATAACTACAGCATGTTAACTCATTACACTAATAATTATCATACTCTGCCGGGCAGATTGTAGCAGATCCTGGAAAGTAATCAATTCACATTGAGCACTGGGTGTTATTAGTATGTGTTCTTGCTAATCTAACATTCTAACATCTGAGGCCAACCTGTGAGTTATTTTCTTAAATCTCTCTATAACTGCCTCAAAATGCAAATGCTATGTTTGAAGTGAGTTAAAAATGATGCAAAATTGGTCATGTCCAAGAAAAACTCATTAATACTGCCTTCTTCATGAACAACATTGATGAAATTTAGAATACAATAACATAAACTTAAAGTCAGCTTGTAGAACTATGGTCAGCATTTTTTTGACTTTCAAAATATGCTATACATTTGCAAGAAACATCCCTATAAACAATACTCTCTCATAAAATTTAGTATGTTTCCTACAGTGTCATGATTCAATAATAGGGATTCTCATTTTGGATTTGTTGTTTCTTTCTTCCCAAGCCCAAAATCTTCTGGCACCCAAAACTGGCAAAGCTTCCTACCCATTTAAAGCCTTCGATCAGATTACCAGCACCGTGTGATGTCTCCCATAAAGCTGGATAACAATGTATATCAGTTTGTATCCAGTACAAAGCGTCTCATAAATAAATAGGGCTAGAGGCATGTTTTGATGGCAGAGGGCAGCATCCGGCTCCATTCTTACTGAAAGGTGGCAGTGGTTTGGTACAGATATGCTTTACTGGCAAAAAACAAGAACAAACAAACCCAAAAAAGAAAAAAAAACAACAACAAAAAAGCCACTCTGTTATCATCTGGTTAAGTGGAGGGATGTTCAGACCTGAAGCATGAATCTCAAGGAAACATGTTAGCTTAATCTTGAAAGCAAGTGATTTACTTTGTAGTATTTGGAGGCTTTTCGGGTTTTTTTTTTTTTTTTTTTTCATTTTTATTTTTTGTAAGGCAGAACAGCTTGTTTGCTTGGAATCATGGAGACTCCAAAAATCTTATCCAAAACAGACACTAAGAAGAACAGAGATGAAAGGAAGGAAAAGCAGAAGGGGAAATCTTTGCAACAGCGAATGCAATCCATGTGAACAGCCGCTGCTAAGGAATGAGAAACAACAAGGAAGAGAGCCTTCTCAAAGGAAATTTATTGACCTTTTTTTCTGTTCTTTTTTTTTTTTTTTTTTTTTTGGTAGAGCTATATAGGACAGGATTCATAGGATTGCTATGAGCAAGAATAGGATAACAATGGGTTTGGTTAATGGGTTCATAGGGCAGGAAGATGCGTGAAGGAGAAACCTCAGTTCTCAGACCCTGAGACACAGTGCAAAGCTGCTGGAAGAGGTGCATGTTGGAGACACATACCCCTGGAAACAGAGACATTCTGTGGACAGGAGTGCCCGCTTCTGCATAAGAGGCAGACAGCAAATCCGTGCTCACATTTTCAGGTAACTAGGAACGTATGCTCTCCTACAAGGACTCCCTCGTGGGCTGTGTTGTCTCTTTGCACGGCTGAACCAGAAGCAGGCACTTAGCCTTCCTGTTTTGAAACTAGAAAGGAGAGAAAGCTCAGAGGGAGAGTTCCATTTCAGGAACCAGCCTTCAAATTGACTTTAATACATTAGAAAGATAAACAGGCAGGGCAGGACTAAATGTGCCTTTCTGCCAGTCATTTAAAGGAGAGGAACATATTCTATTATCCCGGACTGTTTTACTTGCTCTTTCTCCAGGAAGAACACACAAAAATACTGTAAAAGTTAACCATGTATTCTGTTAAATCAATAAGCAACAACGAGTTATGAAAAAGTATAGATGGCAGACCTTGCTTTGGTGATTTTTAAGTTTTAAACACTGTTTACAACAGAAATGTGCCCTTATTCCTTACTTAGAATATGTTTTATGTGTTCCATCCTTGAGCTACGTCAAGTTGATGAGGTAGAGAAGGAAATATCAGAAATATAAAATGGGAGGATAATATTGAAAACCGTACACGTGGGCATATTAGTACTTAATTACATTCTCTGGCAATTAACATCCCATCACTGGTATTTTTTGTTTTTTCTTTTTGGATCAATCACAGGACAACAAAAAGGAAGGCTTGATTTTACCAGCAGGCTCTGTGAACTCCCACTGGATGCTGCTACGATTCTCATTCCTCCCTTGCTCTCTCCTTTCCTTCCTTTTTCCTTCTTTCCTCCCTCTCCCCTTCTTTCCTCCTTCCTTCCCATTCATTCTTCCTTCTTCCCTGTCGTCCCTTCTACTTTCCTCCCTTCCTCCTTTCTTCCCTTCCTTGCTCTTTCCTACTTTCCCTTCACTTCTGTCCTTCTTTCCCTGTTCTCCTCCTTCATTCATCTCTTCCTTCCTTCATTTATTTTTGAGGTAGAATTCATGTAACATAAAAGTTAAAATTTAAAAAGGAATAAGACAGTGACATTAGTACATTCACAATATTGTGAAATCATCACTTACATTTAATTCCAAACATTTTTATCAACCCAAAGGAAAACTCCGTAGTTACTAGCAGTCACTCCCCCTTTCTGCTCTCTCTACCCCCATAGCAACCATCGATCTCTCTGTCTCTATGGATTTACCTATCCTAGATATTCCATATAAATAAAATCACACAATATGTGGCCGGGTAAATATTCAGGAGTGGAAATACTGAGTCACAGAGTACTTAAGTGTACCTGGAATGAAATTGCTGGGTAAGAGGGCACAATAAATGAAGAGGCTTGAGAACCATAGAAAAGGTGACAGAATGAGTTGTTTCCTTCACTGCTACGAAAGGCATTAAAAAACATCTCATGTTCTGTATCTGTAACAGCAACTTAGTTCTTGAGAAGGGACCACGCAGCACACTGCAAAGTACAAACTTACTTCCTGGACCTCGCATCCCACCCGCCTCTCCCCTCTGCCATGCCTCCTCCTGTTTCCTGAACCATCTGACACAACGGATGTAATGCAACAGTAAAAATTTTAAAAAAGTCCTGAATGTTTTGTAAATTCAGAAATTTCTGATGTTACGTGTCCCAAAGATAATACAATGAAGCAAACGTGCAATTACTGTTTGCATTTATTTTCAGTGAAGAAAATAAAAGAGGAAATAACAGTCTGGTGATTATAAGTATTCCAGTCAAGGCTGTAGGACACCTGCCAGAGCTGCTGTCAGGAAGATTGTTCATAAAATTTCCAGAATAAGGCTACTTGTTAGCCACACCACAGTGACCCTCAGAAATGTCAGCTACCTCCTCTATGGCTCTGGAATTTTCTCATTCAAGTCATTACTTCTGACTCAGTAATCTTCTTCTGGGACTATGTTGTAGAGAAATATTCCAAAGTGTAAGTGTACACACAGGCATCAACTGCCTCATTTATCCTAGAAAATGTAAATACCATTAATGTTTCTCCCATGATAAGGAACTAGTGAAATCAAACAAAAATGAAACATTACACAGCCATTGCAAATTATTTTTAGAAAGCATGTTTAATTCCACAGGAGAATTTTTATTGTAGTGTTAAGTGGGGAAAAAAATAAAGCAAGAAACTTATATTATGTACATTGAGTATGCAACTATGTAAAAATATAAGTACATAAAAGACTAGTGAAATGTCAAAATGTTAGCAGTAGTTTTATTGTATAATAGCATTACTGTTTTAGTTTTTGCATTTTTAAATGAGTTTGTACTGTTTCTTAAAAAAGGAATGACAGCAATGTAGAATAATTAAGAAAGGAGGAAAATGTTGATTTTCTATGGGAAATTTAAAATAAGATTATGAGTCTTACAAAGTGTTATGTAGTTCAAGCCATCTCTTCTCGTTTCCTGGCTGTATTTTTTTTTTTTCATTAAAATAAATTAACTTCTTTTTATTTTCAAGATGGAGAATACTACTTACAAACCTGAAAACTCCCAAAGTTTTTGTGATGGTTAATGCTGAGACAACTTCGCTGGGTTATGATCCTCAGTCATTTGGCAGACTGATTGTTCGTCCATAACGTAAATACAATAGAATCACCTCCATGATGAGCTCTGTTAGGGGCAGGCAATCAGTCAAAAAGGGAGTTTGCGTAGGGGTGTGCCCTATCTCCAGTAAATAAATGGATGTTCCAGCAAGGCTTCTCTTGCTCTGGATCTTGCACCTGACTTGTCATCATCTAAACTTCAGTTTTTGATAAGCCAGTAGCTTTCTGCCTAACCTGCAGATTAGGTGCTCTGTCAGCTGCCATAGCCACGTGAGCCAGCAGCCTGTTGTCTGATCTGCCAGTGAGGAGTTTGCAATCCCCTGTAATCACCTGAGTTTGGGGAAGCCTCCAGCCTGACACCTGACCCACGTATTTTGGGTCTTGCCAGCCAAGGCAACTGTGTGAGACATTTCCTTGAGTATACACATATTTATGAAGTACTAGTGGCTCTGAAGTTCAAATTCATCAGGCACTCCTTGGAAACCCTATGGGACAGTTCTCCTCTGTCCTATAGGGTCACTATGAGTCAGAATCAACTCCATGGCAAGGGCTTTTTTTTTTCCTTTTTGTTGAGTATTGTTGTTGCTTTTAGCTGCTCTTGAGTCAGTTCCTACTCGTAGCGACCCTAGGAATAATAGAATGAAACGCTGTCCAGTCTTGCACCATGTTCACAATCATTTTTATGCTTAAACCCATTCTTGTGACCACTGCATCTTGTTGAGGGTCTTCCTCTTTTTTGCTGGCCCTCCATTCTACCAAGCATGATGTACTTCTCCAGGGAGTGATTCTTCCTGACAACGTGTCCAAAGTACATAAGATGCAGTCTTGCCGTCTTTGCTTCCAAGGAGCACTGTGGTTGTACTTCTAGAACAGATCCGTTTGTTCTTTTGGCAGTCCATGGTACTTTCAGCATTCTTCCCTAATGCCACTATTCAAAGGCATCAATTCTTCTTCTGTGTTTTTTGTTCATTGTCCAGCTTTCCCTTGCATATGATGTGATTGAAAATATCACGACTTGGGTCAGATGCACCTTAGTCTTCAAAGTGACATCCTTACTTTTCAATCTTTGAAAGAGGTCCTTGGCAGCAGATTTTCCCAATGCAATGCATCTTTTAATATCTTGATTTCAGTTGGGTCTGTTGTCACACCTCCCATCTCATTTCTTAATCAGGTTATTTGTTTCCTCTCCTGGTTTTCTTTCATAAGTTTAGCCAGTGGTTTGTCAATTTTGTTGATCTTTTCAAAAAGACAGCTTTTGGTTTTGTCATTTTTTTTACTTGCTCTTCTATTCTCTAATTCATTTAGTTCTACTCTAATCTTTATTATCTGTTTTCTCCTGGTGTCTGAGGGGCTCCTCTGTTGCTCTCTTTCTACTTGTTCAAGCTGCAGGGTTAATTCTTTGGTTTAGGTCCTTTCTTCCTTCCGGATGTGTGCATTTATAGAGATAAACTGACCTCTGAGCCCTGCTTTGGCTGTGTCCCACAGGTTCTGGTAGGATGTGTTTTCATTCCCATTTGGTTCCACAAATTTCTTTATTTTGTCCTTAATTTCTTCTATAACGCATGGCTTTTTGAGAAAGGTGCTGTTCAGTTTCCATGAGTTCCAATTTCTATTTTTTTCTGCTGTTCATTTTGAGTTTTATGCCTTTGTTGTCTGAAAAGATGCCTTGTAATAGCTCAGTGGTTTGGATTTTGTTGAGATTTGCTTTATATGCTAACATATGGTCTATTCTAGACAATGTTCCTTGTGCATTGCAGAAAAAGCATACTTACCTGTTGATGGATTGAAAGTGCTGTATATGTCAATGAGGTCTAATTGATTAATTGTCACATTAAGATTTTCTCTGTCTTTACTGAGCTTTTTTCTAGATGATCTGTCCATTACTGAAAGTGGAGTGCTGAAGTCCAACCATTATTGCGGAGTAATCTATCTCATTTTTCAGTGTAGTGAGTGTTTATTCAGTGTTTTTAGATGCTCTAGTATTGGGTTCATAAGCATTTAATATGGTTAAGTCCTTCTTGTGTATTGAACCTTTCAACAATAGTAACCATCCTTGTCCATTATGGTGGATTTTACATTAAATTCTATTTTGTCTGAGATTAGTATTGCTGCAGCTACTCTTCTTTGTGTATTATTAGCTTGGTATATATTATTCCATCTTTTAATTTTCAGTTTGTTCATATCTTAGAGTCTAAAGTGTGTTTCTTGTAAGCAACATATAGACGGGTCGTGCCTTTTGATCCAGCATGTCACTCGTTGTCTCTTTATTGAAGTGTTCTGTACATTTACATTCAGTGCAATTATTGATACATATGTGTTCAGTACTATAATTTTGATGTATTTATTTTTGTGTTGGTGATTTCTATGTTGCTCCTCATATTCTGTTCTGGGTCAGTCTTCTTTTTGGGATGGCTTTTCACCTTTTGCAGTGTTGATTTTATGGTTGTTGAGACTCCTATATTATGTTAATTGTTTTGATATATTGCATGGCTATTGTGCTTCATGGCTACTCCTCTGATCCCCCTTGACACTATAAGTTTAAATCCAATTTTAACTTCTGCATGCCTTGTTAACTTCTTCTCCATCTGAAAGAAGTATAACTACTGTATTATATCCCTCTTTTTAGTGTAATGGTGTCATAGTTGTTATGATATGATCATTGGTTCCTTTCTTCTACTATTGTAGCTTTGATTGAGTTTTGTGCCTTCTCTAACTGAATAGGTTTCTGGATGCTGTGTCCTACATTGCCTCCTTAAAGACACATTTGTTGGTTTTGTTTTTCTAAGCAAAGAGCTTCTTTCATTATTTCTTGTACTTTGGGTTTGGTTTTTACAAAGTCTCTAAGCTTCTGTTAATCTGCAAATGTCTTAATTTCATCTTCATACTTGAGAGACGGTTTCAAAGGACAATAATTCTTGGTAGGAAGTCTTTCTCCTTCAAGGCTTTGAATGTGTCATCCCACTACCTCCTTGCTGACATTGTTTCTGCCGAAAAGTCAGACAAAAGCCTACAGGGCTTCCCTCTGAATGTTAGCTTTGCTTTGAGTCTCACTGTCTTTAAAGATTTCTGCTTATGTTTCATTTTATGAAGCATGTTTAGAGTATGTCTTGGTGTCTTTCTTTTGAGGTCTAGTTTTGTAGGGTTAGATACACATCTTGATATCTATGTTCTCTTCTTTCATAATTTCAGGGAAGTTTTCTGTCAGCAACTCAACAACAATACTCTCTCTGTGTTTTCAGCTATCCCTCCCTGCTCAGGAACTCCAGTTAATCACAGATTATTCCTCTTGATAGAGTCCCTCATATTTCTTAATGCTTCTTCATTTCTCTTATTTCTTTTCCCTGATTTCTCCTCACAGATGCTGGTGTTGGTTGCTCTATCTTCAAGGTCACTAAGTCTGACTTTCATTTCTTCAATTCTGCTCTTTGGACTTTGGATTGAATTGTCTAATTCTGTAATTTTGCTATTGATCTGCTGGATTTCAGAATGTTGATGTTCCACCAGTTTGGCTTGCTTAATTTTTCATTTTGTTCTGCTTCATTTTGTTTAATTTCTTGGAGGGTTGTATATATAATTCTTTCATGCTTGACCTCCAATAGTTTCAGAAAGGCTTCTTCATTTGGGAAGTTTTTTGATTCTTTATTTTGGGAGTTTTCTGGAGCCATGGTGGGCTGTTTCTTTAAATGTTAGTGATGGTCTGTTGCCTTAGGGCCATCTAGAGGCTGTTTAGTTTCTCTGGTGTTACCTCATCAGGAGCTGAGGCATAGTTCTGAAAAGGGAGTTGATCAGAAGCCACTTCTGTGTACTCTAGTGTTTGGCCCCAGTTGGGGTGGTAGGCTCCACATCCTGGCTGGCAAAGACATCACCCTACTTATGGAGTCACTGGGGTGGCATCAACCAACCCTATGATGTGGGTCAGTAAAAGCTGAAAGAGATCTTGTTGGGCTGCTCAGCAGTTATTTCTCCAGGCAGTCTTATTCTGAAAAACTTAAAGCTATTTTACAGCTGCCAAAATCAGTTAGGTCAGATGTAGCAGGTCTCACCTTCTGACTTACAACAAAAGCATCTCTTTGACCACCTCCAGATGCTATGATGTAGTTCAAAGTAGGGAGGGGCTGCCATCCTCAGATGAGCCCTATCATAAGGCAACACTATGCTAAACCCAGCCTTTCTGCTGGAGAACTGCTCCCAGACTGGCACTGCCTCCCAGCCTGGGAATTAGCTCTTGCTGAGGCCTCCAGTTGGGTGACCCCACCTCCCAGCTGACCAGGATGGTGTCCCAGCTGAGCTGCCCCTCCTGCCATGAAATAGCAGAATCTATGGCAGAGCTCATAAAAGAGAAGGTGGAGAGGCTGTGGTGCCCTCAGTCCACCATCCGGCTCTCAAAATGTGGCTATCCCACACACTATCTCTCTGCTGTGCCACGTGCAGTTCATTTCAGCACTGCAGGTCACCATATTTACTGGCTCATGCCCGTGCCCTGTCTACTGGCCAACAAATGGAAAAAAAAAATTAAAAGCAGAAGTATCCACAGTTCAACCACTTGGTGAGTCTGAAGAACAAGGCTCATCAAGAGAGGAAGTTTCCCATTTAGTGGCACATAATCCAATCTGACCACCCTATACCATGTCCTAGGGCTCACTGGATGTCCAGAAAGCTCTGTTTAATTATCAATACAGGCCTTAGTTTTCAGAGGGAATTAAGGAGACATGTGTCTAGTCCACCTGTCATGGATTGAGTTGTGTCCTCAGAATCAACATCAAGAAAACAAAAATACTCACAACTGGATTGACAAACAACATTGTTATAAATGGAGAAAGGATTGAGCTTGTCAAGGATTCCATTTTACTTGGGTCCACGATAAACACCCATGGAAGCAGCAGTCAAGAAATCAAGAGGGTAGAGCCAAGATGTTTTAGTCAGCTAGTGCTGCTCTAACAGAAATGTCACAGACTGATTCTCAGGATCTTGTGACTGTCCTCCATTTTGTGGTTTTCGTATGCTGTATGTTAAAAATTAGGGTGAGATCGTAAACCCCTTTATAAGCTCACCTCCCTGTTCCACTGTAAAGGGAGTTTCCGACTCTTAATCCTTTCATCCTACAAGAGATAAAAGGAAAAGGAAGCAGGCTGAGAATTGGGAACCTCACACCATCAAGCAAGCAGCACCGGGAGAAGAGTGCATCCTTCAGACCTGACATTCCTGCGCCAAGATGCTCCGTGGACAAAGACTGATGCAATACCGGACTTTTCTCCAGAAACGACAAAGGAGAAAGCCTTCCCCTGGAGAGCATATCCTGAATTTGGACTTGTAGCCTAAGAGACCGTGTAAGAATAAACTTTCCTTTGTTATAGCTATCCAGTCTGTCACATTTCAGTTAGAGCAGTACTAGCTGACTAAAACAGCACCATCTTGGCTCTGCCCTCTTTTGGTTTCTTTACTGCAGCTTCCATGGGTGTTGATCATGGACCCAAGTAAAATGAAATCCTTGACAACCTCAGTCCTTTCTCCATTTATAACAATGTTGTTTATCAATCCAGTTGTGAGTATTTTTGTTTTTTTGATGTTGAGGTGCAATCCGTACTGAAGGCTGTCATCCTTGATCTTCATCAGTAAGTGTTTCAGGTCTTCTTCACTTTCAGCAAGTAAGGTTGTGCATCTGCATAACACAGGTTGTTAATGCATTGTCCTCCAATCTTGATGCCTTGTTCTTCTTCGTATAATCCAGCTTCTTAGATTATTTGCTCTGCATACAGATTAAAAAGGTATGGTGAAAGGATACAATCCTGACATACACCTTTCCTGACTTTAAACCATGCAGTGTCCCCTTGTTTTGGTCACACAACTGCCTCTTGATTCATATACAGATTCCTTAAGAGCACAATTAGGTGTTCTGAAATTCACATTCTCTGCAATCTTAGCCATAATTTGTTATGATCTACACAGTCAAATGCCTTTGCGTAATCAATGAAACACAAGTAAACACCTTTCTGGTATTCTCTGCTGTCAGCCAAGATCCATCCAGCATCAACAATGATAACCCTGGTTCCATATCCTCTTCTGAATCCAGCTTGAATTTCTGGCAGTTTCCTGTCAATATACTGTTGCAGTCTCTTTTGAATGATCTTGAGCAAAATTTTACTTGGTTGTGAAATTAACGATATTGTTCAGGAATTTCCACATTCAGTTGGAACACTTTTCTTCAGAATGCGCATAAATGCATAAATATGGATTTCTTCCAGTCAGTTGGCCAGGCACCTGTCCTCCAAATTTCTTGACATGGATGACCAGGCACTTCCAGCGCTGCAACCATTTGTTGAAATATTTTAGTTCATATTCCATCAACTCCTGGAACCTTGTTTTTTGCTAGTACCTTCAGTGTAGCCTTGACTCCTTCCCTCAGTGCCATTGGTTCCTGGTCATATGTGCCATTGGTTCCTGGTCATATGTCACCTCTTCAAATGGCTGAACATAGACCAATTCTTTTTGCTATAATGACTCTGTGCATTCCTTCCATCTTCTTTTGATACTCCCTGAGTTTTTTAATAGTTTCTCTGTAGAATTCTTCACTATTATAACTCAAGGTGTGACATTTTCTTCATTTCTTTCAGCTTGAGAAATGAAGAACGTGTTTTTCCCTTCTGGCTTGTTCAATACATATTTATTTATAAACATTTTTCACTGGTTTTGCTTCTCTAGAGAACCCATCCTAAGATAATTGTCAAATCATTACCTGGATAGGATTTGTACATGGGCCATGTAACATCAGCTGGTAAAAGCAATTGTCCTATGGTAGTGATCAATTTAATGACCAAAAACAGTCTCAGTTTCCTAGGATGCTAAACGTATGTTCTTACTCTCTTGTATCTTTTCTTTTCCTCAAATCTACAAAAAGTTACCAAAGAGAAAAGCTTTACTCAGACAACCAGTATAATGAAAATAACTTTTTCCAAAGCAAATATTTCAGTAAATCAGCAGAATTTGAGGCAAAAAAAAACTTCAGTGAAAGTCTGTCATTATGTTTCCTTGAAAAGTTATAACAGTAAGTTTACAGACCAACTCTCTTTCCCCTCTAGCTGTTGTCTCTCTCTCCCTCCTGTCTTCCTTCTTTCTTACCCTTTCCCCCCTCCTTCTTTTTTTTTTTGGCTTCTGTATCTAAACTAAGTGCAGAGATTTTGAAAATTTAAATGATTGTCAATATGATGGAAAATTGTGATCCTCTAGATATCTAAACCAGATTATCTTCAGCATCCATCCTCTTCTCTTGTCTTCCTTGGAGAGGTCAATAGATGATAGAATTTTGCTTAGGTTAAAGGATCTCAGTAGTTCTAAAACTGAGTCCCTGTGTGGTTAAGTGCTGGGATGCTAACCTAATCGTTGATAGTTTGAACCCACCCAGGGGCATCTTAGAAGAAAGTCCTGGTGATTGGCTTATGAAAAGCCACTCCCATGAAAACCCTATAGACCAAAACCAAACCAACTGCCGTTGAGTCATTACAACTTATAGTAACACTATAGGTCAGAGTAGAACTGCTCCATGGAGTTTCCAAGGAGATCCTGGAAGACTTGAGCCGTCGACTTTTTGTTAGCAGATATAGAACTTAACCACTATGTCACCAGGTTTCCATGAAAACCCTATAAAACAGTAGTATTCCGATACGCATGGGGTTGCCATGAGTTGACGTCAACTTGAGTCTAACCAGTTTTAATGTTAATACTTGGTTTGTCAGTAGCAACCTGAATGTTCTTTCTATGAATATTCCCCTAGGTTTCAGTTAAACCAAATGTGAAATCTTTCTTTCATACCCACGAAATATGATGACCTGCTTCTCTTCAGTTGTTCATTTTCCTCTGCTCTGCTTTCATTTGGAAACTATGGTGGTGTAGTGAGTTAAGTGCTATGTTTGCTAACCAAAGCTCGGCAGTTCAAATCCGCCAAGTGCTCCTTGGAAATTTTGTGGAGCAGTTTTACTTTGACCTCTAGGGTCTCTCTGTGAGTCAGAGTCAACTACAGAGCAGTGGTGGGTTTTTTTGGGGGGGGGTACTTTCATTTGCTCTCTCTGAAGAACAGTGCTGTTCCACAGGTCAAGACTATTTGTGGAGAGGTGCATTTTGGTTTCCTCACAAACTGATGTGAATTGACTGTCCAGGTGTCCAATTACATTTTCATTATACTCATTGTTCCACCATTTTTTAAGATATGCAAATTCTGACTTATCTAATAGCTAGTGTTATAATAGGGATGAAAAATGTATGTTACTAGCAGTTAGCATGATACATACAGAAGTATACTTACACTGGCTTGCCTGCCAACAGTGTTTAGTAAATCATTTACCACCTAAGATATTTTTCAAACATTAAAGAAAAAAAAGGTAAACACAGATTTACACAAATAGGTACCTACTAAGGTTTTCAGTAAAAATAATACAATCAGTAGCTAATTATAATTCCTGAATTATTTTTAACTAGTGTAATTAATACTGGCAAGTCATTAATTTATGCATTCACTAAAATATACCTGATGGTCCCTTGCTTATTCAGGCACCATCCTAGGATACACAGCAGTGGGAAAGCTGACACAAGGCCTCATGTTGAAAGGGGCTACAGTTTTGTGGGAAGAGAAGTGATGAAAGTTAAATAAATAAAATATTACAGGTACAATATCTTTGTTACAACACTTACTTTGAAAACATGAATTTGTTCCCCTAATTTATTGGAGAGTGCAGTCAAATTAGAGAGCAATTTGACTCTAAGAAAATTTTTCTTTGTTTATATGCAATGATACAATCTGTGAGAAACAGTAGATGCACACAGAAAATGGCACCCAGCTGAGCCCAGTCATATAGTAGAGCACAAAACATCCACACAAAATGCACACACTTGCACATAAACACACCTCTGACATCTATCTTCTCCCGCAGTTTATCCCCTCAGTCTTCTAGAGCCACAGCCTCCTCACCTAGGAATACCATTTTTCTTCCTGGTTCAAACAACCCTCTTCTGCTGAGCCCAATGACTCACAAACTACATTCCCCCCATACACACCCCACTTCCACAAACTTCAGATGTTCGTAAAGTGTCATACTGGAGCATTCACGTAGTTCTTAACCTTTTAATAAATGTGCAACTGTGCTTCTACTTTTATTAGATTCTTAAATTGGTCTTAGGAGAAATGCAACCAGAATGCTGTAGAAGTGAGGATGAGGAGACTGTCTTGCTTACTTTGGACCCATCATTAGAAAAGACCTATTGATAAAAGAGGATATCACGGTTGGTAAAGTGCAGGGTCAGCAAAAGCAACAGAAACGCCAATAAGGCAGACTGACCCAACAGCCACAACAATGGTCTTGAAGATACCACTGATCATGAAGATAGCAGAGGACCAGGTAATGTTTCATTCTGTTGTACATAAGTGTGCTATCAGTCATATGCAACTCAAGAACATCTTTTTCATTGTGTCACTGATAAAATTTTTGAGTTATGTGTCCCTAGCCCTTTTTACTCTATCAAAATTATGGTTTTTATTGGGTGATTTTGCTTATACATGCAATGGTTAAGAATGTGTGTCAGTGTGGGTGGGCCATGATTCTCAGTGGTTTGGCAGTCATGTGATGGCATGATCCCTTCCATGTTGAAATTTAATATAATGTGATCACCCTCATGATGGGGTCTGCTGTAAGGACCCAGTCAGTTGAAAGGAGTTTCTCTGGGCACATGGACTGCATTGAATACAAGCGGATATTCTGGCAAGGCTTGGGAGATTTTGCTGTTTTTGAATCATGCAGCCAGCTTCTTTTTCTCTAAACTTCAGTTTCCAGGACTTGAGCTGGCAGGTGACCTGTGTTCATGTCTGCCAATCCTAGGATTCATTGATCTTCATAGCCAGTGAGCAGCAACCATGCTCTATGACCTTCTGATCTTGGATCCTGCAGCTACATGAATCCTGAGATGCCTCCAGTCTTACCCAAGGGCTTGGGCATTCCAGTCTCTACAACCATGTGAGCCATTTTCTTGATATAAACCTTTATGCAATGATTTGCTTTTCTAGAGAAAACTAGACTAAGGAAGTTCATTATAACAGAACTAATTGTGATAATCCCTATTTGTCTGTCAGTTTGTCCTGCTGTGAGGGTTTGCATGTTGCTGTGATGCTGGAAACCAAGCCACTGGTACTCAGGTGCCAGCAGGATCACCCATGGCAAATAGGTTGCATCTGAGCTTCCAGACTAAGACAGATTAGCCAGAAGCATTCAGAAGTCTACTTCTGAAAGAATTAGCCAATGAAAATCTTAAGAACAGCAGTAGAATACTGTCAGATGTAGTGCTGGAATGAGTTCCCTGGGTTGGAAGGTACTCAAAAGATAAATGGCAAAGAGCTGCTGCCTCAATGTAGAGACAACTTTAATGATGTGGATAGATTCAGGCTTTTGAGACCTTCACTGGCTGATGTGGCATGATTCAAAATGAGAAGAAATAGCTGCAAACAACTATTAGTACCCAGAATGTGTAATGTATGAAGTATGAATCTAGGAAAATTGGAAATCATCAAAAATGAAATGGAATGCATAAACATCTATATCCTAGATATTAGTGAGCTGAAATGGACTGGTGTAGGCCATTCTGAATCAGACAGGCATATGGTCTACTATACTGGGAATGACAGAATGACAACTTGAAAAGGAATAGCATTGCATTCACTGTCCAAAAGAACATTTCAAGATCTATCTTGAAGTGCAGTGCTATTAGTGATGTGATAAAATTCATACATCCACAAGGAAGGTCAGTTAATATGACTATTATTCAAATTTATGCACCAACCATTAAGGACAAAGATGAAGAAACTGGAGATTCGTACCAGCTTCTGCAGTCTGATTGAATGAACATGCAATCAGGGTGCATGGATAATTACTGGTGACTGGAATGCAAAAGTTACAAACAAAGAAAAAGGATTGGTAACTGGAAAATATGGGCTTGGTAATAGAAATGATGTTGGAGATAGCATAATAGAATTTGGCAAGACCAATGACTTCATTGCAAATATCTTTTTTTTTTCACCAACATAAATGGCAAAGACACACATGTGTACCACTAGATGGAATGAACACACAGGAGTCAAGTACACTACACCTGTGGAGAGAGATGATGGGAAAGTTCAAGATCATCAGTCAGAACAAGAACAGGTGGTGACTGTGGCACAGGCTGTCAATGTTCATACAAGGTCTTACAGTTAAGTCTGTGAGCTTAATGACTCTAAGTTTGACATACCCCACTGCTGCATATCACTATGGTCACCTTCAAAGTACTCCCCTTGGGAAGCTATGCAAAAATGCCAGCACCTAGTTCACCCGTCAAAGCAGTTTTGGAAGTCTTTCTGGAATGGCCATTGTGCGTGGTGGCATGATGGCAAGTTTGCAACTTTAATTGTGTAGTTGTCTGTGAGGGAGCTGTTATCCAGTAAACAAATAACTATTGGAACACACTTCCTACTCATCTGATCTGGTCCCCAATGACTTTTTTCTTTGACTAAAGTCAAAGGAAATATTGAAAAGAAGATATTTGGATAACATTCAGGACATCAAGGGTAACATGACAGCTCTGATGGCCACTCCAGAAAAAGTTTTAAAATTGTCTGAAGGATGGACTAGGCACTGATGCTGTTGCAAAGCTTCCCAAGAGGAGTACTTTGAAGGTGACCATAGAGGTATGTAGCACTTTTTCTAGGATAAAGTGGCAAACGTAGTTCTCAGAGCTCGTATGCAAGTTCAAATTGAAACTGAAGGAAATCAGAACTAGTCCATGAGAGCCAAAGAATGGCCTTGAATACGTACCACTTAAGTTTAAAGACTACCTCAAGAATAGATTGGATGCATTAAACACTAATGACTGATGAATAAAGCAAGAGTCACTAAAAAAGACAGGAGAGAAAGAACAGACCAAACTGGATGTCAGAAGAAACTCTGAAACTTACTCTTGAACACTGAATAGCTGAAACAAAAGGATGAAGTAAAGGAACTGAAAATTTATAAGAATGGTTTAAGAAGACAAAGTAAAGTATTACAGTGACATGTGCAAAGAGCTGGAGATAGAAATCCAAAAGGGAAGAGTATGCTGTGCATTTCTCAAGCTGAGAGAACAGAAGAAAAAATCCAAGCCTCAAGTTGCAACAGTGAAGGATTCTACAGGGAAAATATTACATGACTCAGGAAGCATCCAAGAAGATGGAAGAAATATACAGACTCATTACACCAAAAAGACTTGGTCGGTACCCACCATTTTGTGAAGCAGCATGTAATCAGGAAACGGTAGTACTGAAGGAAGAATTTCAAGTGGCATTGAAGGCATTGGTGCAAAACAAAGCTCCAGAAATTGATGGAATATCAACTGAGATATTTTAACAAATGGATGCAACCATAGGAGTGCTCAGTCATTTACTCACTATGTTGGCAGCACTGTAAACACCCTCAGTAAGGTTTCATAACCTTGGTATGTCAGTGTCTCACAGCTCTGTTTGTGTTGACATGTGGCAGTGTCTTGCTGAGTGGCTTTCATTATTGTTACTGCATGATTTTCTGTGCTGCTGCAAGAATGCCAAAGCTTGAACTTCTTGGTGAACTTGGCACGAGTGGAAGTGAAATCAGGGATATATGTTAGTCCAAGTTTATGAAGATAATGCCATGAAGAAAACAGCAGTGTGTACAAATGGATTAAACATTTTTCTAAAGAGAGAGAAAGTGTTACTGATGAAGCAAGGTCAGGGGTGGTAGTAAGGAGGAGACTGACAAAAATATTGCAAAAATTCATCAAATTGTGAGTCAAAATTGTTGGCTGACTGTGAGAAGCATAGCAGACCAAGTAAACACTGATAGAGAAATAGGACAATCTTGGCACGAGAAAGTTGTGTGCAAAACAGCCCCAAACAAGCTCTCTGATGAACAAAAGCAAAGGCAAGTAGACATTTGCCAAGATATTCTGGAGAGGCAAGATGATGTTTTGGGCCATGTTATCACTGGTGGCAAAACATGGGTGTACCAGCATAACCTTGAAACAAAGCTTCAAAATGCACAGTGGAAGTCAACCAGTTGTCCACAACCAATAAAGTTCTGTCAGTCCAAATCAAGAGTCAAAATGATGCTACTAACTTTTTTTGGTATCAGAGGGATTGTTCATTATGAATTTGTTCCAACTGGACAGTGAAAACCCTGGTTGCATAGTGGTTAAGTGCTACATCTGTTAACTAAAAGGCTGTCAGTTTGAATCTGCCAGATGCTCCTTGGAAACTCAATGGAACAGTTCTACTCTGTCCTATAAGGTTGCTATGAGTCAGAATCAACTTGACAGGACTGGGTTTTGTGTGTGTGTGTGCATGTCATTTGAACAGCTAACCAAGTTTGCTATTTGCAAGTGCTGAAAAGGCTCTACGAAAATGTTTGATAAAAATGACCTGAACTTTTCATTAACAATTTGTGGCTCTTGCATCACGACAATGCACCAGCTTACACAGCAGTGTCTGTGAGGCAGTTTTTAACCAATAAATAAATAACTGTGTTGGAACAGCCTCCCTGCTGATCTGATCTGACCCCCAATGACATTTTTATTTACCCAAAGATAAAGGAAATTTTACAAGGAAGACATTTTGATGACATTCGTGACATCAAGGGTAATACAATGATAGCTCTGATGGCCATTCCAGAAAAAGGAGCTCCAAAATTGCTCTGAAGGGTGAATTGGTGCTGGCCTTGGTGCATAGCTTCCCATGGGAACTACTTCAAAGGTGACGATAGTGATATTCAGCAATGAGGTATGTGGCACTTCTTCCAGGATGAGTTTGCAAATTTACTTGTCAGACCTTGCTTGCTGGGAAATTTGGAGAACCACTACCTGGCCAGTCGACTCAAAGAGATCCATATTTATGCCTATTCCCAAGAAAGGCAATCCAAGTGCATCCAGAGATTATTGAACAATATCATTCATATCACAATTTTGCTAAACATCATTCAAAAGTTGTGCAGCAGTATATTCATAAGGAACTGCCAGAAATTTAAACCAGATTCAAAAGAGGATATGGAACCAGAGAAACTATTGCTGTTGAAAAGAAAAGATTCTTGGATAAAAGGAGAGAATGCCAGAACGATGTTTATCTATGTTTTATTGACTATGCAAAGGCATTCAATTTTGTGGATCATAACAAATTATGGATAACATTCTAGAGAATGGGAATTCCAAAATAATTGTGTTCCTGAGGAATGCTTACATGGATCAAGTGGCAGTTGTTTGAGCAGAATAGGGGACACTGCATAGTTTAAAGTAAGAAAAGATATGTGTCAGGGTTGTATCCTTCCAATCTGTATGGTGAGAAAGTAGTCAAAAAAGCTGGAGTAGATAAAGAAAAACAAGGCATCAGAATTGCAGGAAGACATATTAGCAAACTGTGTTATGCAAATAACACAACCTTGCTTGCTGAAAGTGAAGAGGATTTGAAAAATGTACTGATGAAGATTGACCATAGCCTTCAATATGGATTGCACCTCAACATCAAGAAAACAAAAATTCTCACAGCTGGACCTGTAAGTAGCATCATAATAAATGAAGAACAGATTGAGGTTGTTAAGACTGAGGTTGTTCATTTTACTTGCATCCACAATCAACACCCTTGGAAGCAACAGCCAAGATACAAAAAAACACATTGCATTGGGAAAATCTGCTGCAAAGAACCTCTAAAAGTACAGATGACCTTGAAGACTAAGATCACCTGACCCAAACCACAGTATTTTCAATCACATCACATGCATGCAAAAGCTGGATGGTAAGTAAGAAACAGAACTGACATCTTTGAATTGTGGTTACAGAGGGGATACGGAAGATGTCATAGACTGCCAAAAAGCAAACAGATCTGGCCTGGAGGAAGTAAAAGCAGAGTGCTTCTTAGAAGTAAGGATGGCATTTTCTATACTTCACATATGTTGTCAAGAGGGATCAGTCCCTGGAGAAGGGCGTTATGCTTAGTAAAGCTGAGGGTAGTGAAAAAGAAGAAGACCTTCAACAAGATGGACTGACACAGTGGCTGCAACATTGGGCTTGAGCATAAAAATAATTGTTGGCATGGTGCAGGACTGGGCAGTGTTTTTTTTTGGCTGTGCATAGAGTCACTGAGTTGGAATCAACTTGACAACACCTAACAACAACAATATCAATTATGGTGATGAGTTTCATGAAAAAAGATAAATAAGACAGAAGAGAACATGAAGACTTATTTAGATGGGATAGTTGGGAAAGACCATTCTCAAAATGGGACTCTCAAATGAAAATATGTGGGATACAAAGGAGTGAGTGATGCTAGATGCTGCTCTAGAGCAAAATGCAAAAGCTCATGACAAGAGAATGTATGATGTCTGCAGACTTGGAAGAAGCTTGTGAAGCTGGACAGCTAAAAAGGAGAAAGCGGGCCAGAGGAAATAATAGCAAGACCCCAAGTCCTCAGCAGAAGTTGGACACAGAGTGGTCAGCACTGTAGAACTCTGACCAGAGGACATCAGGGGTACTCCCCCGGCTGGGACACTCTGTGGTGGTCATGCTGAAGATGTATGAAAGGAACTGAGAACAGGACCAGACCACCCAGGGGGAACCTGTTACCAATGGTTTGTGTAAAGTTGATTTTTCCTTGGTCAAGTCAGTAATGTATTTCAGAGATGGACTGCATATAGTTATTGGATGATGGAACGTGACTGATGATACAGACACGAACCATTCTATTTTCTTACATACTGCAGACACTGTCAACATCAGGATCCTCCTTATAGGATCTGAATGTGTGCCATGAGATTTCTACACTTCATGTGTGTAACTCCTTTCATCTGAAACTACCTTATATTATAGATGTGGGAACAGGGGCAGGAGAGGGGAAGTCACTTGCTTTAAGTCATGATCTAGAGATCATGGTCACAGAGAAGGAATTAACATCTGTTTGGACCCAGAGAACCTGACCTTTAGCCCCACCTTGACATACACAGCAGGTGCACACACAGGTGACAAGGGGGTCTGGAAAAGCAGGCACAGATGGCTTTGCCCTGTCTTCCTGTAACAAGGATGTTCTCAGTTGCTGGGGGCGGCAACCTGCAGAATCCACGGTGCCCTCCTCAGTTGTCTAACCTGTCTAGATGTAGTTTAACTTTGCTTGCATGTCCAGTTCCTTGGTCAAGACCTGTGCAGAACAGCAGAGGGCGCAACATGATGAAACAGAAGACTTGGGTGCTGGCTCTCAAGTTTTCAGGAAAAATTTGAACACGGAGTTTGCACTAGCCATCGTGAATTTTTCTGTATAGTTTACTTCAATTTTTAAAAAACCTTAATTAAACATTTAACATCTAGTATATATGTTTTTCTGCTTTTGTATCTTGTCTGATACATTGTTCTTTTCTGATTGAATAGAGACAGGTACTGAATGACATACTGTGTTATTCTCAGAAAAGAGAATTAATAGCCTTAAAAAAGCGATCTGTCCACAAGACTGCTCACCTCTACCTGCAAGCATGATGCTTTGTAGAAAACTTGTAGGGTAGGGTGTTTGGACTCTGACATCCAATCTACTTCTCCAGGATGGCCTAGCTTCAAGGTGAGACTCACTCTTCATTATTATCTCCATGTCCATTGGGCAATCACTTATTGTTTAGTAGTCTAGAGTATGACTTCATCTATCTGTTACAAGGAAAAGCATGACACCTGCAGGTAATGGTCCTGCTAAGGCAGTCCAAAGTGCACTTCATGCATGCATATCACTCTTTCAAGACAAGAAAATAAAGCCCCCCTTCCAGACACCAGTGAATGAGGTATATTTGAGTCTTCCTTAAAAGAAACAATGATTAGGGAGTCCCATTTTTTAGAACAATAACTGTGAAGCCATGTGTTGATAAAAAAAGAAATTGAAAAAGTGGTAGGACTGTGTCCGATCCAGATATGCCAAGTGAATGTCCCCATCCTGATTGACTTGCTTCCCATTGAATATGATGTTTTGAGGTATAACAGCCTGGTAAGAGAGAAAAATGAGGGCAATTAGTGGACTTAACTGGGGTGTGTTAGACTCCAAGGACAGCAGTCACACGGTAGATGCAGACACAGCCATTAGGGTGCACATGCCCACTGGGCCTGTGCCACAGCTGATGGTGGCACAGGGCTCCACAGAAGGAAAGCTACCCACTAAATGTGCAAGCTCAGCCTCACCCATCTGTCATAAACACCGGGTCCAAAGGCCACAGGTGCAGATGGCACTAAAAAGTAAACATGACACTCAGGCAGAGGCCACTTGATGAAACAGGAAGATGCAAAATCCAGGACTGGTTTCCAGTCAATGAATGGGCTAACAACAGTCTATTCATCTTTGGCATCTGTTGTTTCTTCCTCTCTCTGGTTCATCATGAATAAAGTAGCTTTATTTGAAAGGATGTTGTGTGTACCCAGGACCAGCCTTCTGCCTATTGTGAATCAGGCAAACTTTGTCTTTGGTGCCCTTCCTAACAGGCTCCTGCTTCTTTTCCCTCCCACCAGGTGTCAGGGATCTAAATGCACACCCAGAGCCTTTGCTCACTCTCTTGTGTAAATGTGTTTGATTTCACAAAAGTTTCTTTAGTGTCAAGTAGGCAAAGCACCATGCTAAACAAGAGAAGAGAGGTTTGAAAGAGTTACGGAACACATCCATCCCCCACAGAGTGAGAGATGCAAACACACACACTGGTAAGCAAAACAAAGACCTCTGTGGCAATTTAAACAAAAGTGCAGGAGCTCCTCAGTAGTGCAAACAGCTAAGGTGCTTGGCTGCTAAATGAAAAGTCAGAAGTTCAAGTGCACCCAGCAGTGCCTTGGAAGAAAAGTCTGGTGATCTATCTTCAAAAAAATTGACCATTGAAAACCTTATGGAGTACAGTCCTACTCTGACAAACATGGGGACATTATGAGCTGGAAATGACTCCACAGCAACTGTTGTTTTGTAAATGAAATGTAAACATGTTTCTGTGAAAGCATGGAGGAAGGAAACCAAATTCCAAATGGGGAAATTTTAACAGACCCTAGGGAAGAGGTGAAATTCCAGTCATGAATTGGAGAACAGGGAGAACAGGAATGAGTTTTAAATGGCAGCAAAGATGAGTAATCATATTCTAAGTGAAGGAGACAATCGAAGCCAAAGTGTAAGGCTGGAGAGTTCAGCTAGTATTCAGGAATAACAGACCACATGTTATTTCTAATAATGGATCCACCAGTGCTGAGCGGTTTGGTCTCATAAACTTAGTTAGACTCTGATTTCCTCATCTGCAAAATAAAAATGCACTCAAGCAACAAGTATTTATTGAGGAACTTGCATGTGCCAAGTTCTGTGCTTGGTGTTAAGGGTGTAACTATATTAAAAATATCTATCTCGTAGGGTTTGTGTGAGAATTAAAAGAAACAATGTATGTGAGAAACTTAGGGCAGGACTTACAAACAGTAAGTTTCACTGGATAGCTGATAACGCTGTGGCAATTGTTATGCCAGTGGTGGTGGTGGTGAGGACTGGGCGGTGATGATGATGATGGTGGTGAGAGAAGCTGGTTGGGTTACTTATTCACTAAGCTAGGAATGATGAGTCGGATCCGACTCGACAGCACTTGGCTGGCTAAGCTAGGAGAGCAGAGCTTGTGACATAAAGTAGGAATGAGCGATGTCTATCAAGAGCTTAGAAATAGCTTCTCCGAGATGCTGTCTTACTATAAAGGATAAAATTCTGATACTGAATTAACTTTGGGTAGAAAAAGCTCTGAGCAACACTAACCCCTCCTGAGGGTCCTCAAACCCATTTCCTGTCCATCCCAAGACCTGCTTTCTGGGAAACATCTACTAAAATTGATTTAATTGACTAATGGCAGACAAATATAAAGAACAGTACATCATTATTATTGTTAGAAAGTATGGGCAGTGATACCTAATTTTCAGAAGAACAACATAGGCATCACAGATTCTGGAATAGGAAAGAAGAATGATAGAGAGAGGAAGCAATATGTGTAGAGCCAGAATTGTCATACAGACAAAATACATTTCAGTGAGCAAACTCTACTTTCTATTGATTGATTATATGAAACTGGAGCTAAGTTTCTCTGGAAAAACTGTTACTGCAAAACAAAATCAAATCACACCTAATTTAAATATATATATATATATATATACACATATATATATATGTCACCAAGTCAATTCTGACTCATAGCAAACCTATAGGGTGTAGTACAATTATCCTATAGAGTTTCCAAGGAGTGCCTGGTGGATTCGAACTGCCAACATTTTGGTTAGCAGCTGTTTTAACCACTATGCCACTAAGGTTTCCAGTTACACCTAAGAGAGCATATAGCTTGTATATTCAAGGGAAATGAAAAGAATTTATGAAACCACTAATAGCACTTCTTGACAGTCTCTGAATGCACGTCTCCACAAATATGTATCTGTTTCTTCCCGTTTCAGAAGAAAACCCCCAAAAAAGCTAGTGCCAAAGCAACCTGCATATTATATTCATCCCATCATCTTCCTGCTCTCAGATCTTCAGTTAACCACCAGTGATTAGTGAATTTACCACTACAACATCTCCATCATCTCCATCTCCTATTTTCAGTATAGCTAGAAACATGGAATCTTTCTCAGTCGTCCCCTTTTATTTATCTTCGCAGCCATTTTTGTTAATTTCTGTCAGTCCTAGTAGTTTTCAAGCCAGTCCTATTCTGCAAAGCTAGAGAATATCTCTCTAGTGCTCATTTTCTGTAATCAGTAAGATGTAGGAGATGTTAGAAAAGTAAATTCACATGTAATGCCTTTACCGTTGTCACAAAAGGAGCATCAAGGACCTCCTAGCACTGGTTATGCTGACTTGTACTTCCTGTTGTATGCATCCCCCCAGATCTTTTTTTTTTTTTCCTTCTAGAATAAATAATTCTTTAAGCAGAGCCCAGAGAACACGTGCTAAATAAATGAAAATTTTACCTTTCTCAAAGCCAGCCTTCTGTGCTTAGTATAAACTGTTGGCTTTTAAAAATGAACATGCTGATCCACTGAAAGAAAGAAGAAACTATAGAAACAGCAAAGGCAATGACTCAAGATGCAAGAGTAGATAGACACAGAAAGAAGAACATTTCCTTAAGCATGTGGTAGAGGCAGAAAGTCAGGGAGTGAGTTACATTCTGTCAGAGCATGTTTCTAAATATGGATGTCACAGAGTGTTCTGCCAATCTAATGCATGAGAATTCCCTCATTTCTCAGGAATGGGATCATATGGGCAGATAAGGAAGCTGGAAACATTGAGACCCTAAAATCTGTTCAGTCACTCCTGCCAATAGCAAGAGTAGCCTTGCCATTCCCATCTAATAATACTTTGTTACTTGATGTTGCTTTGACTTACTCTCCATTTTAAAGTTGTATGCTTTAGATGCAATATCAAGAAATAAAATATTGGTTAAAACTTAGGAAGATAAGGGCAAATTTTAAAGTAACTGCCGAAAACGTCAATAAGCTTGCTCACCAGGATGAAAAAGAAGAAAAACATAAAAGTTGTGTAAACACAAAACCTATGATAAAGAAGAAAATCCACAAACAAAAGGAGTCAGGCAAGAAAGGAGAACAAAGAAAACACCAGCACCAAGGGGGGGGAACAGTATTACTGTTATAAACTAATACTGTCAAGAATTACATTAAATGTAAATGGATTAAATGCACTATAAAGAGACAGAGAGTGGCAGAACAGATTAAAACAAAAGACTCATGAATATTCTATCTATCAGAGACACACCTCGAGGGGGAATATATATATTTGTATATATTAAAAATCAAAAAATGGAAAAAATCAAGTAAACAACAATCATAAAGGGCAAGTTGTGGCAATACTAACCTCAAATAAAATAGATTTTAAAGCAAAATCAATCACAAACAACAAGGAAGGACGTTACATAATGATTAAAATGATAAGTTACCCAAAAGACATAACCTTAATGAATGTCTACAAGCACAAGGACAGGGCTCCAAAACACATAAAACAAATTCTAATAGCATTGAAAAGGTCAACAGTTCCACAGTACTAGTAGGAGACTTCAACACACTACCCACGGTAAACAGCAGAACATCCAGAAAGAAACTCAACAAAGATACAAGAGGTCTAAAAGCCAAAATCAACCAATTTGACCTCATAGACATGTATAGAACATTCAGCCCAACAGCAGCATTCTTTTCCAATGCACATGGGACATTCTTCAGAACAGACTATGTTTTATGCCACAAAACAATCAATCCTCAATAGAATCCAGAACATCAGAATTATACGTAACAGTCTATCCAGTCACAGTGCCATAAAACTAGAGAACAATAACAGGAAGAGCAAAAGAAAGAAATCAAATACACGGAACTGAATAAGACCTTGATTAAAGATATAGGATAATGCAAGGAAACCGTGGTAGGATAGAGATGAAGAGATATGGCTTTTAACCCAAAGTTCTGCAGTTGAAATCGGATTCAGAGAAACAATTTAAAAATTCCTAGAATTAAATAACAAAGAAAACACATCATAGTAAAACCCTTGGGTTGTAGCAAAGGCAATGCTCAGAAGTCAATTTATAGAAATCAAAAAAAGAACAGGCCACAATCAAAAACATTAGCCCTACAACTCAAACAAATAAAAAGAGAACAGCAAAAGAAATACAAGCCAACAAAATAAAGATCATCAAAGAAAGAACAGATGCAATGCCAGGGACCTTAATACATGGCATAAAGAAAATGAAAACTATAGTTAACAATGCACAAACACTAGAAGATAAATTATGTAACTGACCACTCCTAAAAATTTAACACTTTTTATCATCAGAAGACTTTACCAAAAAATGTAAGAGAACCTACAGACTGGGAAAACATTTCTGGTTGCTACATACTGAACAAAGTTCTATTCTCTACTTCAATATCTTAACAAAAGACAATCCAATTAAAATTGAGCCAAAGAAGAAGATTCAATTGTCTCCAACTCACCTGGAGCAAAAGAGACTGTAGAACATCAATGACTTAAGAAAAATATGAGCCAAAGAGACAGAAAGAGCCACATAAACCAGAGACTACGTCAGCAGAACTAGTTGGTTCCCGGCTACCATCAATGACTGCCTTCACAGGGAACACAATAAAGAGTCCCTGATATAATGGGAGAAAAACGGGGTACAGAACTTGAACTTTATTAAAAACACTAGACATGAATCTGATAGACTGGAGGGTCCCTGGAAGATAGGACCCCTAGACTCTGTTAGCCAAGAACTGAAACCACTCCTAAAGCCGACTCTTCAGACAACGTTTGGGCTGGACTATAAAACACAAAATGATGATGGCAAAGAGTGTGCTTCTTGGCAGCTCCAGTGTAGAGCCGAGATGAGAAGGCAGGTGGGACAGGAACTGGTTGAACAGACACAGGAAATACAGGGTGGGGAGGAGGAGTATGCTGCCACAGCATGGAAAAAGCCAGTAGGGTTACATAACAATGTATGTGTAAGAGTTGTATGATGATCTGGCTTGAACTGTAAACATAAAGCACAATAAAACATTTTTAAACTGGAAAAACATACGAACAGACATTTCACCAAGAAAGACATTCAGACAGCTAACACATACATGAGAAAACGTTCTCAAACATTAGCCATTGGAGAAACACAAATCAAAACTACAATGAGATGCCATCTCATCTCACCATCACTAGCACTAATCATGCACATAAAAAATAAATAAATAACAAATGTTGGAGAGGTTTTAGGGAGATCAGAACACTTATGCATGGTTGACAGGAACAAAAAATAGTGCAAGCACTGTGGAAAATCATATGATGCCTCCTTAAAATACTAGAAAGAGAAATACCATACGATTCAACAATCCCACTACTAGGAATACATTCTAAAGAAATGAGCCATCACATAAACAGACATATGCCAACCCATGCTAAGTGTAACACTGTACACATTAGCATAAAAGATAGAAAAAACTTAAGTTCCCATCAACAAATGAATGCATAAATAAATTATAGTACCTACACACAATGGAGTATGCAAAATTATAAGGACAATACAAATGGAGTATTATGCAACAACAAACAATCCATAAAACATCTCACAACATGAGTAATCTGGAAAGTATTATGCTGAATGAACTAAGACAATCATAAAAGGACAAATGCTGTATGAAACCACTATTATAGAAACTCAAGAAAATGTTTACACACATAAAAATAATCTTTTATGGTTATGAAGGGGAAATCATGAACTAGGTAGTAGATAAATGTTAACATTGGAGGAAGGAAAGACAATACACAGTACAGGGGGAATCAGAAAACTTGACCAAGGCAAAGTCCTAGAAGCTTCATAGATACATCCAAAAATCTTGAGGGATCAAGTTCCTAGGGCTGAAGGCTGGTGACCATGGCTTCAGGAAACATCTAGGTCATTTGGCATAACGTAGTTCGTAAACAAAATGTTCTACATCCTAAATCGCTGAGTGGAAGCTTGTCTAAGCTGTGTATTAGAACTTCCTATTTTCTTCTTGAATGATCTTTATTGTTTTAGGTTTGATGTTTAAGTTTTTGATCCATTTTGAGTTAATTTTTGTGTAATGTGTGAGATATGATTCTTGTTTTAGTTTTTTGCAGATGGGTATCCAATTTTGCCAATACCATTTGTTAAAGAGACTGTTTTTACCTCAGTTTACAACCTTAGGGACTGTGTCAAACATCAACTGTTTGTAAGGGAATTGTGGCATCCCTGGGGTCTCAGCTCTGTTCCATTGGTCTGTATATTGCTTTTTGTACCAGTACCAGGCTGTTTTGACTACCGTGGCAGTGTAATAGGCCCTGACGTCGAGTAGTGTGAGGCCTCTGGGTGTTTTCTTCTTCTTCATTAGTGCTTTACTTATCTGTGGTTTCTTCCCTTTCCAAAGTTGGTGATTTGTTTCTCCATCTCATTAAAAAAAAGACACTGGAATTGTATTGCGATTGCATTGTATATGTAGATTGTTTTGGGCAAATAGACATTTTCACAATGTTAAGTCTTCGTATCCATGAGCAGGGCAGGTTTCTCCATTTACGTAAGTCTCTCTTGGTTTCTTGCAGAAAGGTCTTGTAATTCACCCTGTATAGGTCACTTATTTCTCTAGTTAGATTCATTCCTAGACATTTTATCTTCTTGGAGGCTATACTAAATTGTATTGATTTGGTGATTTCTTCTTTCATGATCTCTTTGTTGTTGTAAAGGAATCCTACTGATTTACTTATGTTTATTTTATACTCTGATACTTTGCTAAACTCTGCTATTAATTCCAGTAGTTTACTTACAGATTATTTGGGATTCTCCACACATACAATCATATCATATGCAAACAGGGAGATTTTTACTTCTTTTTTGACGATGCAGATGCCCTTTATTTCTTTGTCTTATCTAATTGCTCTAGTTAGAAAGTCTAGTAAACTGTTGAATAGAAGTGGTAAGAGTGGGCGTCGTTGTCTAGTTCCCATTCTTAAGGGGAATTCTTTCAGTCTTTCTCCATTCAGGAAGATGTAGGCAGTGGGCTTTGTGTAGATGACCCTTATTGCACTGAGGAATTTCTCCTCTACTCCTCTTTTGCTCAGATTATGTATCATGAATAGGTGTTGGACTTTGTCAAATGCCTTTTCTGCATCAATTCACAAAATCGGGTGATTCTTATCCTTTGTGCTCTTGATGTGGTTGATCACACTAACTGTTTTTCTGATGCTGAACCAGGCTTGCATTTCTGATGTGAATCCAACTGGATCATGATGAATTCTTTTTTTTTTTTTTTTTAATATGTTGTTGAGTTCTGTTGCCAAGGATTTTGTTGAAGAATTTTTAATCTAGGTTCATGAGTAATATTGGCTTTGTAATTTTCCTTTTTTGTGGAATCTTTTCCTGGCTTTGGTATCAGGGTTATGCTGGCTTCATAGAATGAACTTGGGAGTATTCCATCCCTTTCTGTGCTGTGAAATAGCTTCAGTAGTAGTGGAGTCCATTCTCTAAAAGTTTGGTAGAATTTTCTGTCCAAGACATCTGGGCCAGGACTTTTTTTAGTTGACAGATTTTTGATGACTTTTTCAATCTCTTACTTTGTGATGGGTTTATTAAGCTGTTCTACTTCTCCTTGTCATAACTTTGGTAGGTGATAGCAATCCAGGAATTTTTCCATTTCCTCTAGGTTTTCAAATCTGTTAGAATACAATCTTTCATAGTATTCTGTTAGGATCATTTGATTTCTGTTGTGACATCTCCCATCTCATTTCTTATTTGGGTTATTTGTTTCCTCCCTTGTTTTTCTTTTGCAGGTTTAGCCAGTGGTTTATCAATTTTGTTGATCTTTTCAAAGAATCAGCTTTGGTTTTGTTAACCTGTTCAACTGTTCTTCTATTCTCCAACTCGTTTAGTTCTGCTCTTATCTTTATTATATGTTTTCTTCTGGTGTCTGAGGTGTTCATTTGTTGTTCCCTTTCTACTTGTTCAAGCTGTAGGGTCAATTCTTTGATCTGGTTCCTTTCTGGATGGGTGTATCTATACAGATATATTGACCTCTGACAACTGACTTGCTGTATCCCATAGGCTCTTGCAGGATATGTTTTCATTTTCATTTGAATCCACAAATTTGTTTAGTTCACCTTAGATTTCTTCTATAACTATGGCTTCTTGAGCAAGATGTTGTTTGCTTTCCATGAGTTCCACTTTCTGGTTATGTTTTTTCTGTTATTGACTTTGACTTTTATAGCTTTATGGTCTGAGAAGATGCTTTGTAATAACTCAGTGGTTTGAGTTTTGTTGAGGCTTGCTTTATGTCCTAACACATGGTCTATTCTGCAAAATGTTTGATGTGCACTGGAGAAGAAGATGTGCGTATGTGTTGATGGGTAAAAAGTTCTGTATATGTCGATGAGGTCTAGTTAATTGTAGCAATAAGATCTTTTGTGTCTTTACTGACTATTTTACTGAATGTTCTGTCCATTACTGAAAGTGGAGTGTTGAAGTCTCAAACTATTATCATGGAGTGATCTGTCTTATTTTTCACTGAAATCAGTGTTTGTTCAATGTATTTAGATGCTCTGAAGTTGGGTGTGTAAATATTTAATATTGTTATGTATTAAACCTTTCATCAATAAATAGTGACCATCTTTGTCCATGGTGGTAGACCTTACATTAAAGTCTAATTTGTCTGAGATTAGTATTGCCACTCTTGCTCTTCTCTGTATGTTGTTGACTTGACATGTATTTTTCCATCCTTTGATTTCTAGTTTTTTCATATCTTTGAGTCTAGGATGTGTTTGTTGTAAGCAGCATATAGATGGGTCATGTCTTTTGATCCAAGGTGCCACTCATTGTCTCTGTATTGGAGCATCAGTCTATTTACATTCAATGTAATTGTTGATGGGTATGTGTTTAATGTTGTCATCTTGATGCCTTTACTTTTGTGTTGTTGACGTTTTCTATGTCACTCTTAATGTTCTGTTTTGGGTCATTCTTCTTTATGGGTTGACTTTTCATCTTTTTCAGTGTGTTTTCTGTTTGTTGAGATTCCTCTATTATGTTTCTTATTTTGATATGTCACATTGTTATTTTGCTCTGCAGCTACTCCTCCAATTCCTCTTGCTATTCTAAGTTTAAACCAGACTTTAACTTCTGCATATCTTTTCAATTTCCTCTCCATCTGAAAGGGTTACAACTACTGTAATATATCCTTCTTTTTAGGGTGATGATGTCATAGTTTTTGTGTTAAGACCACTGGTTCCCTTCTTTTAATATTGTAGCTTTGATTGAGGTTATTGACTTCCCTAAGTGAGTAGGATTCTGGATGCTGTGTCCTTCATTGCCTCCTTAAGTATAAACTTGATGTTTCTGTTTTTTGAAGCAAAGAGATTGTTTCAGCATTTCTTATAGTTTGGGTTCTGTTTCTAAGAAGTCTCTAAGGTTCTGTTTATCTTCAAATGTGTTAATTTCATCTTCATTTCTGAGAGAAAATTTTGCAGGCTATCGGCACTTGGCTTTCTTGGCTTTATATAATTCTTGGTAGGAAGTTTTTCTTCTTGAAGCCTTTCAATGTGTCATCCCACTGCCTTCTTGCCAACATTGTTTCTGCTGAGAAGTCAGACCACAGCCTACATAACTTCCTTCTGTATGTTAGCTTTGCTTTGAGCCTTGTTGACTTTAAGACCTTCTCTTATGTTTCATTTTATTAAGCTTGATTATAATATGTCTTGGTGTCTTTCTGTTTGGATCTAGTTTTTACGGTGTTTAATATGCATTTTGGATATCTATGTTCTTCCATAATTTCAGGGAAGATTTCTGTCAGCAACTCTAAAGCAATACTCTCTGTATTTTCAGCTATCCCACCCTGTTTAGGAGCTCTGATTACTCATAGATTATTCTTCTTAATAGAGTCTCGTACATTTCTTAATGTTTCTTCATTTTTCTTATTTCTTTTCTCTCATTTCTCCTCATAAATGCTGGTGTAGTTGCTCTGTCTTCAAACTCGCTAACTCTGGTTTTCATCGCCTCAATTCTCTTTTGGCTTTGGATTGAATTGTCAGTTCTGTAATTTTATTATTCATCTGCTGGATTTCACATCATTGATGTTCCATCAGTTCAAATAGCTGACTTAATTTTTCGTTTTGTTCTGCTGCATTTTGTTTAATCTCTGGGAGGGCTGTATACATAATTCTTTTGTATTTGACTTGCACTAGTTTCAGAAAGGCTTCTTCTTCTGGGAAGTTTTTTGATTTTTTATCTTGGTAGTTTTCTGGAGCCATTTTGGACTGCTTCTTTAAATCAGTAGCTGTCAATTATTGTCTTCATGCCGTCTAGAAGCTGTTTGGTTTCTCTCATGTCACCTCAACAGGAGTTGAGGTGTATTTCTAAGATGGGGATTGGTCACCAGCTACCTCTGTGTACTCTAGAGACTGGCCCCAGGTGGATCTCTGGGATGACAGATTCTTCCTTCTAGTTGGCAAAGATTGTGCCCTAGGGGCTGTCAGCTAACTCTATGATATGAATCAGTGAAGGGTGGAGGAGATGCTTCCAGGCCTCTCAACAGTCAGTTCTCTAGGTGATCTTATTTTATAAAAGTACTTTACTGCTAAGCAAGGAACTGTCCAACAGCTGCTGAAATCAGTCAGGTCGTCAGTTGTGATGGATCCCTCCTTCCAGCTGACAAGGAAAGCCCTCATAGGCCTTACCCAGATGCTATGACGTGGTTCAAAGTGGGAAGGGGTTGCTGACATCCTCTGCCAGGCCCTATCTGTAACTCTAGGCACCACTGTCCTAAACACAGCTTTTCTGCTTCAGAAACACTTTCCAGACACAGGGCTGCTGCTCTGTGTGAGGAGTATCCCCAGCTAATACCTCTGGGTGGGTGACTCTGCCTCCCAGCTGATCAAGGTAGCATCCCACCCAAACTGCCCTTCCAGCTGTGAAACAGCAGAATCTCTGGTGCAGCTCAGTAAAGAGAAGGTGGAAGGGCAGTGGTGCCCTCATTCAGCAGCCAAGCCATCAGTTTGTAGCCATCTTAAGCACAGACTCTCTGTTGCACTATACACTGTTTACTTAAACCTTGCAGTTCAGCATATTAGCCAGCTCATGCCCAGTCCCCACTTCCCAAATAACAAAGAAAGCATCTGTATGTGCAGTGCTCCCAAATCATGAGTCAGCAGAAGCAGGACTTAGCCTGCTGCTGCCTCATCTTAGAGAGAGTAGTTTTCCCCTTACTGGTGCCTAGTCCAATCTGACAACACTATACCAGATCCCAGGGCTCCCCAGATGTCCATGCTGCTCCATTCAATTATTGTTCTAGTCCTTAGTTCTCAGAGATAATTGAGGAGCTGCGTGTCTAGTCCACCAAGTGTCTTTGTGTCTTGTGTCTTGCCCCCCACCCCTATTTCGTTTCTTAGTTTTATTTGCCTCTTTTGGTCAATTTATCCTGAAATTTGTCTATTTTATTGATCTTTTTGAAGTACCAATTTCTGGTTTTGTTAATTTTATTGTTTTCTATTTCATTTATTTCTGCCCTGATCTTCATTATTTCCTTTTTCTGATAGCTTTGGGTTGCTTTTGCTCTTCCTTTTCTATTTCTTCATGGCGAACCTAGTTGGATCCGACTCGACGGCACTTGGCACTTAGCTTTCTATTTCTTCAAGTTATCAGCTTAATTATTTTGGCTCTTTCTTCTCATACAGTGTAAATACTTATGCTATGAGCTTCCTTCTGACTACATTTTCTATAGCCCAAAGATTTTGATACACTGTGTTTTCATTTTCATTTGATTCAAAGAATTTATTTTTAATTTCACTTCTTGTTTCTTCTAGGTTTTCAGTAGTGTATTATCTACTTTCCCCATATTTATTTTTATTTTCCTTATTTTTCACGTTGTTGATTTCTACTTTCATACCAGTATGGTGAAAGAAGATAGTTTGTATGATTCTTGTCTTTTAAATTTGTTGATTCTTGTTTTGTTCCCTAGCTTCTGTTCTTGTCTGAAAGAGATGATACATCTGCACTGGAAAAGAATATGTATTGTTCTGATGCTGGGTGGCATGTTCTACGTATGTCCAAATGCCTGATGGTTTTCTTTAAGTTGTCAATGTCTTTGATGACTTTCTTTTTAGATGTTCTGTCTGTAACTGAAAGAGATGTGTTGAAGTACCTACTACTGTTTTGGAGTTGTCCATTTCTCCTTTCATATTAGGCAGTAATTGTTTCGTGTATTTTGGAACATTGCTGTTAGATGCATATCTTAGGCTGGGTTTTCTAGGGAAGCAAAACCAGTAACACGTGTAGGTACAAGGAAAGATTTATAATATATAGATAGATAGATACAAATATAGGAAACAGCTCACGTAATCACAGAAGCTGAATGTCCCAAGCTCTGGCACAAGCCTCACATGGCCATGGAAGCTGAGGAACCCAAGGTCAGCAAGTCAGAGACCAGAGTTCTAGATCACCAGTTGTATAGGTCAGTGGATCCCAAGCTGGTGGCGAGATGAAGTGACAGAGGCTGGCAAAACCAGGATCGGCAGGTCAGGGAGCAGGAGGAGGCAAAGGCTGGCAAACCCAGGATCGGCAGGTCAGGGAGCAGGACTCTCAAGTGCCGACTGTAAGGACTTACGAGTCCAACAGCTGTTAGCTCAAGTCCTGGAACGAGATACTAGAAGAAGAGAGCAGGAGCTCCTGGCCACGTGAGCGACCAGCAGCTGTAATCAAAGGTCATGAGATGAGAGTCGAGGGGCAGGGAGCCACCACAAACCCCGCCCTGCCACTTAATACAGCAGCCAAATATGTAGTAGCCAAGTTGACATAATCCTGACCACCACAGTGCATATATATTTATAATTGTTATATCTTCTTGCTGGACTGATCTTTTTATTATTATGTAATGTCCTTCTTAACCTCTTGCAATAGATTTTGATTTAAAGTCTATGTTACCTGTTATTAATATGGCCTCTCCTACTCTTTTTTGTTTACTGGTTGCATGGAATATTTTTCTCTAACTTTTTATTTTCAATTTGTGTCTTTCAGTCTAAGACATATTTCCTTATGTCTTAAGAAAGAAGAAAAAAATACCCAGCCGTTAAGTCATTTCTGCCTCATAGTAACCCTATAGCACAGAGTAGAACTACCCCATCAAATTTCCAAGGAATGCATGGTAGATTCAGATTGGAAACCTTTTGGCTATTAACCACAACACTTAACAACTATGCCACCAGGGTTTCCTCCATATGCCTTTGATGAGTCTTTTTGTTTTTTTCCTTAATCCATTCTGCTCTGCCTTTTGCATAGGGTGTTTAGACAATTTACGTTAAGGTCATTACTGAAAATAAAGTGTCTACCTCACTCACTTTGCTATCTGTTTTTGAGTGTTTCATGTTTCCCTTTTAACAAAAATTTGATTTTTCTGGTTTTGTTTGTATTTGGCTGCTTTCTGGTCATGAACCTTTGGCTTTCTTCTTTCTTGTCTTGTGAATGTTTTCTTTGACTGATTTCTTAGTGATTACAATATATACAAGGACTGATGATTAAGTCCACAAACTTAATTGTTCTAAGTGTTACATACCTTGTTGCTGAATATCACTACAGTCACCTTCAAAGTATTCCCTTTGGGAAGCTATGCACCAACACCAGCACCTAGTCCACCCTTCAAAACAGTTTTGGAACTCTTACTGGAATGGACACTGCACACAGTGGCACTGTGGCAAGTTCTCAAACTTAACTGGGTAGTTGTCTGTGATGGAGTTTTTAGCTAGTAAACAAATAACTATATTGCAATATCCTACCTGCTCACTGATCTAGACCCCAATATCTGTTTTCTTTACCTTCTAATAAAGGAAATACTGAAAAGAAGACATTTTGATGATATTCAGAACATCAAGGGTAACATGATGACAGATCTGATGACCATTTCAGAAACAGTTCTAAAATTACTTTGGAGGGTGGACTAAGCTCTGGCATCAGTGCCTAGTTTCTCAAGGGGAGTACTTTGAAGGTGACCACAGTGATATTCAGCAGTGATGTATGTAGTATTTTTTCTAGAATGAGTTTGTGAACTTAATTTGCAGTCCTTGTATTACATTAAACAACTTAACAGTTGCAACAACATTTAACATATGAGCAACAGTTAACATGCTTTCCTAACAGAATAAATCTGCTGCTGATATGCTACTACCACCCTCATTTCTGCTGGTGTTTCCATCAACATTAATATATAACCTACATTCTGTAAGCTAACTTTATACTTACTTCCTACAAGCTGAATGTTGTATTGTTTGTAGAATTTAATTAATTTTATTCCCTGAAAATATCACATCTTTGGTCCTTATGATTGCCATTGCTGCATTTTTTATAGAGATCATGCTCTCTCTCTTACTTTTAATTATCTTTTCTCACATACACGACTATTTATTTAACACTCTTCCCTTTCCACTTGGAGTACTTTCTTGAATAATAGTTGCAAACCCAGTCTAGTAGTGACAAATTCCCAGGGCTTCTTAATTATTTTTATTTTTTTCACAATACGTTGATTTCTCCCTCAATTTTAAGTGACAAATTTGCTGGGTAAAGAAGTATTTGTTGGCAATTATTTTCATTCATTATTTTATATATGTCACTCCATTGTCTTCTGGCCTCTAGTGTTTCTGGAGAGAAAATCACACTGATTCTTATGAAAAATAATCTGGTATATTACAATGAGCTTTTCTCTTGTTGCTTTCAGAATTCTCTCCTCTTTGGTTTTCAAGAATTTTATTAGGATATGGTGTGTGGTAGAAACCCTGGTGGTATGTAGTTAAGTGTTACAACTACTAACCAAAATGTTGGTAGTTTAAATTCACTAGGCATGCGTTGGAAACTTGTGGGGCCATTCTAATCTGACCTATAGGGTTCCTGTAATCAAAGTTGACTTGATAACAGTGTGTTTGGTTTTGTTATCAGGTATAGTTAATTTTTTGTGTGTTTCTCCTATTTGGGATTCAGGTGGCTTCTTGTATTTACAAACTTGGTTCTTTTTTCAGATCTGAAAATTATGTATGATTATCTCCTGAAAAAAAAGAAAAATGTTTTCTACATGTTTACAGTTTTTACAAGGAGCCCTAGTGGCACAGTGGTTAAATCAAAAGCTCAGCAGTTCAAACCTACCAGCCACTTTGTGGGAGAAAGATGTGGCAGTCTGCTTCTGTAAAGATTTACAGCACTGAAAAACATATAGGGCAGTTCTACTCTGTCCTATCAAGTTGCTGGGAGTTGGAATCAGCTCAACATCAGCAGGCTGAAGTTTCAGTTTATATTGCCATAGTGCTCTGGCATTGTAATAATTCTGATGTCCTATTAATTGAAATACATATTTCTTTTATAGTTTCCTTTGTTCTTTTCTCTTATTTCTCTTGAGATTTGATAAGGTCAGTTATTTTGTCTTCCAGTTTACTCTATCTTCTGTTTGACACTAGCGTTGAGTTTTTGTTTCTTGCTTTTTATAACTCAGTTACTTTATTCCTCAGTTCCAATAGTTCCATTGTGTTGTTGTTGTTATTGTTTGGAATTTCCTTCCTGAGTCTCTTATTTTGTTTCTCTGTCTCTTTCTTAATCTCTGCTGGTTTGTTTTCAGTGTGCTGTTTACTTTCTTTAAACATATTCAGCTTCATAGTCTGAAATTTTTCAATTTGTTCCATTAGTCTGGCTGCTATAGGATAAATTCTTCTTCATGTTTTGTTTATGATTGGCCCTTCTTCTCTTGTGATTTTGTGCGTTTTACAATTTTTTTGTTGTTGTTGAACTCAAGTCATATTTTTCTTTGCCTCTCTCTTTTTTATATTTTTACTCTAAATTTTGTATCCTGGTTTTTGTGGGGAAATCTTCTGATTGGGCATGCTGGTGGTACAGTAGCCAACTGAAAAGTCTGGGCCCATACCCATCTTACACTCTATAGGAGACAGGTGCAGCAGGCTGCTCTGCTAAGGCTTATATCCCTGGAATTTTCACAGAGCAATTCCACTCCAACTCACTGGATCACCTCCACAAGTCAGAATTAATCTAGCAGCAATGGGATTCTGAGAATCAGCGAGAAAAGTACTCTTATCCTTAGGCTTTTTTTTCCCCAGTGCTGATTCAAGAACTCTGGAATCCTAATCTCTGGAATTCAATACTCATGCATGGATGAGTGATGGTTTAGTTGGTCACAGATACTGATGTAAACAATGGGGCTCAACTTTCCTGTGGAAAAAGTCATGGGGGTGGATATTTTCTGTCTTTCCCTTTCCCTTGTGGATGCTCCTGTACAGAGTCTCCAGTGGTGTCCTACTGTGGGCAGGGAGCTATCTAAATTATTCTACTTGCCCTGCTGCCCTCGTAGTTCTAGTGGTCCTAGTGCCCAACCATCTTGGGCCTCAGCAAGATTCAACAGCACTCTCTCACAGTGCCACAGTTTCCCCTGTCCCTTCTCAATTCCACAGTCCATAAATTCACATGATCAGTCTACACTGCTGGAAAAAAGCCAGGCTACAGTTTCCTCAAATTAGCTCCTTTCTGTGTCCCCTGTTTAGGGAGTTGCCCAGCTTCATCCCTAAATTGTTATAATGAATGAGTGTTTTAGATTTTAGCAAGTAGAACTTCCAGCTTCTGTGCCACCCCTGCTTCTCCTCTCCCCCACTTCTTGGCTCATCCCAACTCTCTAACACCTCAGCTGCCATATGGAGTTCTGAGCTCTCAGTCTGTGTTTGTTTTTATTCATTGCTCAGTAGGTTGGTTTCTGGGGGAGTAAATGTTAGTGTCAACTTTCTTCACCATCTTGTTCTGCCCTCCTATCCACTAACCACTGAAATTCAACTTTGACAGATAGAGTTTAGCTCTCTTTTCTCCTTCCTTTCCAACATATGCACTATCCTATTATCTAACCTCCAAATATAATTTTATCATGATTTTGTGTAGTATGAGCAGTAATATTAATATGATCATTCGGAGTTAAGAAATATAGAACATATGATGACTTTCCCTTTCTACCCAGCTTATTTTCCTGGAGAAGCAAAATAACATAGAAGCCAAAATCATGGATTCTGGGACCCAATGACATTGAATTCCAACTACACCACTCACTGGCTGCGGGATGTTGGTTTAGTTACTTAGCCTATCCATTATCTTGTATGTGACATATAGATAACAATAGTAGCTGTATCATAGAGTTGTAAGGATTAAACTAGCTGATGTTAATAAAATGCTTAGAAGAGTACCTCACATATAGCAGGTGCTAGCAGTAACACAATTACTCTCAGAGACAGATTTACCAAAAAGCCTTCAGGTGCAAAATTCCAAGACCCTCACTTACACAGGCTCTTTACAAGGTGGGAAGGGCCTTGGAAATGTGCTTACATGGTTATACAAATATATTTTTTTTTCCTCCAAGTCCTTGGGCAAATGGTTAATGTACTTGGTTGCTTCCTGAAAGCCTGGAGATTTGGTTTGACCCAGAAGTGCCTCAGAAGGAAAGGCTGACCATCTACTTCTGGAGAAAATTAGTCATTAAAACCCCATGGAACATAGTTCTGCCCTGACACACACAGGACAACCATGAGTTGGGGTTTTGTAGAAACTAGTATCTTTTTATTACAGTTAAAAAGTAAAATAATTAAGACATGATGAATTAAGACTGCTATCTCTTTTGTTTCAAAATCCCATCTATTTCACTTCTACTTGTATGAGCAGTGTTGGAATTACCATGATCATTTTGGGGATCTGTTTAAACGGAAATTAAGTTAGACATGTGTTTAGTTTAGATTTAGTGGAATGTATTGATGCAATGTGCATCACTTTCATGTGTAGTTGGGTTGCTTTTAGCCATCCTACCTTAGAAATGGCTTCTGGAATACTCTTTACACCAACTGTGTCAACTATTCTGTTACAAGGACGGAAATGTTACTCTTAGATTAATGGATTCTATTCTAGTAGGTTCTGAAAGTAGGGAGACAGACAGGTTTGAAAAACGTGGAGTCCGAAACTGGACTTGAAGAAATTCACCCAATCATGAGAAGTGTTAAAATATACTTCCAGCTTTCCTTGACATCTAGTAAAAGGTCTCTTCTATCAGACTGTACCCAATGGTGCTGCACATACAATTACAAACTCACTGTGTATTTCTCAACTGAAAGAGTAGTTAATATTAGTCACTCACAAGACATCTTGAAATGTCAAGAAATCTTAGAGCTCATTTATGAAAATAATTTGAAAGAAAACACTAAAGTTCAATCTTCACAGATTTTCTACATTTCTCTTGGATTTTAGAAAAGTTTCATACGCTTTTTGTCTTCTCTTCTAGATAGGCAATAGTAATGAGATTTTCCTGGGTTTTATTCACTTGCCCACCTTGTTCCAATGTTATGGTGGAGTGCTGTCTTGTATTTTTCACTATTTAAAATTTAAAACTCAGGAAAATAATGTGTATGAATTCCTCTCTCTTTTTTCAACCATATTTTTTCTTTGTTAACTTCATTCCATTACTTTATTGTGAATGTGCTCAGTGATATTTTAGAGACTAATTTTTAATATTTCCTGTCTGAAAATATTGCCAAATGTTTGGTGATGTTGTTTCATCATCTGTAAATGTGGGCTCAGCAGTGCCTGCCTATTGGGGTGTTGTGAACGTTCAGTGGGATAAGCATAGTAAGGTGTCCCTCTGATTCTTGACTAACGTAGTAAAGCTGCTCAATAGACTAGACAATGGCTACTGGAGATACAGAGATATATAAAGAAAGAGGGAGAGAGACTAATAGTGGAAGCAGTCAATAAAAGAGTCCACAAAAGATAGGTACTGCCATCAGGCAATCATTGTAATAAGTGATTGAGACAAGTATCATGAATGGATGCTGACACTTATGAGATAAAAATAAAAAACTGAATACTTGCATAGTCTCAAAGTGTCTTCCCACAAGATATTAGTAATTAAAAAGTGGAAAAAATAACTTTGCAATGAAGAGATACAACCTCACCTGAGTGAACAGAATAGAATGGGACAAATCAGTGTTACAAACCTCCCAACACAATGCATTGAGCAGGATAAAGTATCATCTTTCTTGTGTTTCTGTCAAAAGTGAACAACAAATCGTGTGGAAGCCGCAGACAAACAAACCCAAACTAACTGAGGAACATTCTACAAAATAACTAGCCTCCATGAGTCAGCTCCGACTCGACGGCACTTGGCTGGCTGTTCTTAAAAACTGTGATGAAAGACAAATACTGAGGAACTATTCCAGATTAAAGAATGAAAGAGACACAACAAGTAAATGTAATATATGACATTTGACTGGATTCTGAAACAGATTTTTCTTTTCTTTTTTTTTTCTATTGACATTGTTGGGATAATTGGAAAAATATGAATAAATTTATGTATCATTGTTAATTTCATTACTTTGATCTTGCTTTGTGAATATGTAAGACAAAGTCTTCATTTTGAGGAAATGCACACTGAAATATTTAGACATAAAAAGGCATAATGTCTACAATTTACTCACAAATGGTTCCTAAAAAAAAAGTGTGTATATATACAAATATAAAATAAGCATGCATATGCACAGAAAGACAGAACATATGCATATGAGATAAAGCAAATTTGGTGAAATGTTAACAATTGAGGAATCTTCAGGAATACTCTTACTGACAACTTTTACACTCATAACATTTTTAAGCTTAAAGTTATTTCAAAATAAAAAGATTTTAAATGTCAGCTTTAAAGCACAAACCCTTTAGAGACAGTTTTTCTATGAAGCATAAAAGGAAAGCTGAGATTTGGGATTTAAACTAGCACTTGCTAGTTTTATGATCTTGAAAAACTTTCCTTACTTCTCTGAATATCTCAGTGTCATTGCTGAACAATGACAATTACAATAATTTCTCAGGGCTTTTGAGAGAATTGAATGAAATAATCCACTTAAGACATTTAAACCGATGCCTGACACATATGAGTTGCTCAGATACTTGTTTAAAAAAATGTATGCTAGGCACTGTGAACACAAAAGAAATCAAAGCACAGCGGTTTCCAAGTCCATGGACACATATTCCAAACATTCTTTGATCTGTTTTCATAAAAGTCCTACTTTAAGAACGAAAGGTGATATGAGGGATAAAGAGGAAGGAGGAAACAAAGATGAAGAAAGGTATGATCCCTGAGACGCTGCATTCTCTCTGTGTGAACTGTTCTCAGGTAAAGACGCCAAGTAAAGCCGTGGGAAAAGGTGATCAGTAGAGTCATCTTGTGCCTTACTGAGTCTCTTAGCATTTTAAGAAATTTAAACATGTTCATTGATATTTCTACCATTTTTCTGAATTTTTTTTCAAGCTAATTAATATCAACTCATCTGCTTTAATTTTTAACCAAAGTTAAAAAAATAAATTGCTGATGTGGTTTAATGCTTATACTGTTATCTGTAAGATACAAAGTATGCATGTATATAAAACAAGACAACAAAACCTCTGCCTTAGAGTTAATTCTGGCTCACAGTAACTCTTAGTGCAGAGTAAAACTGCCCCCCATAGGGTTCCCAAGAAATCGTTGCTGAATTCAAACTGCCAACTTTTGATTAGTAACCATTGCTATTAAGCACTGTGCCACCAGAGCTCCTTGCATTTATTTATATAGCCTCAAATGCATATAAAAACTGGACAACAAAAACAGAAGACAGGGTATGAATTGATGCATTTGAACTGCCATACATTAGTAAAAAAAAAATACTGAATATTCCATGGACTGCCAAAAGAATGAACAACTTGGTATTAGAAGAAAAACAACCAGAAAGGTTCTTAGGAGCAAGAATGGTGAGACTTCGGCTCACTTACTTCTGACATTTCCTTAAAAAAAGACATCATATTTGGTAAAGTAGAGGGCCAGTAAAAATGAAGAAAATCGATAATGAGACGGATTGACACAACAGTCGCAGCAATGGACCAAACATGTCAACAGTCAAGATCAGGCAGCACATTTCACTCTTGCCCCAAACCAGGTAATGTGTTTCATTCTGTGGCCCATGACAGCTACCACGACAACAGCACCCTCACAAATGTATTCTTCCAAGGGCTCAGAACAACATACACTGCATAGTCTGAAATTACACTGCTCAGATCCAGTTACTTTTTAACCAGTAGATATGTTATTGTCCCAGAATCATAATTACATTTATGCTTTTTGAACAAGCTGATGAAAAGTAACATTTGCTTAAGGATCCCATCAACGAATGCAGAGCTTAGGCTAGTCTTTAGCTTATACAAACATCATGCTTATTAATTCAGAATATTCACTGTTACTGAAATATGATGACAAAACTGTACAGTGAAAGGCTGATTCTCTATTACACATATTAACATTGCACAAAAATCCTTTGACTCAGGAATAATTGTCCTAGTCTCAGAATCCATATTTCTGTTTAGATTTTGTAAACTGTTATTGAGGTCGCAACACTATACTTTCAATGCCTCGAAACATACAGACAGATTATAAACTATCAAAACAAATCCATTCTGACTGAAAAATCTCCCTGCATTTCAGCTTGAGAAATTCTAAACTTCCTGTACTTGGTGCAGTCCTTGCCGACGCCCACAGCATCCTTTTTAATTAAAACTGGTGATGTGACCCACGCCCCCTGGGTCAATGATCCTGCTGTATTCCTATCTTGGTCAGAGTTCCCCGTTGAGTATTTAAACTTTTATGAAAACAGATAGAAAATATTTATCAAATTGATCACTATTATTTCACATCCTGAAAAATACATGCACTGCCATAAAATCACATTCATCTACTTTAACACATCAAGAACTATTGAAAAGATAAAGCTGAAAAACAAGTAATAAACACAGTGGTAACTGTAGATGTTAGAGGGGCTAATAGCTAAAGCAAATACACATATTACTGAAATTTCTCACAGACTCATAAAAGTAGATTTTTTTAAATGCTTACTTAAACACATTTTGATGGGATACTCATTGTATAGATGAAATATAACAAATACAGGCAGCAAAGAAATATTGAGGAAATAGAGGAATGTGGTCAAGTGGTACTTTTATGACTGGGTCCACATAGACTATCAGCTGCCCCAGCTTTTAAACTGAGTTCACTGTGGAGCCACAGGAGAACTTCAGCAGAAACCCTGCACTTAAACAGCAATCTGCTTCATTTAAAGAGCTCCACTAGTGGGATGGAAATCCTGGTAGCACAGTGGTTAAGTGCTCCAGCTGTTAAGCCAAAGATTGGCAGTTCACATCTACCAAGTACTCCCTGAGAACTATATAGCAGTTCTACTCTCTCTACAGTGTCACTATAAGTCAGAATTGACTAGACGGCAGTGGGTTTTGGGGTTTACTAGTGTGATGTGAATAATATATGTATATAACCTTATTTGTCAATCAGTCTAGTCACACATCAGTCAGTTACGGGATGTAAAAGTAAGAAAAAAAAGAAAATGATATTCTAGCTATATGACCTATTTAGATGCGGTGAAATCTTTTATTTTAAATAAATCATAGAACATAATGCTTAATAGAAGAATTTACACATCATAGGATCTGTAACTTCAAGTTTTCCTTTCCTCTCTGCTCTTCACAGACTATTTGGGTGGTCATTATAAAACCTCCTCTCTAACCCTGATAGAACTGGACTGTTCACTCATGACTTTACACTGGGTTGTGTAAGAAATAAAGATATAAGATGGAGACTCTGTGAGGTTGATATGTAGGAGAATAAACAGGGACCTGGTTAACCCTTCACCAAGGTATTCTTCAGAGATTCCGATGTGCTGTCTCCCCAGTGGGCTAGCAATCTGTAGTTCAATGAGTTCTTGGCGTGGTTTAGGGCAAGAGCTTAAAGGATTCATTCTGAGGATACAGGCCTAGGAAGAGAATGAAAGAGGCCAGAAACCAGGGTATGGGTCAGGGTCTTCCCCCAAATTGAAATGAGAACTCAACAAAGGAACACACAGGCATCCAGCTCACATCTTAATTGACGCCAAAGTGGATATTTTAACGAAATTCAGCCTTCTCTTCACCAAACGATTCACTTTAGCTTATTGCATGATGTCTTTGGTGTTTTTCCTTTTGCTTCATAGATTACTCATGCTGGGAAGTAAAGTGAGCTAAGAGTTCAAGGGTACTTCTGAGTGGAACCAGAGGAATTGTTGTAGTTACCTGGGAAACCTTTGAAGACAACAACACTTGATATGTCAAGTATCTCAAGTCAATAGGAACCAAAGTCGTCTAGAAAGTAACCAAAAAAGCTAATGGCATAAGAGGGACACTTGGTTTATAAAAGCAATTCCAATTTGTTAGGTGATCATGAACTTATGCAAAGAGAAAGACATTTTATAACCCTAATTAGTCTAAAAGAACGATTGTAAATGTTGAATTTCACTTTACTTAATGGAATTTAGCATAAATACATTTAGATCCCCAAATTATTTATGTACAGACTATTAAACTGAGTTTTTATAATAACCCTAGAATAAAACATAAAATGTTTTCATAAAATGGTCCCTCAAATTTCGTTGAGACTCTGTTCCGTTCCAGTATTTCTCATGACTTACAAAATTAAATTTATGTCAAATATGAGTATTATAAGTATTTATTATAGATCAAAAACAGTGTCTACTGTAGCAATACTAGGGAGAAAAAACAACAAGCAGAACAATGTGCTGTATCATTTGGCACCAAGAAAACATGGGTTAATTGAAACCTTCCCAAGCTGCATTTTGTTTCAAATGCAATTTGATAGCAATTTTCCATGAATCCAAATTTGCTATTTTTTAACATTTTCCCTCAGAAAAAATGCCACTGAAAAACTTGATATGAAAATGTTTTTACATTTCTGGTATCATCATGTGCATAATCTTTTGTAGTAAACTAAAAAAAAAAAAAAAAAAAAGGAAAATCCATGGCAGCTTCTCTGTCGACTGTTGGAAATCCAGAGCAGTCCTTCCACCTGCACACTTTCAGTAGGAGAGACCCAAGTGGGTATCAATGTGCCTTTTTCCCCCGTTATTATCATTTCAAAGATCTATGATTTTAGTGGATAATGCTATCCAAAAACTACTATCGTAGAGATAAGTGTTATGTGTTGAATGTCGGGCTGACGTTCGCTGCTCTGCACTGCCCTCTGCTGGTCCCTCTCTGTAAATGCTCTCCCCAAGGCAGTTCCGCTCCCATTACCCGAGCTCTGCGGATGCATTTCTTACAGGTGAGGTGTATAGCTGCGTTTTAAGTCAAAATATTTAAGGAAATGATTTTTTAAAAAGCTTTTCTTTCAGTCCAGGATTTTTTTTTAATTTTTATCTGATGTAGGAGTGATAACTTTTCCCAGAGAGTAGTAAACAGTCACAAACTAAAGGTTCTCTAGTCACAAATCCAGTGAAGAAAACGATATGTTGTTTTCAATTTATTTAATATAGGATTATTTTATTATGTCTCAGGTGCATAAATATGGCTTACGAGACAACACTTCTTTTGAATAGTTCATTTTTGTTGACATCAAGGGACCATTCTAGTTACTTTGACAGCACTATTTCTGAAATAAAAAAAAAAATCGAAGCTCGAAGGTGTATCCAATGCATGTATCCTACCAAGTGCCTAGATATCAGATGTCTTTCCCTACTGGATTACTGCAGTGGCTTCAATTTCTATCCTGCTCTAGTTACAACTGCGTTCCTTGTCTCATAATCATGAGACATAAAAGTGACACCATTCTGAGAGCCAACAGCTTGATTGTTATGTTTGCAGAAAAGACGCTGTTGTTACAGAGCTCCCATTATGTGTACATTACCCACCAACAAATAAAGTCACTTATTATGCTTTGCTTAAGAAACTCACCAGCATCCCATGTTCTGCAATTTCTGTCCCTGGGTGGGAATTCTAAATGACATCCATTTTTAGTGCCCTGACTTAGCTGGACCTAGAAGGTTGTGCTGCGCAAGGGAAGGGTGCAGAGGGCAGCTGCTGGTGCTGGCACAAGAAGGAGGCACGTAGCATGCACCACAGGACCACACCGTGGCAAACAAAGAGCTCTAGGACCCAGCACATCTTCAGAGGCGACACTTACTCTGTGTAAGCAGCAGATGTACTGCTGATCCGAACAGCGTAAAAAGTGATTTTCAAAACATCCTAAATATGAGTCATCCTCAGTGCAAATATAAGCCTAAAAGAAATTTCATACCGTATAAGCAGCATTTTCAGTATTCAGTACATCAGGGTTTTTTTTTTAGCAAGAGAAGTGCCTGCTGATATCCTGTCTGTCCATTCCCTTCCCTATACATGTGTCCTTGGTGGCTCTGTAACCAGCATCAGCAACATCTCCAGGTGATAGCTTGCCTTTGTCATAACTGACTAGGGCTCTGCATCTGTGCCAGCAAAAGGGTGGGTCCTTCTGACTTTCCACGCATCCATCCAAGACCAGGGCACAGATTTTTTTTCTTCCCAAGCTCCACCCAGGGGGCATATCATGAATTAAATTCATTTTTAAAAAAATGTTTGTTTTTCTTACCTGTACCTGAAGAATCTCTATAGATATGTAGAGAGTTATCTTTTCTTGGATATATTCCAGAATGCTCTTATGCTATTTGTCTTGGGCTTTCTCCACACTGCCCCATTCAGAAATTTTATTATTTTCTAAAGGAGAAAAATAAAAGTATAGTACAAGAAATTCATCATTTTTTTTTCTTTTCTCAAATCTAAACAAATGACAGACCAATGTTGATGGCACTTTCTGGAACTCTATGAGGCATTGGTTTTTGTGCAGTGAGATGCCAGAAGTGCCTTTCTTTTCATGTTGCTTTATTAAAAACCATACCTTCCCCAGCGTAAAACATTCATTCACTCACAGATGTCCCAATAACTTTTTTCCCTTACCTCTGGTTCTCCAGTGAGGTCACATTCTGGTAAGCACATCCTGCCCCTCTCCCGACAAAAACACTCCATGGAATCAGGACACAGAGGCGCTGCAGCTCGCTGACTAACTTTGCTCTGTGTTATTTACCAACCACACAAAGGAAATGCTGTCTATTCAGAACTCATTTCAAAACTCTTTTCACTGAGAGTGAGGGAACAAGCAGCCTCGTGTCCGTGGCTGCATCACAGTTCCCGAGGCCCAAGGGTGGCTGCAGGGCCAGCGCCGGGTGGCACAGCCATCAGGCCACAAGGGTCTGTTGTCACAACCGTGTAGCCATGACTATGAGCCCAAAATCCAGTCCTAGCAGCCTGAATTTGGGACTCTGATTCAGGATTCCCTGGGAAAGAAAACAGTTACAGAAGGAGTCAGCCAGGGCGGAGGAGTGGTTGTTCTACCCCTGCTTCCCCTGCCTACCGCAGCACATACACCCTACACCCACTGATGCTCTACTTCTCCTGCTTGCACCTGTCCCAACACATACACCCTAGACCCGCTGATGCTGTACCTGTCCTTCCTGCAGCTGCCTCAACACACACACACACACACACACACACACACACCCCCTATACCTGCCACAGAGTCAGTGAGGCAAAAGGAAAGGAGACAGCAGGGGCTAAAAAGAAGGACCGGGCCTCCTTTCCCAACATGTGTAGGTAGGCCCTAGCAGTGTACTGAAGAAGATGTAGCTACATTGCGTTCAGATTTTGATTATCCACTGCAACAGTGCTGAAATGAGGCTGCTTTTATGATTCAAATTGACTGAGGAGACTTTAGTTACCTGAAAGTGAGCAAAATAGAGTTTCATCCTGGTTTGAGATAGTGGTCACACTGATAAAGTCAACAACAATGGGAGGTGAAAAATAAAATCTGGACTGCAATTGTAAACTTTCACTTACAGCATAATGAAAAAAATAAACATTTATTTTAAAAAATAAAGTTATACTTCTGCTCTGTCAAGACTCATGTTTTTTTCCACATTTTCATTACCTACAAGGTGTAAGATGAATGCTTCTGCCAGAATCCAAGCCTATGAAGATAGAGACCTGGTGCTGTGCTCCTTGTGGTCCCTCAAACTCTGAAACCACACCTGGCAGCCAGCCACCTGTGCTGCCTGTTCTTGTTCAATGTTTTGCTTTAAGTCATTCCTGTTCATCATAGTCTAGTTAAACATATTTTCTCACACACTTCTTGACACTTCCAAGGAATTTTTAATAGTAAATAGTTTTTCTTTCTACACCTTCCCCCATTCTACCTACTTCTGCCCGTATCTCTTTCAAAACCTTTACGTATCTGTAACAGTATACTGCAAATGGAAGGTAGATGTTCAGTTTTATGCAAGATGTGGTAATCAATAATCAAAAGACTGCTCAAAGAACACTTTTACCTCCTCATCTGAGAAGCTCATTGCACATCAGAAAATGCATAATCACTCCTGATTTGCATTTGACCAAAGACAAAATTTTTTTTATGATTTCAATTTGTTCAATCAGCACTTACCAACTCCTTCTCTTTATGGATCAACATCAATCCTTTCTAGAAAGAGAAAAAGACCAGAACCCTTCACAACCTTTGAACTCCTCCTACCACACATGTCAACGAATGACTGAGAAAGGGCTTTCATTGCTTTCTTCCCTGTTCTGGGTTGCAGGTAAACCAAGAAACAATTTCTCTTTGGCCAAAAGAGAAATTCATGGGGAAAAAAAAAAAATCAGAGGAAAGCCTTCTTGTGACTGTTCCCACATTGAGCAAGTTTGGGTGCAGCATATGTAGTTTCAGTTTTGGAAACCACAATATGCCATTCATCCTTAACTAGAGGATGGGACAGAAATGTTGTTGCTGAACCAACTGAGGGAAATATGCTTGCTGCTCACCCAAAACAAACTCGTGGAATCCAACTTCTATTACTCTTCACATTATCAGATGGGAAAAGGCGTGTATAAACTGTCCCTACATATAATTTCTGAACTATTTTTTCCATCTGCTAAATGAAGACAAGTGCATAACAAACACATTTAGAAAGTTAGAGTCCTTCTCTTACACACCGTAGATCCAGAGTAGACACAGATATTGCTTAAGGAAATTCAGGTACAGCTGAGGCCAAATCCCTCCTCGAGATGGCAATTGTGAATGGAAAGTAGTAGCAATGAGGATTCCAGCTTTAAAATGCAGACTTTTGGGGCTCAAATGTTCATCTTTTCTGTCACTGATAGCATCCCATCCATTCTTTTTTGTTTTTATCGTGATTCAGTGAAAGAATACAATCCAAATTGATTTTGCATGCCCACCTATCTGTAGCTCCTTCTGCTCTCCTTGCATGGTGACAGCACACTCCTCCTTTTCATTCTATACATGTCAGATCCTCTTAACAACCTCTTGTTCCCTCCTCTCCACCCCTTTTTCTCCCATCTAGAAAGAGACTGTAGAACAGCATCCTATAAATGCATAGAACCATAAATGGTCATATGGTCACATTCCGTCCACAAGTCCAGTCCATTTTTGTTTGAAGAGTTGATCTTAATAGTGTTTTATGGAAAGAGGCAGCAGCAGGTCTAGGTGCCATGCTCCCAGGGGATCCCCTAGGCCTTCGGACCATCAACTGTCTCTTGGAAGAGTTCTTGAGCTGCACCCCTTTTTCTCTGATGCTGCCACAGGGACTCAACATTGTGTGCCCCATCACAGTTGTCTTTGGTGGTGGTCCATCCATTCTTCAAGGAATCCTTTTTATGACATTGACTTTCCTGGGTCTGTAGCAGTCTTCTCCTACAGGCACTAACATGGTAGCTGAAGTCACTGACTGGCAAAAACAGTTAACCAACTCAGCTGTTAACCAAAATGTTGGTGGTTTCAGTTTATGCAGAGGTACCTTGGGGAAAAGGACTGACAATCTACTGCTGAAAAATCATCTACTGAAACCCTACAAAACCACGATTCTACTCTTTTGCACATGGGGTCTCTACGAGTTGGCATCACATCAGTAGCAACTTGTGATGCTGAGGCCAGGACTAACTACACCTGACAAAAGCAATCCAGAAACATGCACAAGGACTATACTCTGAGGCAATCTTTGGGAGCAACAACCGGCACTGCTGATTCTCAGAAGGACGGCTCCTTGGTGCCATTTGTTGTCTCTCCCTTCACTGAGGAAAAGGCCAAATCAAGGAGGGAAGAGTCAGTCCAGATGCGAAGCTCACTTACTTATAAAGATAACCACTGAGCTTTCAAAGTACATCAATGAAGCATTGTGTCCCCTGTTGTTTAGAGTCTATGCTTAAGAGAAGTTGAATTCACAATAATCTGTCAGTAGAAAATAAAGACTCATATATCAATCAGTAAAGAGCTATGTTAGAAACAATGTAGACATATTCCAGCAACATGATAAAACCTAGAGTTGTTTCTACAAAATGCAGTAAAAGAATTTGTATTTCTGGCCACTTTAAATTATCTATTAATGGATTAAAACTGCCATTATACTAAGTACTCATTTTTATGATATCCTTAATACATCCATGTAGTTGTGGAAACACTCAGAGATAACTGCTGCCTAGCCCTCCCACCCCCACAAATACTAGACTTATTTGCATCAGAGAACTAAACAGCAAAGGTCGATCCAACATTTGTCCTCAAAATGTGGTTCCTGGAGGAATTAAAACAAGATTACAACCTGAAAATTATTGACAGTATGAGCTTCTGTAGGGCCCTGTACTGAAGCAAAATAGGTACTGACGACTTGTCCTCGGATTCCATGGCTGTAATGATCAGCTTTCTGAAGATGCCTTTTGGAGTCTACTGGCAGCGCTGACAAAGATGAAAGGAAAAATACATTTTCCTGACGACTCACAAAATGTAACCAGCACCATGATCTCCATCTCCGTGGCAAACATAAGGAGCAGTGCCTTTGGGTCAAGGGCTGGTTAACAGCTCCAAGAATGGGAAAGTGGGGCGCATGTGTCTTCTGGCATTATACAAACCTAGAACGATAGGAGCCAACATATTCTGTATTCTTTTTCCCTGAACCATGTGCCAATTATTTTTTTATTCCTTTAGAAACTGGTGGGCGGGCACAGATGGGAAGTGGGAGGTGACAAAGGGGAAGAAGATCTCATTCAAGTGGAACCCAGAGCCAGCGACCTCTCCAGGAGCACCCTGGGCACGTGCAGATGGCCTTGCTGCTTTCTGCGCCCCTCCCCTGGGCACGGGCCTCCAGGCAAGCAGGCTTGAGACCCAGCACGAGGGAACAAGGACTGCCTTAGATTTACTGCTTTACAACAAATCACACTGGGCCACCGCTCAACATGTAGCCAGCAAGATTTTCAAAGCCCGCAACAAACTGGTTAAAAAAAAAAAAAGTTGGAACTGGAATGCCTTAGAAGGCTTGCTGCTTTACTGCTGTTTTATATGTGCAATCTGATACTTTTTAACAGAGGCTTCCTTACTCCATTGCCTCATCTGAACTCGAAACTCTGCCTAGGGAACAGTCACTCTCTCCACACCCGGAGAGCATGAAAGCAGTCCTTCCGTAATGGATTTCCACCAAATGCTAGGTCAAATGTGGCAGTCTAGAGCTAGGAACTCTAGGTGTACCTACACATACCTACTAAGACAAGGAGACATTATGAAAGTAGATATCTCCCAGTTACCTAAGAGTTTGCTTTCAAAACTTTAAAGGGGCTTATATGTACACTGACTGCCTTGTCTGCAATGAGATCCAGTGATGTCAAAGAGAAGATTTTAGTAGACCTTGAAGGGTACATATGGTATAGTGGATGCTGTCTACTTACTTGTTAGTATTATTAAAACTGAAGGTGAAGTATGTAGAGAGCCAGAGCCCAGTTCACTCTCACGGGGGCCCTATAGCAGACTCAGCGAGTCCTGGAGTTCTGGAACACAGCTTGTAAACCTCTGCTTTGTAAGTTCACAAGACCACGTTTACTCAGCATCCTCCTAAAACAATTGAAAATCAAGTATTGATTTTAGGTGTCACTTTAAAAACAGGAGTGAGTTAGAACTAATGGGTGCCCTATGGCAGCTCAAAAACAGCACTGAGTCAGAGGCAGTTAGGCTACTAAGGATTGGACGTTGTGGTACATTGATCACTAAATAAGCCAGAACCTGGCATATAATGTGTGCTGGGTATATAATAAATTTATGTGCTGCACAATGCATAGGCCCCCAGTGACATCCTTGTGAAAAATACAGATTCCTCAAGTCAGACAGCTTGTAGTCTGATGCAAAGAAAGCTAGGAGACAAATAAAGCATCATGGTGAATTCTGGTGAAAAATAGGTGTAAAGTGCTATGGGAGCCAATAACAAAGGGATTCCCCCCTTTGCTGGGGAACTATCAAAAGCTTCCTTGGAGAAATTATGTTTAATCTCAGCTGCTAAGATGGCAAAAAAAGATGAAAACTATCTAGGGGATGGAATTCTTCCAGACTGAAGGAAAAATATACAGAAGAAGGGCTCCAGAAAGGAGGAGGAAGTCAAATGGACTAGAGTTCTAGAGTCGTGCAGGTGGTGACGCAGGGGTGACAGCCCAGAGCGGGCTGTACAAGGAAGAGAGACAGCCCCCTGAAGAGCTGAGCCCTCCAGCTCTGCTCCCCACCAGCAGAGCAGTCAGAATGTGTGCCTGACCCCTTGTGATTCTCAGTGCCACACCTCTAGATCTGTTGTCATGCTCTAGTAAATACTGTCTTTAAGTAGAGATAAGTGGAATATTTGCTTCTTGGATATTTCCAGGGCAAATTAAAGGCAGATGTGATTTAGAAGCCACGCAGAATGACAGGGCTTTTCCTCTATGTGTGGTATTTTACCACCACACCTGGGCTATGCTTGGCCTCTTTTCACGGCATCACCTCATGGGATAGTGAAAGTCCACACTGCGCTACCAAGGGCCCCGGTCAGTCAATCATTAACAAAGCCTTGACATCTTTCAAGATTGTTGTTTTGTTTTGTACATCTCTTATTAATGATCTTTTTAAAAGACCAACTTAGTCATCCTGGTTGATGGACTAAGATTTTCATTAAAAATCTGGAAACATGACAAATATATAGATAACAAAGCATATATTTAATATTTTGAGTTACAGGAAACCCAAAAGTAGTTAGTTATGACTAATGAAATAGTATTCACAAAAAATGATTTATAAATTTCATTTGTCATAGGTCATACTTATTTGTTGTAGTAATTTTTTGTACTTATTTTTTGTTGTAATTATATTTAACTTTAAAGGAGTTTGTAGCTCAGACCTTAGCAGAAAACCCTGCATCTGCCTAGAGAGGTAGTGGGAAGAGCCTCTCCAATGACTAACAGAGAGCTTCCTGGACCTTTCTACCACCCACTGGCTCTGTGACTGAAGTTAATCAATAATATGTATGACTTTAAGACATTCACAGGTAGAACTAAAAGTATGCAACACTTAAAAACAAAACTTGGAAAAATTCTAAGAGCTGGACTATTTTCTACAAAATCACTCACTGGCTCCATGCTGTTCACTCTCCTTCAAGAGGAAGCTCTCCTTCCTATGAGCCCTTTCTACACTAAGCAGAACTCTCCTGATTCCATGTACTCATGTCTCAACAAAAGAAAAACCATTCCACTTTTCTACCTTTCTATCCCCCATCAATACTCTTTACAAAGAAAAAAAGAAAAAAGAACGTACAAGGTCTGACAATTAAGTTTGTGAACTCATCCTAGAAAAAGTGGTGAACATCACTACATTCACCTTTGAAGTACATCTCTTGGGAAGTTATGCACCAATGCCAGAACCTAGTTCATCTTTACAGTACTTTTTCCTAAGATGAATTCAAGAACTTAATTATCAGACCACGTATGATGACAGCTCTGATGGCTATTCCAGAAAAAGAGTTCCAAAATTCCTGTGAAGGGTGGACTAGGCACTGGCATTGGTGCGCAGCTTCCCAAGGGCAGTACTTCAAAGGTGATCGTAGTGATATTCAGCAATGAAGTATGTTTCGCTTTTTCTAGGATGGTTCACAAACTTAATTATCAGGCCTGATACGTATGAAGAGCAATCAACTTATAACTGCTCCCTTACGCTATAACCAGTTGCTGCCCAGTTGGCTTGACCCATGGCAATGCTATTTGTGTCAGTGCAGAACTGTGCCTCTGCAGGATTTTCAAAGGCTGCTTTTTTGGAAGTAGATCAACAGCCCTTTCTTCTGAGACACCACTGGGTAGATTCAAACCTCCAATCACTCTGGAAATAATGGGAGCTTAGTCATAGATCTATAGAAATGCGGTACCACCCATCATGCTCTGAATGGCTCTCTGTGGTTTCAAAGCTCTGGATCAGAGACCTGGCATCATTCCTGCATTCGTGTCTCGGGACTACCACCACTGGGAAGAGTCTGTTTTAAAGAGTAGAAGGTAACCATGTCCCTCCTGCCAAATTTTTGAAGGAAGGGCATTAGGATAATGAAATTATTTTTATTCATCATAATGTGTTTTATAAAGAACCGTTTTAATGACAGACCTAACATTTTCATCTGGATCGCAAACACACGTGCACCTGCACACTTCAGTGCATTCATGAAAACCCATGAGCAGGACAAAGCCATGAATAATGACAGCAGCTGGCACACATTTTATTTTTTTTACTGTTCTTCCCCCAAAAACCTGGTCTCCATTATTTGTAGATAATAATGCATGTTATTCACCTTCCTACCAGAAAATTAAGAGAGTTAACTAAAATGTATGATTTGTAGAGTCATTTGTGAATAGCAAATAAGACAAGCATTCACATTTATGAAAAATAGAACCTTTAAAAATAAAACAATACAAAGATATTGTCCCAGAATATTTGAAATGTTTTTAATATTTTAGAGAATATTTAAAAACCTAATAATATGAGCATAATAGTTTAAGGTCTCTGAAGAGAAGCCTCATTTGCAGTTTACCTTTATAAACACATAGAACCCATCAACATTACTTAGCAAATGTTGGCTAAATAAATGACAAAAAGTCTAAAAAGCTCCACCCCAAAAGAACGTAGAAGGCATGAAGCACTGGAATGAGGAACTGAGGGAACGGAGTTCAGCGACATCTGCAAGCTGTGCTAGTGGTCTTCATGTTTCAAGGGGCATAGAAATCCCCCACCCCCAGTGAATTTTGAGCCAGTTGTCTGGTTTGGAGTCCAGTACTCTGTTTTTTAACAAGGGCCGTAATGGCTGTTGGCCATGGTTTGAGGAGCATCACTTGGTGGGAATTAGAAATTTCTGATAAAATACCTGGCTGAGATGTATCTGGCTGGGTGTTTACAGCTTCCTCTTCCTGTCCTAATACCACTGAGCAGGTTACTTCACTCATCTATTCTCCCATTTCTGTACCTGCAAAGTGGGAGTAATAACAGTACTTGACTAACAGCGGATTAGCAGTACCTGGGTAGAGTGAACTGTTAAAGCGGCTGTAACCAAAAGTCTTCAAGTCCACTCAGAGGCACATTGGAAGAAAGACTTGGAAAACTACTTCTGAAAAATTGAAACCCCCATGGAATATAGTTCTACTCTGACACACATGGGTTGACCATGAGTCAACTAGTTTTTTTTAAAAAAAATATTTATTGTACTTTAAGTGACAGTTTACAATCCAGGTACGTTTGTCATATAAAACCCTGCACCACACCACTACTCAACTCTAGTGGCTTTCCCTACCCTGTGACAGCACACTCCTGCTTTCCGCCACGTAACCATTCAATCAACACCTGTCCTGTTCCACCCTCTCACTTCACCTCTGGACCAGAACTGCTCAGACAGCCTCATGCATATACTTAAGCCAAGAAGCACATTTCTTCGGCAGCATCATGCTTTGTATTACAGTCCAATTTAAACTTTGCCTGAAGAGTTGGCACTGGCAACTAATTTTAATTCTGGACTAACAGAGTTGAGGAGCCATGTTCTCAGGGGACCTTTCAGTCTGATGGACTGTGAAGTCAGGTCTTTTAATAGCATTCTGGTTCTGCATATCCATTTTTCTACCTCTGTATCAAGGACTTTGCATTGTGTTCTCTATCAGGGAGGGCATGGGTGGGGGGCCGGCACTATCTAATTCTTCTTGGCTAATGCTGATGTAATTTCAGATTTCAGAACACTGTCGATCTCCTAGGATGACAACTTCCTCATGTCTTCAATGACCTTCACTCTCCTCTACTCCAGGTATACTGGGACAAATTGATGCTACTAGATGACCATTTAACTTGATAGCTTTTAAGACTCACTGTGCCGCTCGCCAAAAAATAAAATAAAACCCTAGTTTACTAGCTAGCCTTGATGTTCCCAGACCTGGTTTTAAAATGTTGGGTTATATTTAGGTAGCCTTTTAGCTTTTGGTATAGTCTGGCTATGCTCACCTCACTTCTACTGCATGTTGTAACTTCCTGTGACCCAATTCCTGTTGTTGTTGTTAGGTGCCATTGAGTCAGTTACAACTCATAGAGACCATGTGCCCAACAAAAGGAACACTGCTTGGTCCTGCAACTGCTTAAGCCTGTAGTTGTAAGCACGGTATCAGTCTGTTTCATTAAGAGTCTTCCTCTTTTTCTCTGACCCTCGACTCTATCAAGCATGATGCCCTTCTCCAGGAATTGATCCCTCCTGACAACATGTCTGAAGTATATGAGACGCAGTCTTTCTATCTTTGCTTCCAAAGAAAGTACTCTGGTTTTACTTCTTCCGGAACAAATCTATTTGTTCTTTTGGTAGTCCTTGGTACATTCAACATTCTTTTCCAGCACCACAATTCAAATATATCAATTCTTCTTTTGTTTCCTTTATTCCTCGTTCAGCTTTTACACGCACATGATGTGACTGAAAATACCATGGCTTGGGTCAGGCGCACTTTAGTCTTCAAGGTAACGTCTTTACTTTTCAACACTTTAAAGAGGTCCTTTGCAGAAGATTTTACCAATGAAATGCATCTTTTGATTTCTTGACTGTTGATTCTATGGGTGTTGAATGTGGAACCAAGCAAAATGAAATCCTTGACAACCTCAATGCTTTCTCCGTTTATCATGATGTTGCTGACTGGGCCAGTTGTGAAGATTTTTTGTTTTGTTGATATTGAAGCAAAATGCATACTGAAGGCTGTGGTCTTTGGTCTTTATCAGTAAATGTTTCAAATCCTCTTCACTTCCAGCAAGCAGGGGTATGTCATCTGCGTAATGCAAGTTGTTACTGGTTCTTCCTTCAATCCTGATGCCTCATTTTTCTTCATATAATCCAGCTTCTCAGATGATTCTCTCAGCATATAGATTGAAAAGGTATGGTGAAAGGATACAACGCAGACACACACCTTTCCTGATTTTAAACCTTGTTCTGTTCTCATAAGTACCTGTTGAGCCACATACAGATTCCTCAGAAGCACAATTGTTTTAGAATTCCCATTCTCCTCAATGTTATTCATAATTTATTATGATCGACATAGTCAAATGTCTTTGCATAGTCAGTGAAACACAAGTAAACATCTTTCTGGTATTCTGTGCTTTCAGCCAACATCTATCTTACATCAACAATGATATCCCTGGTCCACGTCCTCTTGTGAATCCAGCTTGAATTTCTGGCAATTCCCTATCAATATATGGTTGTATTGCTTTTGAGTAAAATTTTACTTACGCCAAGTGCCGTCGAGTCGGATCCATATTAACGATATAGTTCGATAATTTCCACATTCAGTTGGATCATCTTTCTTGGGAATACACATAAATATTTATTTCTTCCAGTCCATTGGACAGGTAGCTGTCCTTCACATTTCTGGGTGTAGATAAGGGAGCACTTTCAGTGTGGCATCCACTTGTTGAAACATCTCAAGGTGTTCAAGATATTCCATCTATTCCTGGAGGCTTGTTTTTCACCAGTGCCTTCAATACTTTTTCCTTCAATACCATCCATTCCTGATTAAATGCTACCTCTTGAAATGGTTGAACATCAAAAAGTTTTTTCCAGTGTAGTGACTGTGTATTCTTTCCACATTCTTTTGATGCTTTCTGGGTCATTTAATATTTTCTCTGTAGACTCCTTCACTATTGCAGCTCAAGGCTTGAATTTTTTCTTCAGTTCTTTTAGCTTGATAAATGCAGAGTATGTTCTTCCCTTTTGATTTTCTATTTTCAGTTCTTTGCATGTCATTATAATACTTAGTCTTCTTGAGACACTCTTTGATTCTTCTGTATAGTTATTTTACTTCATCATTTCTTCCTTTTGCTTTAGCTACTCAACAGTTTAAAGCAAGTTTCAGAGTCTCTTCTGACATACAACTTGGTACTTTCCTTCCTATTTTTTCAATGACCTCTTGCTTTTTCCATGGGTGATCTCTTTGATGTCATTTCACAACTCATCTGGTCTTTGGTCATTAGTGTTAAACCCAATTCCTATCTACTATCTATGAATAACCCTAGCCCTCTTTCCTCCCCCCAGAAACCATCAAAGTTATTTTGTTCTGTGCTTAAAGCTTTTCTTTCTTTTTTGACTAACAATTTTTTTTAATGTGATTAAGAGAAGGTATACAATGCAAATTGGTTTTGCATGCCCACCTGTCTGCAGTTCCTTCTACTCTCCCCACCAGGTGACAACACATTCTTTTTCACTCTATATTTCTAGTATTCTCTTAACAAGCCTCTATCCATTCCTTTCCACCCTCTTCTCTCCTGTCTAGAAAGAGACAAGTAGGACAGACTGCTGTAAATGCAAAGAGCCATAAAGTATGCACACCATATGGCTACACTGTGTCCTTGAGTCCAGTCCATTCTTACCTGAAGAGTTGACCTCATTACTGGTTTCCAGTCAGGGACAGCAGCAGGTCTAGGAGAAATGATCCCAGGAAACCTCCAGGCTGTCAGACCATCAATTCAGGTCTTTTAGTAGAGTTCTTGGACTGCATACCTCTTTTCTCTACAGTTTGTCCCTCATCATGTTTGTCCTTGGTGGTGGCCTGGAACCATCTGGTTCTTCTAGTCTCATCTTGATAAATTTCCCATCCATACGAATTCTTCTGTCTCCTGGGCTCTTTTTTCCTAGTACCTTTGTTGTTCTTCGTGGTCATCTGTTCCAGATGAGTTAAGACCATTTGGTGTACCTCAGATAGCTAGCTTTTAAGACACCACTCACCAACATGGAGTGCAGAAGACTCTCTTAGCAATAGACTAGTTATGCCAATTGGCCTCAATGTCCCCTAAATACAAAGTTCCCAGACCCCTATCTCTGCTACTCTATCCTTTGAAACAGTGGGTTGAGTTTCGAAAACCTTTCAGTTTATGGTGAAGTCCAGTTAAGTTGTTCTACTCTCTACTGTGTGCTGTCACTGCTTTCACTTAACAAAATTTCTGTCAACTGATCTTGACCAACTTGCTTCGCCCTTCCTCACCCTTGTAGCTGTCAAAGAGTCTTTTCTTCTGGGCATAAGACTCTTTTTCAGTCCTTATAGCGGAGGTCTTATACAATATTTGGCCTTTTTACACTGACTGATTTCACTCAGCATAATGTCTTCCAACTGAAACCAGGTCATGAAATGCTTCCTAAAATCATTATTGTTCTTTTTCAATGATAGTGTTCCATTGAGTACATATACCGTAATTTGTTTATCCATTTGTCTGTTGAGGGGCATCTGGGTTGATTCCACCTTTTTACTATTATGGACAGTGCTGCAATAAACATTCATGTGCATGTATCTGTTCACTTGACCACCTTAATTATTGTAGGATATATTCTAGACAGTGGGATTACTAGATCAAATGGTATTTCTGTTTCTAATTTTTTAAGGATGTGCCAAATTGCTTTCCAAAGAGGTTGTATCATTTTGCAATCCCAACAGCAATGTAGGTAAGTTCCAACCTCTCTTCAGCCTTTCCAGCATTTGTTGTTTTGTAATTTTTAGATTATGGCCAACCTTGCTGTGGTGAGATGTTATCTCATTGTGGTTTTGACCTGGATTTCTCTAATAGCTAATGATTGTGAGCATTTCCTCATGTGTCTTTTGGCTGCCTGGATGTCCTCTTTGGTGAAGTGTCTGTCCATCTCCTTTGTCCATTGCTTAACTGGGTTATTTACATTTTTCTTGTTGATATTTGCAGTACTTTGTAAGTTATGGATATAAGACATAGGTCCAACATATAGTTGCCAAATATTTTTTTTTTCATTCTGTGAGTAGTCTTTTAATGCTCTTGATAAAGTCTTTGGATGAACAAAAGTGTTTGATTCTTAGCAGTTCCCATTAATCTATTTTCTCTTCTGTTCGTGCTTTGTCAGATTTTGAAGTATGTCTAAGCTATTTATTAGAACTTCTATTGTTGATTCTATTTTTTCTGTCTGCTCTCAGAACATTGATGATCTTCATCATCTTAGGTTTGACATTTAAGTCTTTGATCTTAGTTTTTGTGTAAGATGTGAGATACTGGTCCTGTTTCGTTTTTTTTGCAGATAGATAACTAGTTTTGCCAACACCATTTATTACAGAGACTGTTTTCACCCCAGTTTACAACCTTTGGACCTTTATCAAATATCAGCTGTTCATAAGCAGATGCTGATATTTCTAGGGTCATGATTCTGTTTTGTTGGTCTATATGTCTCTTCTTATACCAGTTTTGATAACTATGGCATTGTAATAAGTTCTAAGGTCAGTGTGAGGCTTCCCACTGTGTTTCTCCTCTTCCATAGTTCTTTATTTATCAGGAGTTTCTTTCTTTTCCAAAGATGAGTTGTTTCTCCACCTCGTTAAAATCCCACTGAAATTTGTATTGGTGTTGCATTGTATATGTAAATTGCTTTGAGTAAAATAGACATTTTCAGGATGTTAAATCTTTGTGTCCATGAGCAGGGTAGGTTTCTCCACTTACATAAATCTTTTGGTTTCTTGTAGTAAAGTCTTGTAATTCTCTCTGTATAGGTCTCCTGTTTCTCTGGTTAGATTTATTCCTGGGTATTTTATCTTCTTGTGGGCTGTAGTAAATAACACTGATTTAGTGATTTGTTGTTCGATGTTCTCTCTGTTGGTGTAAAGGAATCTTACCTATTTACTTATGTTTATCTTATGTCTTGAAACTTTGCTGAACTCTTCTATTAGTTCCAGTAATTTTCTTGTGGATTCCTTAGGATTCTTTGTGTGTACGATCGTATCATCTACAGATGGGGCGATAGGTTGTTGAATTCTACTGGCTAGAATTTTGTTAAGGATATTTGCATCTAAGTTCATGGGAGATATTGGTTTGTAATTTTTGGGGGGGAGGCTTTCTTATCTGGTTTTGCTATCAGGGTTATGCTGGCTTCATAGAATGAGTCTGGGAGTGTTTCATCCTTTCCTATGCCCTGGAATACCTTTAGTAAGAGTGGTGTTAACTCTTCTCTAAAAGTTTGACAGAATTCTCTCCATAAGAGTCCGGGTTTTTTTCAGTTGGGAGTTTTTGATTATCTGCTCAATCTCTTCTTTTGTGATGGGTTTATTTAGTTGTCCTCCTTCTGTTAGTGACAGTTTTGGTAGGTAATGTGATTCTAGAATTTTGTCCATTTCCTCTAGATTTTCAAATCTATCAGAGTACAATTTTTCATAGTATTCTGTTATGATTTGTTAAACTTCAGTTTGCTCTGTTATAATATTGCCCATTTCATTTCTTATTTGAATTATTTGTTTCTTCTCCTGTTTTTCTTGTGTCAGTTTGGCCGATGGTTTGTCAATTTTGTTGATCTTTTCAAAAAACCAGCTTATGTTCTTGTTAACTCTTTCAATTTTTTTCTGTTCTCTAACTCATTTAGTTCTTCTCTAAGTTTTAGTATTTGCTTTCCTCTGGTACCCAAAGTGTTCTTTTGCTGCTCCCTTTCCACTTGCTCAAATTGCACGGTTAATTCTCTGATTTGAATCCTTTCTTCTTTTTGAACGTGTGAATTTATTTGTTAAGATAAATTGATATTCTTGCAATGCTTTTGTGGTGTCCCGTAGGTTTTGCTAGAATATGTTTTCATTCTTGTTTGATTCCATGAAATTCTCTCTTTCACCTGTGATTTTTCTACAGCCTAGCCATTTTTAAGCAAGGTGTTGTTCAGTTGGTTTTTTTTCCCCCCCTTCTTTTTTCTTTTATTTAATTCTGCTTTTATGGCTTTATGATCTGAAAAGATGCTTTGCAATACGTCAATGTTCTGGATATTGTTAAGGATTGCCATGTGACCCACTATGTGGTCAATACTAGAGAAGGTTCCATGTATACTGGAAAAGAAATTATACTTGGCTGCTGTTGGGTGAGTGTTCTGTGTATGCCTATGTGGTCAAGTTGGTTGATTTGTGTCATTTAGATCTTCTATGTCTTTACTGAGCTTTTTGCTAATGTTCTGTCCACTGCAAGTGGTGTGTTGAAGTCTCCTTCTACTATTGTGGAGTTTTCTATTTCTCTTTTCAACACAGTTAGTGTTTGTTTTATGTACTTTGGAGTCCTTTCATTGGGTAGGCAGATATTTAGTAAGGTTGAGTGTCCCTGGGGAATTGATCCTTTAATCATTATATGATATCCTGCCTTATCGAATGTGGTAGATTTTACTTTAAAGTCTGTTTTATCAGAAATGGATATTGCCACTCCTTTTCTTTTTCTAATATTGTTAGCTTCCTACACCTTTTCCCTCCTTTGATTTTTAGTTTTCTTGTTTCTTTAACTCTAAAATGTGCTTCCTATAGGCAGCATATGCATGCACTATGTTTTTACATCCAATCTGTCACTGTCCAACTCTTTACTGGTACATTTAGTCCATTTACATTCAGTGTGATTGTTGATAGGTATGAGCTTAGTGCTAGTATTTTGATGTCTTTTTGTGTGTACTGTATACTATTCCTTTGTTCCATTTAGTGTTTCAGCTGAGTTTTTCCCTTTAATGTGCTTTTGTTTTCTCTTTTTTCAGTGTTGGTGGTTTTCTATTTGCTGTGATTTCATTTTGTTTTGCTTTGTTTTGTTTCGATGTAGAAGAACGATAGTTTCCTTTGTCATTATCTTAATATTTATCCTTATTTTTCTAAATTTAAACCAGTCTTAAATTTCTTTATGTCATCATGACTTCTTCTCCATATGTATGATCTATGACTACATTTTCTTTTGAGTCCTTCTGCTTTGTTGTATTATTTATGTAATAACATTTCTGTTTCCCTACTTTCAACATTTGCCTATATTTATTTTTGTGATTCCACTATTTGGGTTGCTATCCAACTGCTCTGGTCTGTGTTCTTGTCTTGAATTGTTGCTTCATGTTATTGGTTTTCTAACCAAAATATGTCCTTCAGTATTTCTTGTAATTTTGCTATGTTTTTTGCAAATGCTCTAAATTTCTGTTTATCTGGAAATGTCCTATTTTTGTCATCATATTTAAGAGATAATTTTGCTATATATATCGTTCGTGATAGCAATTATTTTTCTTCAAGGCTTTGTATATATCAGCCAGTTGCCATCTTACCTGCATGGTCTCTACCAAGTAGACCAAGCTTAGTCTTGCTGATCCTACTTGTAGATTATTTATTGTTTATCCCTAGTCACTAGGGATAAACAGTGTCTCTTTATCTTTAATTTTGACAAATTTAGTTATAATACGCCTTGGTGTCTTTCTTTTGATGTCTACCTGTGTGGGGTTCAACGACATCCAGGATAGATATCTTGTCATTTTTTATTTTATCAGGGAGGATTTCTGTCAGCAAATCTTCAACAATTCTCTCTGTATTCTCTGGTATGTCTCCCACTCACCCTTTTCCTGATACTCTAATCACTTGTAGATGATTCCCCTTCACAGCCAAGCCAAGTGCCATCGAGTCGGATCTGAGTCCCTCATAATTCTTAGTGTCTCTTGATTATTTTTTTAGTTCTTTTGTCTGATTTTTTCCTCATATATATTGATGTCACATGTTTTATCTTCAGTCTCACTAATCTAGGCTTCTATTCCCTCCATTCTGCTCCTTTGACTTCCTGTTGGATTATCTAACTCTATAATTTTATTATTAATTTTATGAATGTCTAGTTTTTGCTGTTGTATTCTTTCTTGCAGCTTGCTGAATTTGTCATTATGCTCTGCTGCATTTCACTTGGTCTCCTTCCTCACCACTTGAAGAGTTCTAAGTGTCATCCTTTTGTATTCCACCTCTGATGATTCCAGGAAGTTTTCTTCTTCTGTAAAATTTGATCCTTTGTTTTGGGAGCTTTTTGAAGAAATCATTGTCTGCTTTTCTAAGTGATTGGAAATTGACTGACTATTGCCTCTGAGCCACCAGAAAATTGTATTTATTTATTTTCCTATTATGTTCTAGCTGCTTGTTTTGAAGTGTCCAGGTAGACTGGTTGTATGTGATAGTTTGGTTACTGTTGTTTTGAAGTTCTAATACACTGTCAGCAGGTGTTTAGAGACGTTACTAGACTTGGGAGCTTAAGAGTCCATTTATTTCTGTTATGTGGATTAAGCTCAGGTATCTAGTCAGTCAGCCCTAAGCATGTGGTGCTGGCTGTTGCCTACTATCCTAGATAAAGATGATAGGTATAGGCACTGGTGTCTGGTTGTAGTCCTTGAGAAAGGCAGGCAATAACAGCCATTCCTGAGTGTCTGTGAGGATGACATTTACATCTGAATCTAGGTGAAAGAATATTTTTTGCCCTAATTTTCCAGCTTAGGGAGCGGCAGATTTTTCCCCCTACCTTCAGTTTGTTAAGTTTTTCCCCCTCTAAGTCTCAGAGAATTGCTCCAAGAAGACTTAGGGTCCTAATTCTGACTCAGGTAATGGCATCAGACCCCAGAATCCTGTGCAGTGCAGAGAAGGGAGTGGTAGAATGCCTCAGGGCAGGCTCAAAGAGGCTCAGTTAGTGGTGTCAGATTCTAGCATGGGGTGTAGTGCAGAGAAGGCAGCCCTGGGAGAAAGGAGATAGGCTTATCTCAAAGGAAAGAATTGCATCCTCTTGGCAGGTTACACTCAAAGACTTAGCTTTCAGCCTTCTGATTCTATTTCTCACTAGTTCTGGAGGTGTGAGTGGCCCCTCCAAGCAGTTTCTCCTTCTGAGGAAGATCCACCACTTGGCTTGCCATGATGGACACATCCATTTCCCAGCAGGTCAGATTTGTGGATTCGTATGTACTTCGGTACTACTCTCCCTTCCCTGTTGCTCAGTCTAATTTCTCAGCTTTGTCTTGGAAGCTCAGGGCTCATATCATGTCCTATGTGCTGGATTCTTTTGTTCTTTGGTTATTTGTTACTAGAGGGATCATGGAAAGTATCTGTCTACTCTACCATCTTAACTCTGTCTCTCCTGGTCAACTAGTTTTAACACAGCATGTGTATGGGCACAAAGCAGATCTATAACCACTGTAATTTACTGTATATGCTGCTTTATAAGGAAAAACTTGGGGGGAACTATTAAGAATCAAACACTTTTCCTCAGCCAAAGACTTTATTAATAGAATTAAAAGGCCACCTGCAGAACGGGAAAAAATACTTGGAAACTATATCAGACTGACACCTGATCTCCATAACCTATAAGGTACTGCAAAATATCAATAAGAAAAAGAGAAATAATCTAATTAAGCAATGGGAAAATGAGATGGACAGACATTTCTCTAAAGAGGAGATCTAGGCAGCTAAAAATCACATGCTGACATACTCGTGATCATTAGCTATTAAAGAAATTCGAATCAAAACTATAATGAGATACCATCTCACCCTAGCAAGGTTGACCAAATGCTGGAGAGGCTGTGGAGAAACTGGAACTCTCCTACACTGTTGGTGGGATTGCAAAATGGCACAACCTCTTTGGAAAACAATCTGGCACTTCCTTAAAAAGCTGGATATAGATACACCATTTGACCCAGTAATTCCACTGCTTGGAATATATCCTACAGAAACAAGGCCGTTCACACCAACTGATACATGCACATGAATGTTTATCACAGGAGAGTCCACAATAGTAAAAGGACAGAATCAACCCAGATGCCCAACAATAGAGGAATGGATCAATAAACTACAGTGTATATACTCAGTGGAACACTACACAATGATGAAGTACAATGATGATTTTAGGAAACATCTCATAACCTGGTTTCAATTGGAGGACATTATACTGAGTGAAAGTCAGTGACAAAAGGACAAATATTATATAAGACCCCTACTATAAGAACTTAAAAACAGATTCATGAATAGAAGAAAAGACTCTTTGACAGCTGCAACGATGGGGAGAGAGGGAGGGTAAGGGGGGAGGGTTTAGATTAGATAGTTGCTAGAAATTTGGTTGGGGGAAATCTGTGACAGCACACATTAGAAAGAAGATCAATATTAACTGGACTTCAACATAACTTGATTGCTCCTCCCATCTTAATCCAATATTGCAAGGACAGAGTAGCTGGGGCGGGGAGCTGGGGACCATGCTCTCAGGGGAAATCAAGGCCAATTGACACAACTAACATTTTGCTAAGTGAGCCCTTTGCACCCCACACTGGTAAGTTGTGTCTGGGGTTTTAAAAGCTGCCAAGCTGCCATCTGAGGGTACAGAAAATGGTCCCATATCAGCAGGAACATATGATCACCAAGGGCCAAAATGACATGGGGGAAAGAGAACAGAAGACAAAACCTCAAGGTTCAACTTAGGTTCAACAGAAGACAGAGAGACCCATGAGATTTGGAGACTACATCAACTTGTGACCAGAAGAACCAGATGGTGCCCAGCCACCACTACTGATAGTCTTGATGGAACTCACAAAATTGAGTCACACTGGCAACACAAGAATAAAAAGTGGTGCATTCTGAGAGCTCCACTAAAAGACTGCAATTGATGGTTTGGAGGCCTCAGGGTTCCCCTGTGAGCATGGCCCCTGGTCCTGATGTTGCCCCTGTCTGTAAATCATAAAGGAGGTCAACTCTTCAGACAGGAATGGATTGGACTTGGTGACACAGAGTATCCATGTCATGTGTTCCCTTTATGGTTCTATGCATCTAGAGGATGTTGTCCTGCTGACCTCTTACTGGAGGACGGGGAATGGATGGAGAAGAGGGGGTAGGAGATTGTTGGGAGGATAAGATACCTATGGAGCAGAGAGGAAGAGTGTGCTGTCACTTCAGAGGGAGAACAGTGGGAGCTGCATATAGGTGGGCATGCAAATTTATATGGGAATGTACATTTTCATTTAATCATAATAAAAAAATTGTATTCTTGTAAGGAAATACGACACTTCCTTACTACTTCAAATACTTTCCAAAAGTAGCCATGCTCCAAAAGTCTTCTAAGGCTCCAAGTTCCTAGATTCTGAACCCAAGGGTTACCATAAGGACAAGACACTTTCATCTTGTATTTTCCCATCTTCTTTCCCTGCTCCAGTACTTCACCCATTCCTGCCCTGAGTCTATTTTCACATAGTATACGTTGCAGTTAGTGCTCAGAAGTGATTGGACTCAATTCCTCCAGATTTTGAACATTATCCATGAACGCTGAGGTGCATGAATGGAAAAACCAAGAAAATGCTTCTCTTTTCCTTCTTCTTATAATAAATGGCATTCAAAGAGCCCATCATTCCACCTTATTTTCTTAAGGGAAAAGGAATTCTCCTTAAGTAGAACCTTGAGGTTTTGTCTTTCAAAGGCCACCCCTTTCTCTGCTCATCAGTTTCCACCACAGTGTTTTCAACTGCCTGATACGCATGTGGAAACTGGGCAATGAAAAAGAACTGATGTCTTTGAATTATGGTATTAGGGAAGAATATTAAATAGTCCAAGGACTTCCAGAAAACCAAATAAGTTTGTTTTGGAAGAAGTTCAGACAGAATGCTACTTAGAAGCAAATGGTTTAAGACTTTATCTCATGTACTTTGGACACGTTATCAGGAGGCACTACTCCCTGAAGAACATTATGGTTGGTAAATGGGATGAAAATGAAAAAGATCTTTAATGAGATGGATTGACGTATGGATGCAAGAATGGGCTCAAGCATTACAATGATGGGGGGTGCCACAAGACAAGGCCCATGAGACGAAGTTTTGAATCATCTTGCTTAGTTTTCCTCCAACACTAATGAGCATTCTTCTTCATATATTCTAGTTTCTTCTCTGATTATTTGATCAGCATACAGATTGAATAAATATGGTGAAAGAATACCACTATGATGCACATTTTCACTGACTTTAAAGCCATGAAGTATCCCCCTTTTTAGTTCAAACAACTGCCTCTTGATCTATGTACAACATCCTTACAATCACAATTAAGTGTTCTGGCATTGTGATTCTTTGCAAAGTTATTCATAACTTATTTATGATCCACACAGTCAAATGTCTCTGTACCATCAATAAAACACAGATAAACATCTTTCTTGTATTTTCTGCTTTCAGCCAAGGTTTATCTAATATCAATTATATCCCTGATTCCAAGTCTTCTCCTCAATCCTGCTTGAACTTCTGGCAGTTTCCAGTCAATGTACTGATGCAGCTACTTTTGAATGATCTTCAACAAAATTTTATTTGTGTGTCATATTAATGGGAAACCATGGTGGTGTAGTGGTTAAGTGCTACAGCTGCTAACCCAAAGGTCAACAGTTCGAATCCAACAGGTGCTCCTTGGAAACTCTATGGGGCAGTTCTGCTCTGTCCTATAGGTTCACTATGAGTCAGAATTGACTCAGTGGTGGTGGGTTTGTTTTTTTCTTAAACATATTAATAATATTGTTTGATAGTTTCCACATTCTACTGGATCACCCTTCTTTGGCATGGATACAAGTAGAGTCTCTTCCACTTGGTTCACCAGGCAGCTTTCTTTCAAAGTTTTTGACATAGATGAGTGAGTGCTTCCAGCACTGTGTCTGAAGAAAAACTGCTTCAAATCCTTCCTATAGCTGTAAGCAAGCTCCAGATATCAGTGTTTCAATTTATTAATATTTTTTCTGGACTAATGTACATATTTCTTTCAGAAGCATCAGCTTCTACTCTATTTTAAAAAGAATGATGATTTCTATCACTAGAGAGAGATAGTTTGCCAAAAAAGAACTATTTTCAGAATTGCAAACTTTCTAGTTCTTAAGAAACAGAAGTAAAGCTACTGCATATTGTCACTTTGTGAATTTAAAAAATTCATACTTAGAATTACTGAACAGTAGATTTAAACTTTCCTTCCTCAATTAATGTTGAATTGTTAACAGAGAAGTTGAAACGGAAATTATGAAATGTTAGTAATATACTAAAATCCAAATACCATAGTGTTGGAGTACTAGATTTTTCAAATATCTTAGGAGTAGTTACCCAAATAATATACAAAGATTGTATCTATGTGCAAAAGTATCTGTACTGGTGAACAGCTTCTTTCCCCAGTGTAAAGTTGAATTAATATAAATACCTCTCCTGGTTAAAGGAATCAAGGCGTAATTCTGTATTCACATCATAATACAAAGCATAATCCCTGCCAGCAAGAGATTGGTGTAAATGTGAGGGGTCTGATTTCTACTTCATGATCTGCAAAGCCACAAATATTTGTATTTTCTTGGTATGTGTGTATGCACCTGTGTTTAAACCATAGGTCACCAAAAATACAGAAAATGTAATTATATTTTCAGCAATATTGTGTTTTGTTCTTTACTTTTGTTTTTACAGTTTACTGATTTCTACTTTTTCCTCAGCTTCTGGAGACATTTGGATTTTTAATGATCATTTTCAAATTTAGGTTTTTGAGAAGCATAGCATCTATAAGCAAATTACACCTGCAACAGGCAGACTGTTATTATAAGAAGTAATAACAATCTGGAGTCCACAGCCCACGTGACCAACTGGTTCTAGTACTCAACTTAAAAAAAGAAAATTCTACCAATGGTCACTTAGAAAACAGCCCTTCTCTGTCAAGGATATTAAAAGCTAGAAACTGTCATCTGAGGTACACCAAATGGTCCTAACTCAGCTAGAACAGATGATCACTAAGGACAATAACAACATGGGGAAAAGAGAACCCAGAAGACAGAAAGACGCACATGAATGGGTGGCTACATCAACATGTGAACAGAAGAACCAGATGGTGCCCAGCCACCACCCATGACAGCTATGATGGGCCTTGCAATGCTGAGTTCCAGTGGCAACATGAGAAAAAAAAGGGTTGCATCCTGAGAACTCCACTAAAATACCACAGTTGATAGTCTGAAGGCCTGGGAGTTCTCCTGGGAGAGTGGCCCCTAGGCCTGATGCTGCCTCTGATAATAAATCATTACTGAAGTCAACTCTTGAGACAGGAATGGACTGGACTCAGGAACACACAGTGACTGTATCGTATGTGCAGTTTATGGTTCTATGCACCTATAGGATGTCGTTCCACTGGCCTCTTACAAGAGGGGAGTGGAGAGGGTAAAGAGGAAGGGACAGGAGACTGTTAAGAGAATATGACACGTATAGAACAGAAGGGACGAGAGTGCTGTCATGGGGCAAGGAGAGCAGAAGGAGCTGCAGATAAGTGAGCATACAGATTTAGACTGGATTGTACACTTTCACTCAATCACAATAAAAAAAGAGAAAACTGCCCTTTTCTATTTTACCTAATCTATAACTGTTCCTTTATCACCAATTCCTTTATATCTTTCTATTTTCTCTAGACTTAACCTTTTCTCTTTCTCCAAATCTTTCTATTTTCAGTGCCCCTTCCCTTTTCAATGAAATATAATATTTTTATCTTGATGTCATTCCAGTTTATTTATTCATTTAAATAATGTTACAGTCCTCTGTTATCTGCAGTTGTGCTTTCTGTAGTTTCAGCTAGTGGTTAACTGTGTTCCAAAAATATTAACTGGAAAACTCCAGAAATAAACAATTCATAAGTTATAAATTGCTTGAAATTCTGAATAGTGTTATGAAATCTCACATGGCCCCCAAGAGTGAATCATTCCTTTGTCCGGCATGTACACACTGCATTTGCTGTCTGCCCATTAGTCACTTAGTAGCCATCTCAGTTATCAGATCCTCTGTCAAGGTATATCACTGCTTGTGTTCAATAAACCCTTATTTTACTTACTAATGTCCCCAAAGCACTAAAGTAGTGATGCTGACTATTCAGATAGGCCAAAAAGAGCTTCCTTTCGGTAAAAAGGTGAACGTTCTAGACTGAATAAAGACAGGAAAAGTCTATTGTATGCTGAGATTACTGACATCCATTGTAAGAATAAATCTTGTACCCATGAAATTACAAAGAAAAAGAAATTCATGACAGTTTTGCTGTTGTACATCAAACCGTAAGAGTTATATCCACAACGGGTGATTAGTTCTTCACTGAGAAGAAAAAGGCATTACATTTTGGGATGGGAGACATAAACAGAAAACACATTCTGGTTGACAGTGCAGTGTTATGGCACAAAGCTCCGTGCCTGTACAGAAGAGTTCAACAGTGGATCCCATGAAAAACCATGTGTACAGTGTTCAATACTATCTGTGGTTTCAGACATTCAGTGAAGGTCTTGGAAGCTAGCTCCTGTGGATAAAGGGGACTGCTGGGGGGAGCTATTGCAGTTGGGTATTTAATATGCCTCTTTTAAAAACTACATTTATTCGCTTTTACGTATCTCGTGTCAACTGATGACTTTTTTATCAGTGATCGAGAAATAACACCTCCCTCAATTGTTCTCTTCCAAAGCCCTGTCATTATGACTGGCATGCAGTTCTTCTGAGTCCCTAGGTGGATTTGGGACTGGCTGTTAACCTAAAGATCAAAGGTTTGAGTCCACCAGAAGAAAGGCCTAGAAAACTGCTTCTGTAGAAGGCTATATCCTCAACACTACTCTAGAGCAGCTCTGCACTGTAATTCACAGGGTTAACATAAGTTGAAATCAATCTTAACACAGTGAATTTGGTTTGGGTTGTGACTTCTCAAACGTTTGAATCTTACTGCTGTGAGTGTGGTTGCTAACCGTCTTTCAGCACCACTCTCCACACTTCAGAAACAGAATTTCATAAGGTTTGGCTAAAAAGGAAGTAAAACTAACAAGTAAGACATTTAAGTGCAAATACAGTACAAGGAACCCTAGTGGCACAGTGATTAGGAAGAGCTCGTCTGGTAACCAAAAGGTTAACAGTTTGAATCCACCTTGGAAATTCTAAGTGGTAGTTCCATTTTGTCTCATAGGGTCACAGAGAGTGGTAATCTACTCAACAGCAATGAGTTTAGATTTTTTGTTTGTTCATTTTTGTTTAATATTTCAGGAAATGTCAAGGGGAAGAAATATTTACCTGAGTATGAAAACTCCATATAAATTAACTTGCAAAATTATGGCAGTGTTATAATTAGAGTGCTCCCCCTTTACTAGTTTTATTTTGAGGTGGAGTCAAGATGGCGGACCTAGCACACATCTCCTCATATCCCTCTGGAAACCAAGACCTGAAATGATAATCAAACAGAGCCTTCTGATCACCTAATCAGCCTCAGGACATGGCACAGTGCTGTTAATTGGGACTTTATACCACTGAGTGAAAAACCTCCTCTCTTTCACTGACTCCAGCTCCTGGCTAGTCCTGGCTCTCACAGATGGAAGGTAAATGCACCACTGTGAGTATTTTTTCTCTGTCTTGGCCGGCGGGCGGAACTGGGTCTTGCCTAGCAGCTAGACTCAGACACGCTAATGGGGTGATAGGCAGGCGAAATTCCCATATTCTGAGAGCCAGGCTTAAGACTCTGTTAATCTAGCCACTTTGAGCCTTTTGTTTTATATCTGCATCAGCGGGGTTTGTGCAGAGCTTCGCGGTCAGTGTGCAGGACGCCATGTTAGTACCGAGATTTTAGCGGGACCTAATTCTTAGCCTGGGAGCCAGCGCCTGCAAACAAGACAGTGCTTCTCCAACAGAAAAGCAGTAATTTTCCCAGCGCCACCTATGCTGCAGGCCCTGCAACAGAAGCAGAGGAATCACTACCTCTTGGCACCTTTAGTCCCTCTGTCTGCTGCCTGTGTGGAGGATGCCATCTTGGATACGGTGGCCGCAGCTGAACCTAATTCTTACCTTGGGAGCCAGAGCCTGCCCACAAGAGAGCGCTTTTCTATCACAAAAGCAGTACTCGACACAGTGTCGGCTAAGGCTAGACCCTCTCAGCAGAGGCCAACAGGGCAGTAGCATTGTTGTATTCTGAACTAGTTTGTTATCATCTGGGGTTGGATACAGTGGCGCTTGCTTTGTCAGATGAGAAGAGGGACCTCTACACCTGAAAACCTAACTGACTTGTGAAGTGGTCAGATACCCTTTGCTTTACATTTGAAGACAGCCTAGAGAAACATTTACAATCCATCCTCACAGTACCTCTTTCAGCCTCTACATACTCCCATGGGACCCAAAAAGCAACAGACAATTGTGGCTTGCAAGAAATCACCGATGGCTTCAGAAGGCTCCCAAACAAAGCAACCAAGGAGTTTTCCAGATGAAGAAACTTTTATGAAAGCATCAGGAAGTGAATACAAAATGATTATATACAGAGCCCTTCTAGACCTTATACAAAATGCAGCAGAACAAAATGAAAAAATAAGCAACTTGTTCGAACTGATGGAACACCAGTACTCTGACATCCAACAGATCAAGAACAAAATCAAAGACATAGAAACTTCCATGCAAAGCCAAGAAAACAGAATGGAACAAATAGAAAAAACAATTTCTGACTTGGAAGACAGAGCTACTGATGCCAGCGTCTATGAGGAGAAATCAGAAAAAAGAAACAAGAAAAATGAAGAAACATTAAGAAGCATGGGGGACTCTATTAAGAAGAACAACTTTTCATTAATTGGAGTCCCTGAACAGGGTGAGACATCTGAGAACACAGAGAGTATCCTTGCTGAGCTGCTGAAAAAAAACTTCCCAGAAATCATGAAGGAAGAGAATATAGACATCTCAGATGCATATTGTATGCCACCCAATATAGATCTCAAAAGAAAGACTCCAAGACATATTATAATCAAGCTTAACAAAATGAAACATAAGCAGCAACTCTCAAAGGCAGCAAGACTCAAGGCAAAGCTAACATTCAGAGGGAAACGCTGTAGGCTCTCGTCAGATTTCTCAGAAGAAACCATGCTGGCACAGAGACAGTGGCATGACACACTGAAAGCCTTGAAGGAGAAGAACTTCCAACCAAGAATTATATATCCTGCAAAACTATCTTTCAAATACGAAAATGAAATTAAGACATTCCCAGATAAACAGAAACTCAGAGACTTTGTAAAAACCAATCCCAAACTGCAAGAAATACTGAAAGAAGTTCTTGGCTTTGGCTTAGAAGAACGAAACCACTAACTTTATATTTTAGAATGACACACTACTCAATGCTCTACTCTTTTAGGGAAGGTTCCAAAGTCAATCACAGCTTTGATATGGAAAGAAACAATCCAGTGATCATTATGAAAACTATGGCGTCATCATAATAAAAAGGGGGATGTACTGCAGTTGTTACAGTCCTTCCAGATGGAGAGGAAGATGACAAGACTGGTAGTAATTAAAATTGGGTTTGTATATAGTTTATTAAGAGGGATCATAGGGGCAGCTGTAAAGTACAACAAAGATGTATCATACCATTTGAAGAAATGTAACACACGAGTCTCAACAACTACAAAACCAGCTCTGAAAAAGGTGAAAAATCGACTCACAAAAAAGAATGTCCCAGAACAGACTAATAAGAACAACAGACAAAACATCAACATAAAAATAAACATATCACAATGGCAGCAGTGAACACATACCTATCAATAATTACATTGCATGTGAATGGACTGAATGCTCCAGTAAAGAGACACCGAGTGTCATCCTGGATCAAAAGTCATGACCCATCCATATGTTGTCTACAAGAAACTCACTTGAGACCTAAAGATGGGAACAAACTGAAAATTAAAGGATGGAAGAATATGTATCAAGCTAACAATGAACAAAGAAGAGCAGGGGTGGCAATTCTAATCTCAGACAAAATCAATTTTAATGTCAAATCCACCATTGTGGACAAAGATGGACACTATTTATTGCTGAAAGTTTCAGTAGACAAGTTTTATTTTACTACTAGTTGCAACAGAATCAGTTTCTATTCAGAATGAGCCTAGAATGTGTGTCAGAGCAGAACCACACTGCATAGAGTTTCCAAAGACTGATTTTTTCAGAAGTAGTTCACCAGGTCTTTCTTCTTCAGAGTGGACTCAAACCTTCAAACTTTCAATTAGGAGCCAAACATTAACTCTTTGTACCACTCGGTATAATGCTGTTGTTGTTAGGTGGCATCAAGTCACTTCCAACTCACAGTGATCCTATAGGACAAAGTATAGCAGTCCAATAGGATTTCCAAAGAGCATTTGGTAGACTCCAACTACTGACCTTTTGGTTAGTACAACAGAAGGAAACACTACCTAGTCCTGTGTTATACTTGAGGCCATTACTATAGCCACTGTCTCAAAACATCTTGCTGAAGGTCTTCCTCTTTTTCATGGACCCTCTACTTTACCAAGCATGATGTCCTTCTCCAGGGAATGGTGTCTCTTGATAACCTGTTCAAAGCAAATGAGAGGAAGTCTCACCTTCCTGGCTTCCAAGGAATATTTCTACTATACTTCTTCCAAGACAGATTTGTTTGTCCTTACGGCAGTCCATGGTATAGTGAATATTCTTTGCCAGCACTATAATTCAAAGCCATCATTTCTTCTTCAGATTTCCTTGTTTACTGTCTAACTTTTGCATGCATATAAGACAATTGAAAACACCATGGCTGGGGTAAGGGGGAACAGTCCTCAAAGTGTCCTCTTTGCTTGTGAGCACTTTAAAGAGGTCTTTTGCAGAAGATTTGCCCAGTGCAATACGTCATTTGATTTCCTAACCTCTGCTTCCATGGACATTGATTGTGAATCTAAGCAAAATGAAATCCTTGACAACTTCAATGTTTTCTCTCTTTGTCACAATGTTGCTTATTGTTTTAGTCAGCTAGGGCTGCTCTAACAGAAATACCACAGAGTGGATGACTTTAACAAAGAAAGGTTTATTCTTACACAGTCCGGTAGGCTACAAGTCCATATTCAGGGTGTCCGCTCCAGGGGAAGGCTTTCCCCCTTGTTGGCGGTGGAGGAAAGTCCGGTATTGCATCCGTCTTTGTCCAGGGAGCATCTTGGTGCAGGATCCTCAGGTCTGATGGATGTGCTCTTCCCCAGGTGCTGCTTTCTTGATAGTGTGAGGCTCCCAATCCTCTGCTTGCTTTTCTGTCTTTTTATCTCTTGCAAGATGAAAGGATTAAGGGTGGGGCAAGCCATACTCTAGGGAAGCTCACTGTACAGTGGAGCAGGGAGGTGATCCTATGAAGAAATTTACAGACCCACCCTAATCTTTTAACATACAACATAGAAAAACCACAAAATGGAGGACAGTCACAAGATACTGGGAATCATGGCCCAGCCACATGGCTATACATAGTTTTGAGTGGACACAATTCAATCCATGACACCTGTTGCTCTAGTTGTCAGGATTTTTGTTTTCTTTATGTTGAAGTGCAATCCACACTGAAGACTATAGTCTTTAATCTTTATTAGTATGTGGTTAAAGTCCTCTTTACTTTCAGTAAGCAAGGTTGTGTGAGTTGAACACTGAAGATTATTTACAAGTCTTCCTCCAATCCTAATGCTTCGTTCTTCTTCAGGTTCTCAGATTATTTACTCCAATATAATAGGGATGGCATATAAACAATGAAAAAGAAGAAGGAACATGCGTGTCTGTATTACACCCATTTTAGAATGATTTCTTATCTTCCCTAGAAAATATTTTAAATTAGATGTTGAAAGAGTGCTGTTTTCTTCCAGGTATTTTTTGAGACAGCCAATGTATGTTTAAAACAACAGTCAAAACATGGACATGTGTTACAAACATCAAATAGCTCTTTTATGATACCTTTAAATTAATTTGTTTTAGCATTTAGCATAAAAGGAAGAATAGATGGTGAGGACTTAAAAGTAAGAGTTATTAAAAAGAATTCATGAGCTGTATGTCATGGACTGAATGTATTCCAGAAAATCTGTAGCAATTTGGCAATGCCACGGTTCCTGGTATTGTGCGACGTTCCTCCATACTGTAATTCCTGCCTCTAGGAAGTTAATGAAGGTGTGTGGGCAGCAGTTGTGTTGGTAGAGCAAGAGTCAACAGGTTTGTTTTGTGCCCTGAGGCCATCTCTTGAGGTATAAAGGGTAAAATCTGGCAGAAGCATTTGGGAATCTCACACCATAAAGAAAGCAGCACCAGGAGTACAACACATCCTTCAGACCTGAGGTGCCTGCGCCAAGATGCTCCCTGGACAAAGACTGATGTAATACTGGACTTTCCTCCAGAGCTGACAAGGGGGAAATCCTTCCCGTGGAGTGGACACCCTGAATTTGGACTTTAGCCTACCAGACTGTGTAAGAATAAATTTTCCTTTATCAAAGCCATTCACTTACAGTGTTTCTGTTACAGCAGCACTAGCTGAGTAAAACACCATACAAGCTTAAGCAAAATTTAATAAATGACCCATTTAGTAAGAAAATCTATAGCATTGCAATTATATTCCATATACTAAACAGACATAGAAAGAATACACTCAAGATGTACATTTATCTATGAAAAAAAATCATCTTTGTGTGTATGTACATCATTTAACATACATATATTTACTATTATCTTAATTCTCTTGCACACAAACACGTGTATGCATGCACAGGCGTGTGTGCATGGGCACACATGCTGCCAAATGTCATACTGAATGATGTCAGTGTTGCAGCTGTTGAACTCCCAACACTGAGTCAGTAATTTGGGGCTAACAGATTCTGACAATAGCTATAATCTTATTGATAACTCCCACAAGGACAACCAGTGTTATCAATGGGGATAAAGTTAGAGTTTGACAAAGGGGGCTGAAGTTGGGCCTAGTAAAAATAGCTGACACATAAAGTTTAAACCTACTTATTGCATAGCTGACCCCAATTACATCCCAAGACAAATAACACTCTTTACTCAAACACCTGGTACCAAATGTGGCCACTTCAAATTTCACTCTCATGAGAGCCCATAATCATTTTGGGACTATTTGAACAACAGGCATTAATTGCCAGCCTTGTAGTCATTATACTGGACCTTTCTAAAGTTGAGCGATTCTTTTTTATTTTTTTAAATGCTTTGGTTTTCCAAGAATTATTTTTAAAAACACTTCCCTTAACTAGTGCTTTGTTGTTCAGGGGGCTGGGAGGGTGGGTAACGATGCCACAAGCCTGAGTGAATTTAAGCACTTGATTGGCAGTTCATATAAAAAGCAGCCTGCTCCATAATGACAACTAATTGTCCCGGCTGCATCAAAATGGAGCTCTGTCTGTATTTATTTGGAAGTGATAAAATTAGACAAAACATGGGGGATTACTGTTTAATGATAACACAGAAGTATTTGAACACTGCGAGACTACTTTAAACTAAAATATAGAAAACATTTAAAATGAGAGATTTCTGAAGAGAAAGCACTCACATCACTTTTCTCAAGTTAACATTTTATATAGATAGCAAAGATCTGGGCTCTAGGTCTGGAATCAGGCTGACAGAGATGAGTAAACCTAGGTAAACTTGAACACGTTAGTTGTCTTTTTTATACTTTAGTTAAGGTAGACATTAGCTGTGGGTACCATGGAGTTGGAAGTACAAAGAGATAGAACGGAGAACCTTCAGAAGAGAGAAGAAGGCATCTGATCACACTGATCACCTATTAGCAGCTCCTGTGGAGTTCTGTGAGGGAGCACACAACGCTCTTCATCACAGCGAGGTTGTATTAGTATTGTTTGCAATTTGTTCATTTACCTTTTTACCAATCAGAGCATAGCTTACTGAATTGAGTTCCTTCTTTGCTCCTCATATATATTTTTTGACATCAACATAAAATTGATTTTTCTCTTCTTTGTAATTATGTTGTTTATTTTGATCCTAGCATGTGAATGGCCTACTTGAAATATCCTCAGCCTGGCACACAGAAATTTAAGTATCAAACTAAGACTTTTCTTTTATTAAGGAGGAGTGCCAAATGGAGGCCATAATCCAGAAACCTAGAATGATTTCTTGATTCACCAGAAATCAGTAGCAACAGACAAGATACTCAAGGTAGTCGCATAATACTTTCTGGTTTCTAACACCATTATGTTAGAAGCTAAGGCAGCAAAAGTGACTGATCTTTAAGAGCAAGGGGATGCTATGATATGACAAATGGAGCAACGAATGACTATTCAATACAAGCGTGCTGGCAGCTATCCAAAGTCCACATGTGAAGACTGTGGTGACCACCTCATCCTTCCTGCTCAGGATTTCCCCAGTTGTAGCATCAAAAGCTCCACAGTCCAAGAACCCCTCAGCCCAAGACAAACTGGCACATTTGGTCACCCTAAAAACATAGCACAGTTTGTCTCTTTTCTTTGGTTATTTTCTCTTACAATATTATGTTACTTTCTTCACTCGGCTAATGTTTATTTAGCACGTTAGCATTCCAGACATTGATCTCAGTGTTGCACACCAAGTGGTCAATCACAGACAGATGAGGTCCCCACTTTCATATAGCTTACATCCCAATAAGGGAGACAGACACGACCAAACAGACAAGTCGAAAAGATAAGTATGATGAAGAAAACTACATCATGTCGTAGATATAAAGTGACTGTAAGGGTAGGATGAGGACACACATTTAAGCTAAGCCCTGGATACTAAGAAGGAGCTAACTGTGTGAATGTTTGGGGAAAGGCATTGCAACTAAAGGCCACAGCTGGGGAAAAGCCTGCAGCAGGACAAACTGATCTGTTTTGAGGATGAGAAGGAAGCTTGTGGATCAGAGCAGTGGTGAGGTGTAGAAAAAGGAGAGCTTCCACTGGGGGCATGGTCAGATCTTAGAGGACTTTGGTAGGCTGGGTTAAGGGTTTGGATACTACCCTAGTTACCTTGGAAGACTTCGTGAGTCTGAAGCACAAAATAGGCAATTTGGAGAATCTGGAAGTTTATATGATCCAATTTACTTTATCACAAGCTCACTGGCAACTATGTGGAGAACAAAACATAGAAGGAAAGTAGAAGAAGAGAGACTAGAGATGATGTTACTGTGGTTCAAATATGGTATACCAGCTTCCTAGACCAATGGTTTTCAAAATGTGGTCCCCAGAACAGCTGCTTCAGCTATGAGAAATGCAGATCTTTAGTCACCATCACAGAGCAACTGAAGCAGAATCTCTGGGTGTGTTGCCCAGCAATCTGGGACCTACCAAACCTTTCAGGTGATTTTGATGCATCTGAAGTTTGAGAACTTGTTCTAGGATGAGGGCTGGATAAATATAGAATTACCTTGGAGCTTATTTTAAAAACACCATAGCAGGAGTCACACTTTAGACTGATTGTCTTAGTTATCCAGTGCTGCTATAACAGAAATACCGCAAGTAGATAGCTTTAACAAAGAGAAACTTTTTTGCTCTCTATCTAGAGCACTAGAAGTCCAAATTCAGAGTGCCAGCTCCAGGGTGGGGCAAGGTCCTTGTCATCAATCCCCCCTGGTCAAGGAGCTTCTCAACACAAGGACCCCAGATGCAAAGATGTGCTATTCTCCTGGCTCCTGTTCCTTGGTACTATGAGGTCCCCTGGTCAGCCTGCTTACTTTTCTCTCTCTCTCTCTCTTTCTCTTTCTCTCTCTCTCTCTTTTCTTTTGACTTGTAAGCTCCCTGTGGATTCTTTTTTTTAATTTGTTACATTGTGATTAAATGAATGTTTACAATCCAAGTCAATTTTCTGTACAAAATCCCAGATACCCACCTCTCCGTATCCTTATCTGCTCTGTCCATCCTGTGACAGCACACTCTTCCTTTTCACTCTTCCAGTATCCACTCAACCAATATCTGTCCCCTCCTCTCTACTGTCTCCTCTCCTCTCTGGAAAGAAACCAAGAGGACAGCCTCAGATACATATTATCAAACCACAAAGGACACACACGACATGCATCACTATGTGTCCCCAAGTCTAGTCCATTCTTTGAAGTGTTGGCTTCGATACTGGTTGCATCTCTGGGCTAGCAGAAAATCCAGGAGCCATTTTCTCAGGGAACCCTTGAGAAAGCGGGTTGTGCAGATCTAGAACTCTATTAAAAGATCAGACTTTATGGTCACTTCTCTTTTTTATATTTCAAAAGAGATTGACTTAAGACATGACCTAATCTTACCGATTAATGTAACTACCTCTAAACTTGCCTCATTAACATCATAGAGGCAGGATTTACAACACATAGGAAAATCATATCAGATGACAAAATGGTTGACAATCACACAACGCTGGAAATCAAGGCTTACTCGAGTTGACACATTTTATGGGAACACAATTCAATCCATACAGCTAATTAACTTAAAGTTATTAAATTAAAATTTAAATTCTTATAGTGAGCTCTCTGGGTAGAACTGCTAATAGATTATAGCTGTAAAAAAAGGAAGAAAAAAGTATTTAGGAGTGATACTGGGATTTTACCTTAAGGTCGGTGGAAGAGGATGGACTTCTACAACTGCCTCTTAATCTATCTTTTTTGCTTTACTCCAGTTTATTTTCCATTTTACAAGCCAAGGTGATTGCTCTAAAATGCAAGTGGAATCAGGCCACTCACTTCTGTTAAAATACTTTTTCCCCTTTTCGAAGAACACTTTTGTCCTGCTGATTCCTCATTCCAAAGGTCACAGGTCCTTCCCATCATGATTCAGCATGAAAAAAAAGAAATTATGATAGGTATTTGAACAGAAGGAATTTAATGAAGGACATTTGTTTTATAAGCATCAGAAGGAGGACTAAATAACTGAGAGATGTTGCTGTTAATTGCAGTCGAGTTGGCCCCGACATGTGGTGACTGCATGCATGACAAAGCAAAATGCTGCCTGGTCCTTTGCCATACCTGTGATCAGCTATAGATCAGACTACTGTGATCCATAGAGTTTTCATTGGCTGATTTTTTGTTTGTTTGTTTTTGGAATTGGATTGCCAAGACTTTCGTTCTAGTGACTCAGCCTGAGAGCTCCACTTAACCTGAAGAGCCCCGCTGCAACATGAAAGTTCCACTGAAAGAGATGATTCGTGGTTTCACATGAGGCACATTGGCCAGCAATCAAACCTAGGTCTCTTGAATGAAAGACCGGAATTTTCCCACTGAACCTCCACCATCCTCCAACAGAGAGATGGTGTCTGTAAACAGAAATTGCTGTCCCTTGGGGCTGAGGGAACAATTCAGAACTGGGATAGTCTGAGAGGGCACCATCGAGAGTGTGGGCGTGACTAGTTCTGTTTCCTGAGGAAGGGCCTGCAGAGCTAGGTTTCATATTTCTGAGGGTGGGTCACAGCCCAGAGGCTGCCAAACTCCTTAATGGTGCAATCAGGGTGATTTAGGTTGTGCCAAGAAAAAGAAAGCTGAAACTGAAAATGATCTGGCAAGAACACCCTGTCAAGAGAGAGCAAGACCTCCCTCTGGTGTCCCCTACTGGCATGACTAAACAGAGCCAGTAGTCGGAAGACAACCATGGCATCCCAGAGCCGAAAACAGAAGAGCAAAAGGGACAGACGCCAGCGAAACGAGGGCACAAGAAGCAAACGATACTTGCTCTAGAAATGCTTTTCTGATCTTTACCCTAGACAAAAGTAAGTTCTCCTGTGTGTGTACCCATGTCATGTTCAGCCCTTTTACTCCTCAGGTTATTACTTACATAGTTGTACGCCTCGCCTGTTGGTCTGTGTGTTTCATTAGGGCAGACTGCAACCGCTGTGCTAACTGGCGCATTCTCTGTGCCTCAACCGGTGGTGTAGTGCTGTAATTCTCACCTTCCATGGAGGAGGTCTCTGTTCAATTCCCAATGTACCTCATGTGCAGACATCCACCCCGGTGGCCTCCCCAGAAAGGTGCAGGTGGGGTGGACCACACTTATGACACTGTCAGAAAGGTGTGACACCAAAATGACTGTCCTTAAAACTTTTATGCAGTGTTTCAGTGGAAATGTATCATTTTTAATTTAAAAAAAATCCCTCTAGTTAATTGTCAACAGAAAAAAATAACTTTATACGCTCTACTTACATGCACAAATTCATTCCATAAGGCTAAAAACTCTATGCTAATTTACTCTTTGAGCCTCCTGATGTACTCCAGTCAGAGCTGTCATTGTTACCCAAATACAGTGACACTTTGAATCTCATGAATTTGTTTGCATGTGCTGCAAACGTATGCTGTAGTTTTCATTGCTGCTGGTGTTTTTTATAGTCGCTGATTTTGTCAAGTTTTCTGGTGGTTTATCCACAATATGGTGGTAATTAGTGTAGGGGCTGATGCCATGAATTACCTCACTGGGTGACACCAATTCTAATGGCCCTACTGTACCCTCTATCTATCTATGGAAGCTCATGTGTTGCAGCGATCCTGAACTGCTTTCAGCAGACCTCTCACAGTGACACAGACTAGGAAGAAAGACCCAATTTACTGTTGAAAATCAGTCAGTGGGAGCCCTATGGACTACAATGGCCCAGTCCACAAATGATCATGGGGAAGGCCCTTGACCCAGAAACATCTCACTCTGTTGTTCATGGCATCAGCATGACCTAGGGTCCAACTCAGGCAGCTGACACAGTAACAAACTAATGTCTAGTATACAGTAGCTGATCATAAATATTTGCAGACTGTGCCAGACACCATAGTAAGCAGTGAAAACATAGATAAATTTTAAAAGATTATTTCTCTCCAGGACTAGCTGTCTATTGGGAAAAAAATGTGACATGCCTGATCTTTGGAAAACTGGGAACAACGCCAATAAGAATTTTATCTTGGTAACATTTCATCAGACAAATTTTCATTCTTTCAATATGTCAGGCACTTGACAACATGAGAGGCTCTAGTAGAAGAGCTAGGAGATTTTAGAATCACAGTGTGTTTATGAGCTGTATATATAATTTATGAATCTAATCCACTAGGCTAACATGTTAAAAACTCATTGTCCCCCTAAGTTACAGATCTACCCACAGCTGTCTGCCCTCATCTTTCCACTGCCAACAGTTAAAAATCTCAGCTCTTCAAATTAGTGTTCAGGAGTATCCACAGTAGGGCTATACCTACATTTTCAACGTTATTTTCTAGGACTTGCGGGCCTAATCTCAAAGAGCAGTCTAAGTAACTTACAAAATGTGAACACACATTACCATGTAACTCAAGCTGCTCTCTCCATCCTGTGATAGCACATTCCTCCTTTTCACACTGTATTTTCCGTGTCCGCTTACCCAGTTCCTATCTTCCTATGCCCTATCATCTTGCTTTTGGACATGAGCTGACCACCTAGCCTCGTGTATACACTTAAGCCAAGAAGCATACTCTTGGCAGTATCATTTTATGTCTTATAGTCTAGTTCCATCTTTGAAAAGTTGGCTACAGAAATGGTTTCAGCTATGAGCTAACAGAGAATCTGGGGGCCATGTCTTCTGGGGATACTCCAATCTGTCAGATCATTAAGTCTGGTCTTTTTAATAAGCTTCTAGTTCTGCACACCCATTTTCCTCCCCCTACGTTGGTGATCCTATATTGTATTCCATGTCAGGGCAGTCATGCCTAGTTCCCATTCTCAAAGAGAATTCTTTCAGTCTTTCACCATTCAGGATGATGAAAGCGGTTGGCTTTGCATAGATGCTACTGATTATATTGAGGAATTTCCCCTTTATTCCTATTTTTCTGACAGTTTTAAGCATGAATTGATGTTGAACTTTGTCAAATGCCTTTTCTGCATCAATTGACAAAATCAGGTGATTTTTATCTTTTGCGTTATTAATGTGGTTGATTACATTTGAAGAAATACTGAACTGCCATTTTTAACATATTTTTGATTCTCCCTTTGACTTTTGGTTTATTTCTGAGCTTCTAATTTATTGTAAATCAGCTCTAGTGGTGCAGCAGTTAAGCACTCAGCTGCTAGTGAAAAAGTCAGTTGTTTGAACCCACCCAGAGGTTCCTCAAGAGAAGAGACATACTATTCTGCTCCCAGAAAGATTACAGCATAGGGCACCCTATGGAACAGTTCTGGTCTGCCAACATAGGGTCTCTAAGAGTTGGAATCAACTGTATACTGCACAAAAGCAGCCACATTTTGTTCTGTATATTGTTTATGTCTTCTGATATAAGTTATTAAACATTTCAGTTGTTATGGCTCTCAGATCCTATAATTTATGGCACTGTACCCTACTGAGGTCTTTGGCACCTTTAGTCAGGATTAACTGAAGTGATACTTACACTCTTATTTGGTACAACTACAGGAAGAGTTGCTTTTGGAATCTTTGCTTTTGAAACTCTAAAATGTAATTCCCCTCTATGTTCGAGGAATATGATCAATGCCTAATTAGCCCAAGAAAGGCCAAAAAGCTATTGATAGTACTCCTAAATTAAACAGGTTATTTCCAAAGCATGAAAATACAATTACTTGATCTATAGAAGCTCCCTCAGAAAACCCAACTAGAAATACTACTTTCCACTTTTGTGCTATGCATGAATCACACACATGCTGCCATTTATGCTGCTGGAGTGGACAGGTTCAATGACTGTGATGTACTCAACATAAAGACAAACTTGAAGCCTAACAACGTAAATCACTTCACTTCTCTTTAAAGCTGAGCTGTGTGACTAAGCCTGCAGTCATGTAAGCTGCACATACAGATGCTACTACATACACAGTAGATGGAGTTGATTTCACTCATCTGAACAAGGGTGATAGAGACAATATAGTCTGTCCTTCTAATGGGCAGAACACTCAGTCCCTGGTCAGTGGATAGTGCACTGCAAGGTACACACTGAGGTTTCAGAATTATTTCTCATAGGACCCTTCTTGACATCCTGAAAATGACATAGAACTTCCGGCCCTTGTACATCTCAAGATTCAGCAGATAATCCACCCTCCTACAGTGCTGTTTATGTGGCGCTGTCTAATATGGTAGCCTCTAGCCATGTGGCTTTTCAGCTCTCAAAATGTGGCTCCATCAAACTGTAATGTGCCTCAGTGCAAAACACACAGTTTCTCAAAGACGTGTTACACACAAAAAACTTAATTATTTCATTTATAATTTTTATACAGATTACACGCTGATATGTTAATGTTTTGGGTATACTGGAGTAAATGACATTTCTGTCCTAATTTTACCTTTTACTTTTTTAAAACTGTAGCAACCATAAAATTTAAAGTCCCACTTGTGGTTTTTATTTATACGATTCACATTGTATTTCTATTGCACAATGCTGATCCATAAGGTTGATTAGTTGTGTAAGTAGAGAACTTTCTCTAAATCATTCAGGTAAAGTTAGTGCTGTTGAGTCCTGTCTCCATAGTGTTTTTCATAGAACTAGTTGTCCATCCAACTTGATTATTCTTTTAATTCAAGTAATAAGTCAACTAGATCAACATAATTAGATCTCATTGTTCAAAGTCACAGAGTTTTAAAAAAAATTCTTGCCACTTCAGAAGAAAGATTTCTCTATTTAAGTAAAACAACAAAAACTTTGATCTCACTGGAATTATTCAGGATTATTTATCTTCACATTAAATGTGGCCCTCATATAGTACAAATGAACTAGATGGCCAATAGATGGATTCCTGATTACTGTTTCAATGAGGCCCTCAAGCAGGCAACCTGGTGTAAACAATGGCTATTATACTTCCCATTCATATAGACTCGTATGAGTTACTTAATTTGTTATCCTCATTTTCTATGTACGTCTCTACTCTGACACATATGGGACTGACATGAGTCTGAACTGACCCCACAGTAACTGGTTTACAGTCTCATGTTTATGATTAAATAATTGCATTAAGCACTTAAAATAGCTAGCAATTCCTATTTCTTAATATTAGCTTGCCTGTCTTTTTTTTTTAAGACAAACCGATTTCAGTCAACTCCTGTGCATACTAACCAAATGGGATGGAGTAGAACTGCTCTGTAGGGTTTCCAAGGAGCAGTGGGCAGATTGAAATTGCCGACCTTTTCGTTAGTAACCGTAGCTCGTAACCACTGCGTCACTGGCACTTCATAATTACTGATGGTTTTAAATGACCAAAAGTTGCTCCTAGACATATATCTAAAAGAAATAAGAACATATTCCTGCGAAAACTTGCACAAGAATATTTATATCAACATTCTTTGTAAGACCAAGAGGTGTAAACAACCTAAAAGTCTTTAGTGGACAAATGGATGAACAAAATGCAGTATAAACTCACAATAGAATATTATTCAGTGATAAAAAATACTTTAGATACATGATACCTGTCACAGATGGAATTATGTTCTGTTAAAAATATGCCTATCAATTTGGCTGGGCCGTGATTTCTGGTATTGTGTGATTTTCTAGGATTGCGTAAATCCTGCCTCTATGATGTTAATAAGGAAGGATGGGCAACAGTTGGGTTGGTGAGGTAGGACGCAATCCACAAGATTGTATTGTATCTTGAAGCAATCTCTCAGGAGATAATAAGAAGGGGAAGCAAGCACAGAGTTGTGGACTTTATACCACCAAGAAACCAGTGCTAAAAGCAGAGTGAATCCTTTGGACTCTGACTCCTTGCACCTCAGAGGATCCCAGTCCAGAAGAAGACTGATGACAAGGATCTTCCTCAGGGAGAGAAAGCATCCCTCTGGAGTGGATGACCTAAATTGGAAACTTTAGCCAACTTTCTGTGAGAAAATAAGCTTGTCTTTGTTAAAGGCATCTACTTGTGTTATTACTGCTAGGGTAGCTATATGAGTCATGCTAACATTATGAGAAGTGAAAGAAGTTAGCCACGAAAGAATTGTGATTCAATTCATACAAAAGCTAGAACAGGAAAATCTGTATAGACAAAAAATAGATTAGTGGTTTAGTAGAGCTGAGGGGATGAACAAGAAGAGGATCATAGCTAAAGAGTACAAACTTTCTTTTTCAATCTTCTAAAAAGTCATTGACTGTGATAATAGTTACATAATTCTGCAGATAGGACTAAGAAATATTGAATTAACCCACTCTAAATGGATAGATTTGCATGGTATGTATCAGAACTCAGTAACGCTGCATAAAAATGATCAGAAAATTGTATCTCAATTTTAAACTGATGAAATTTACAGAAGCAAGAGAGGGGCAGTATTTATCAGTAACTCACCTGTCTGTGTATTCAGTAGTACATCCTTGCAGAAAACTTAAAGGAGATGTACAATAAAGCATTACAACAAAGAAAAACTATAGTAAAGGCAACTTAATATATTCTTTCCTCCATCTTTCTTTCTTCAGTTACCATTCGAAGAAGAAAAAAATACCCAACAGAAACTTTACTTTGCTATTTTATATATTCAAATCTAGATTCTTTTCTTATTGCTGCTGTAACAAATTACCAAAAACTTAGTATTTGAAACAACCCAAATTTCTTTTCTCTTTCACTTCTTAAGCCAAGCCAAGTGCTATCGAATCGGATCCAACTCATGGTGACCCTAGGGGCCAGCGTAGAACTGACCCCCAGAGTATTCAAGGAGCGCCTGGTGGATTTGAACTGCCGACCTTGTGGTTAGCAGTGGTAGCACGTAACCCACTACACCACCAAAAGGGCTAATAATTGTAAAATGTTGATTAAAAAGCCTTTCCCAATCTCTAACACTGACCAGAAAAATGACAATGACTAACCTGGGGACTATGAGGTTTATTTCAGATCTTTCTTACGGGCCTGATCCAGATAACATCATCCGCTTTGCCCAGGACTTGAGAAAGCTACAAAGTCTGGATAATACCACAGTTCTTGTAACAATCCACCACGACTTCAGATCACCTTCTGACCCACCCTTTTGACTAATGACCACTTGAATAAAGCACAGTCCCTCCCCATCTCTAAGTCTGGCTTTGCGGTGACAGGAAGCACAAAGCTGAAACTGGGTTTTCCAGTTACATTATTTGGTGACTGTAGCAGGGCAGCACTGGGACTTTGCAGAGATTTCCTGGTAAATTTGAAGATCTTGTAGGAGACCCCCATTGGCTGCCTGGATGAGGAGCCCCACCCGGTGAAACTTTACTGCTCTAAGCAGCTGCCAAGCAAATTTGCTCAAGAGTTGGTGTTGTTTTCACTTCTTGGCACTCCTTGTCACTTTTCACTGAGAGGGATTAAATTAAACATTTCCTGATCTGTGCACTGCAACCTATGGAGGGCTACCTGGTTTTGAGATCACTGTGATTCAGGAAATTGTCTGGTTAGGGGCACCATCTGGTAAAAGAAAAGAGCTCTTAAAGCCTGACAAAATGAAAGTGACATCTTCCATTCCTTGTAATAGTCTTCTAGGGTAGATTCTGACTGATTGGTCGACCTATGGCTAGTCTCCCATGACTAAAAACTCTGTAAGGAGCTTCCGGTTAACCTGCAATCAAGGGGACTCCAGCCTTATTTCTATCTTTGGCTTTCTTGTTGGCCATCTATCCAGCAATCTGTTTTTCAACCTCTCATTATTTTTGCAAAGTTTGTGCTCAATTGTGGGGGGAACCCAGATTTGTAATTTTATGTGGAAACTCTCTGAGAGATTGTGTTATTCCTGCAGGCTGAATGTTTGTTATGTGTGTAAATCTTTCAAGTTTGGCCCTGAGCCACAATTCAATTCAATTCAAACTCAGAATTCCACCCCACCCCAGTGTTGTCTTATTCACAGTCTCTCTTTTTGTAAAATAATCTTTGCCTCTTAAGCATCTTAGCCAAGTGCCGTGGAGTCAGATCTGACTCATGGCTACCTTAGGGGCCAGAGTATAACGTGTCTGAATTTTTGTATGTCTTGTTCAGACATCCTTGTCTTGTCATCACAGTGTAGGCTTTACTTGAATCAGACCCTGTCACCTGGTCTAATTTTAAGATATTTGTCATTTTAATTCTTTGAGACAAGCTTATTTGGCAGGTTAGCAAAGGTCTTTCATATCCAGCTGAACTAGACTGAAACTAATAAGGAAGCTGAATTTCAAATAGATCCAGACATACCATCATCAGGCTGAAAAAAACTAACCTTACAGCCTTTAGTTAAAGGGATAGCTTTGTCTTAGAATAATAATAATAATAATAATTCCAGAACAGTAAAAGGGAGATTAATGAACTTTTTTTCCTCCAGGATTCCTAAGTCAACTTGAACATATGTGTCTTAAGAAATAGGGGGCAGGGCAGAATCAGGCCTCTCTGCTCCCCAGTCTTCAAAGCCATAGCTCCATTCTTTACAACTGGGTGGATATCTTTAAGATAGAAAGCAGATAAGAATTGCTATTTTACTGTAATTATCAGAAATTGGGTGAATCCAAATCGTGAAAAGACTGTAAAGAAGTTCTTTGTGTTGTAGGGCAACTCAGACGTATCTGAAATGGCCTAGAGGGGTGTTTCAGCTCTAGCAGGAGATTTAGAGATATGTCTATATCAGGGATGGTACTTTGTGATTTCCAAAACCAGCTGACGGAAAATTTGCGAGTTAAATTGGACTGGGAAAATACGGGACATAGTAAATTAAATAAAACCTAAAATGTTTAAACAAACTTTACTTCAAATTACAGGCTTAAAATAATTTCCAGGACCTTTTGAGCAACTTACTGATGTTAGATTGAGTTACTAGATATCTGCCAGCCAAGCTAAGTGCCGTTGAGTTGGATCCGACTCATGGTGACTAGATATTTACTATATCTTAAATTTATATACCTTTTGTTTTTTGGGGAAACAAAAAAAATACGAGTATTATACAAGTCTTAATGAGTGAATTCATTTTTTGCTGTTTGAAGATATACACTATCAATATTTATTTAAAAAAAAGTGTTGGATATAGTGTCATGGATTGAATTGTGTCCCCCCAAAAATAGGTGTAGCCATGTAGCCATGATTCCCTGTATTTTATGATTGTCCTCCATTTTGTGATTTTTCTGTGCTGTATGTTAAAGGATTAGAGTGAGATTGTAAATCGTTTCAGAAGATCACCTCCCTGCTCTACTGTAAAGGGAGCTTCCCTGGAGTGTGTCTTGCCCCACCCTTAATCCTTTTGTCCTACAAGAGATAAAAGTAAAGAGAAGAAAGCAGAGAATTGGGAATCTCACACCATGAAGCAAGCAGGACCAGGAGAAGAATGTGTCCTTCAGACCTGAGGTACCTGCACCAAGATGCTCCCTGGACCAAGACTGATGCAATACTATACTTTCCTCCAGAACCAACAACGGGTAAAGCCTTCCCCTGGAGTGGACATCCTTAATTTGGACTTGTAGTCTACCGGATAGTGTAAGAAAAAGACTTTCCTTTGTTAACACCATCTACTCTGTGGTATTTCTGTTAGAGCAGCACTAGCTGACTAAAACATATAGTAAAAGGTTTTGTTTATCTAATTATTTAATGGTTTAAATTATGAAATTTCTAAGAACACATTAGAAAAAAATTGGATTTTTAGTCTTTAAATAACAAAATTTTCTGACTTCCAAGTAAATAGTTAATTTATTCTTTGGCTAAGGCCAAGATTTGACATCTCAGTATGATAAGATTCCTGAGTCAAAAACCAAGCCACTAGAGTTAGAAAAGGTGAGAAAACTAACGCCATGGATAGCCTTTTCTAAGAGAAAAGGGCTAAAAGGTTTTGACACAGATTGTGTTGAAAAAGCTGCCTGATTCTCACTAGGTTAAAATTTATGATAGTTATTTCCTCTTAACATTATCTAACAAATGCATAACATTGTCATAATTTTATTATTATTTCTTAACTGATAACTAGAGAAACCCTAGTGGCATAGTGGTTGGGTGCTACAGCTGCTGACCAAACAGTTGGCAGTTCAAGTCTACCAGACACTTCTTGCAGACTCTGTAAGGCAATTTTACTCTGTTTATATGGTCACTATAAACCAGAATCAACGCCACCGCACTGGATTTATTTTGTTGCCAACTTAACTATATTATTTTATTTACTGTAACATCTTCAAACTCAGCGCTTTGACTGGGGATTTGAAATTATTTACTTATAAATTTATTTTGGTACTATATAAGTTTTTAGAGACTTAATAATCTTGGTATATCCTGACTATGTGGCATTATGTCTCAAGATTATTATGTATGGTGTCTGAAGTTCCTTAAAAATATGGATAATCATTGTGTTTAGAAATATTATTGTGTAAGGTTTTCCAGTAGATTGGGTTTTATTTGGCCTTTGCATTCTGCTTGTAATTAACTTGTATCACTATTGAGATCATTTTTATTAATTCTGATCATGTTAACTTTTTGTCATTTGCTTTTGCTAATTTTCTGAAAGCAATTAGCCACAGTATCTCAACAAAGATTTTAGACTTATGAAATAGACTGTGACTCAAGATATCCAAAACTTTTATGCAGAACTGATGGACTCACAGACTGCAGCTGATCTGAAATTACATGAAACAAAACAACTACATAAAGTTGAATAAGCACATATTATATGGGTTTTTATGTAGAAATAATGCTGATATTTTAAGGTCTTGCTTCCTAGATATAAGAAGTCATTTTTCTTTCTCCTAAATTAATGAACAGGTTTAGATATCATAATTCTCCAAACAGAAGTTCCTATTGGTAAATTTAGCAAACTTGTAAATATTATAACTTGTAAAATGTCTAGAATTTTAGCAATGATTTTACAAATTAATGTTAGCCTGCCTATTCTATTAAAAAACTGTACCTTAATCAATAAATGTTACTGTATTTGTATTAGTGTAGAACCTGAGGTTTTATAAAATGTGATTGCTGCTGAGACACATGGAAAATGGTTACTGATGCTACTTATGTATAAACACCTCACAAGATTTGTTTCCTTATTCAGAGACTTGGGGTCATAATTTCATTGGTTATTTCAAATAATTGGCCTAATACTGTTAGTGTTTCTATTCTACTTCATAATTCGTTATATGGTGTCTGAGCTATTAAAAACCTGATGGTATTCAGTTACTATTGAACATTTTTTATTGAAGATTCTGCATTTAGATATCGTTTTAAACCATGAGCTTCAGAAAAAACTCCTAATACCATATGAGTCAAATTATGTTCCAGATAAACTAAGTCTGGCTGTTTTACTCTAGACCTTCTATTTTATAAACATAAGGGAAAATAGAGAAAATTTCCCCATGTACAGACTATTATGGCCTTCTATCAGAACCTCAGACCCCACTTTGCTGTTTGGCAGAGGAGACCTCTAAGATGTTTAACAGCAAGAGATTTGGTGACAGAGAAACAAAATGAAAAAAAGAAGGCCCAGTTGCTGGCTATGGGCCGCCAATGCCCACCTGGAGGTAATCCAGTTGGCCCCCAGAGATCAGGACTTAGATTACTTCACTGGCTGGTGAATACTGACCCCATTCAATGAAGGCACTGTCAAAAATAAGGCCACTGGAAGGTGGAGTGTCCTGAGCACCCTGAAACAGGATGTTCAGTTGACTCCCATGTGGACAAGAAAGGGAGATGGAAAACTAGATAGCTCTAGCCTGGGTTTCCAGAAATATTTGTATCTTTTGGGATGCAACAGTGCCAAATAAATTAATGTTTCAAAATCATAACTGATACCTAGTAATTGTCATCCTGGTTACTATAGATGATTAACACTGTCAGTGAAAGATTTCTACTCAGATAGACAGGACTACATCCCTGTCCATCATGAAGTAGATACAGAAGAAACCTCTATACAATTTCCCATAAAAGTTATGAGTATGAAATCTCTCAGGGGAAGTTGAAGTAGACTTGCTAAAGATCATGACAATTACTTTCACAGTAAACTAGTCTCGTAGATATGAGATGTTACAATACTGACAGTGGGGAATGCAAGAGTTTATAATTCGTAAAATATTGATTAAAAATCTTTGCCGATCTCTCTGACTAGAAAAATTACAATGACTAACCTGGAGACTGTGAGGTTTATTTCATATCTTGCCCAGGGACCTGATACAGATAACATCATCCATCTTGCCCAAGACCTAGAAAACTACAGAGTCCCGGTAACATCACATTTCCTGTAACATCCCTCCCATGACTCTGGCTCATGTTGTGACCCACTCTTATGACTAAAGACCCCCCAAACCTCCAGCTTGAGATGAGATGTTAAGAAACTGCCCAGGTGACATCACCCACCTTGTGACTCCAGACCTTTCCCAGGGAACTAAGAAAGCTACAATGCACCCCTACTCCCCCAGTTACCTAAATAACATCCTTTTTTCTGTAACCCTTCCTGTTTCTTCTTCTAAAACCCTCCAGCTTAAGATGTGAAGGTGGTTTTTAGAGTGCTAACTCACCATCTTCTCAGAAAGCCAGCCCTCTGAATAAAGCACAGTCCCTCTCTGTTTCTACATCTAGCTTTGTGGTGATGGGCAGCACAAAGCTGTGACTGGGATTTCTGGTTATACTTCTGGCCCCCAAAAATCTAAAATCAGTTTTATTGGGCTGAAATCAAAACATAGACAAAGTTGGTTTCTTCTTGAAGCTATGAAAAGAGAATCTATTCCTTCCTTTCTTTCTAGCTTCTAATGCTTGCTTGTATTTCTTGGCTTGTGGTCCCTTCCTCCATATTCCAAGTGCACCACTCTAATCTGTAGTTCCTTTATCACATCACCTTCTCTGGCTCAAACTCCTCCTGTCTCCCTCTTCTAAAGACTGTTGTGGTTGCACTGGGCCAACTAACGTAATCCAGAATAATCTTCCCATCTCAAGACCTGAACTTAGCAGCATCTATGAAATCTCTTTTGCTATATAAGTTAACATTCATAAGTTCCAGAGATTAGGACATGAAGATATTTGAAGACCATAATTCAGAATTCTAATATAAATGATGTAAATTCTAAAACAGAATATTTTTATAATATACAACAGGAGATACTAAAGTTAAAGTGAGTACATCCCTTGACGTAAAATGTTGCAAATTAAATATAAAGACAACAAGCTCACCTTACCTTACGTGTCCTATCAACTCCTTCTACCAGTCTTCACACTGTCCTGGTCTCCTCTGCCTCCTACTCCCCTCCCCTACTCTGCACACCTATCTCCTTCATTTGCTCTCACCTTTCTTTTATATATGTATGCTGTGTTTCATTACTCCTGCCAACCTACTTTCTTCATCCTCTAAATTCATATAACATGTTATTCTTATGCCTTCTGTGACATGCATTATATTTGGCTTCTGGTTAATTTGACTGCATTGTTTGAGGACTGTGGCTTTTCATCCTTGTTTAATTTCTCTGAATGTATAACAAAAGACTGCACGTGTGAAGATTACTGAAATGGCAGATCATTTGTTATCTGTGTATTTACCACAATAAAAATAAAATGCATTTAAAATTTAGAAAGACTTGCACTTAGTTTGTGCTCAATAAACACTTGCTGACTTATTTTCTAATTTATGCCATTTAATATATTAAACACCTGATTAGATATATAATAAATAACTTCATTTTTAGGCCATGATTGGATGTCAGAGACGAACTTTGCCATTTCGCCTTGAACCACACTAAATTTACAAAATCACAGTTTTTAGACAGTGGACAAAAGACAGGACTTTATTAATGAGAAAAAGGAAGTAAACTGGTAACGGTTTCCAACTTGCAGGAACAGGAGGTAATCAAGCCAGTGCCTGACAGGATTTCTATGCTGAGAAGACACTGATCTGGATCAGGAAGGACTATGAGTTTAGAAGGCACAAGGCAGCTTCACAGGGAGGAGGGGCTCCATAGTAAGAGAGTCCTTGAGAGTTTCAGACTTGAAACGCTATAGTGTCTTAGGATGCGTACCGATATACAGGACAGGGAACTACCCAAGGCAGAGAACAGAGTGCCAGAAAGAAGGAAGCCAGCAAGAAGGAGCTCATAACCAGTAAGAAAGGAAAAACTTCATGGTTAACAGAGTACTCAGTAAAATCCTTGGAAGGCTATTATCTTAGAAACTGAGCTCTATTAGCCTGAGACAGAAGGCTGTTCTGGATTCTAACAAAGATTAAAAGTAAGATTTGAGAGAATACAACCAGTTCCAAGTAATGCAATTCTAGAGCAATGTCCAGTGCTATTTAAAGAAATGCAACAAAATCTAGAACTTATTACTCAGAATAGCCCAAAATGACCAACATCCTATAAAAATTTACCAGGCATAAAACTAACAGGAATATATGACACATAACCAGAAGAGCAATCATTTAAGAGAAATAAGCCTAGAAATAACAGATGATGAAATTAGCAAAAAAAAAAAAAAAAGCTAAACTAACCATTATAAATATATACCACATTTTGAAGATCCTATCAGAAAACAGGAACATAATCAAGTAGCCAAAAAAGGAGAATACAAAAGGCTCAAACTAAATTTCTGGAAATGAAAAGTACAACATCTGAAATGAAAAATACATTACATTAACATAAAATATACAATTGTGACAATTTCCCATTGTGTCATTCCAAACATTAAATGTGCCGTTGGACCATCTCTGTTCGTAAAGACAAAAGCTGTAACAAACTTTTTAAAAAGCACATTGTTAGTGATATTTTTAAGCTGGAAGGTCAGGGGCATTGCTGTTCCATAAATTCTCTTTCAACAATTGGAGTGAAATTGTATGCCAATTTTATGAACACTGATGCTACAGATGATTGTGGCACCACTGCATATGTGTGTCAGAATCCATGAGTTTAATTAAAGTTATGATGTGAACAAAGAATGCCCATTAGACAAGAAGAATTTGGTCTTGGCAAGTGATATTTGCATCAATTTGTTTAATTAGATCAGTACTTTTAAAACAATTTGTAAAGCATAGGATTAAAGGCCTAAATTTCAAAGGATTTAGCAGAAGCCACAATCATGGTTTCAAACAAATCATCTGCAAAAAATTGTAGGCTGAAAATAGCAATTAGCAGCTCACAGAGAAAAAAAATTAATGGAAACCATTTATATCAATTGAATAATTGTGTATAATACAGCTTGGCTCGAATCACTAATAATTGAATTTTTCAGAATGGAAGCAAATGGTGCCTCCTGTTTATTTCAGAATTATACATTAAAAAAACCTCAGGTATCAAGTTATTCTGTTTCATTTTGTCTGTGGGAGAAGGACAATGAAGTAAGCTAAGGTGGCATAGTTCAGGCCTCATCTTACCTTTCCATTCTTATATCTAAAAAATTAAACACAGCCATTGGCATATGGAATCCTTCAATAGTCACTAAGTAAATCAACTGCTAGGTAGAGTCACAGTTGAAAAGCTCACTGAAAATATATTTTATTTATTCTAAAATCAACAGCTTAATCAGTTATCCTTTACCCTGATCACTGCCTGAAAGAGAGAAGAACTATTTAGGAGAAAGGTAAGGTTCATAGAGAAGATAAGCATTAGTTATAAATTTTAAGTTAATATAAAGTTTTAGGCCACAACATGAGGCAGTGGAACTAGAAATAAACAGTGTACCAGTTACCTAACAGCTTTTTACCTAAACTTTCTCTTAATCAATCCTTCAGAGTTATCCTAATTTAGTGATCACCGACATTCATAACAAAGGTCTCGACATTCTCCAAAACACTGGTGCCTCTTGTAATTCAGAGGTCTGAAAGTATTAAGTTAATTTTAATGCATCTCAGTCATTCTAAATAACACATAAGGAGCATTATCTCTGAAGACTATCCCCTTGTGCTGTGTTCTCCAAAATAATGCCAGCCAGGATGAGTCCAAAATAATAGATCTGTATAAAAGTCATTATAGACTGTAACACAGGATTGCTCTTCCAACATATATAAAATATGAAACAGTAACGATTGGTATAATGAAGAACCTGAAATAAAAGCTGAAACTACAACTAATGTCTCCCAAGGTAAGAACTGGATATAGACTTTATGTACCTCCACCGTTTTCCACAGCAATTAGTTGGATTTGGGGGGGCACATTCTATGTGCCTACCTTATTCTTTAGAATAAAAAAAAAAAAGCTCTGTGTGGTTTGTGAGACTGCTGCCTTTTCTTTGGTAATGGTGGTGGTGGTGTGGCTTGGGGGTATACACTAATCTAATTCAGCATTAGTTCCTCATAAACGATCTGTTGGAAATCTCATTCTTTTGTTGCTGTGCCACTGTTGGCCCAAAAAAGGACCTACGGGATATGTATTATTCTGAGTACAGTTTTCCGAACAAGTATACAAGAAATATATTTATGTTTATTAGCCAAGCCACCGGCATCAAAGTATTAGATAATAAAAGTCCTCTAAAATCATATTTAAAATACGTATACTTTTACATCCTGGATGAATATTTTACTCTACTAGTGGCTACTGTTGATGCCTTCGAATTATGATGTTAGCCAGGAATACCAACTATACCACAGACTCCCAGAAGAATGAATAAGCTCTCTTGGAAGGAGTACAACCAGAATGTTCTTGAAGCAAAGATAGTGTGAATTCATCTTACGTATTTTGAACAAGTTATCAGGAGGGACCAGTCTGTAGAGAATGACATAATTTTAGACATCTGTTGTTGTTCTTAGGCATCATCAACTCAGTTGTAACTCACAGTGACCCTACTTGCAACAGAAGAAAACACTGCCCAGTCCTGGACCATCCTCACAAACATTGTCATTTTTAAGCGCATTTTTGCAGCTACTGTGTCAGTCTATCTCATTGAGTGTTTTCCTCTTTCTTGCTGACTCTCTACTTTACCAAGTGTGATGCCTTTCTCCAGGAACTGATCACTCTTGACAACACATCCCATGTATGTGACACGTAGTCTCACCATCCTTCCTTCTAATGAGCATTCTGGTTGTGCTTCTTTCAAAACACGTTTGTTCATTCTTTTGTCATTCCATGATATAGTCAATATTTCTTCACCAATGCTACAATTTCAAAGGCATCAGCTCTTCTTAAGTCTACTTTATTCAGTGTCCAACTTTCACACATACAGGAGGTGACTGAAAACACCATGGCTTGGGTAGACACAGCTTAATCTTCAAGGCAACTTCTTTAGTGCATGTTAGTTATCTACTACTGCTATAACAAAAATGCCACAAGTGAATAGCTTTAACAAAGAGATGTTTAATCTCTCACAGGCTAGTAGGTTTCAATTCAGGACATCAGCTCCAGGGGAAGACTTTCTCCGTTGACTCCAGAGGAATGGCTGTGCCATCAAACTTCTCTTCATCTAGAAGTTCCTCCATATAGGAACCTCAGGTCCAAAGGACACCCTCTGCTGCCAGCACTACTTTCTTGGTGGTACGAGGTTCCTCTGTCTCTCTGCTGGCTTCTTTTATATCGCAAAATAGGTTGGCTTATGACACTATCTAAGCCTTATAGATCTCCTGAACGTAAATTACCACTAATCTATCTCATTGTATCATAGTAATAGAAGTTATAACACATAAGGAAATCATGTCAAATGGCAAAATGGTGGACAATCACATACTACTGGAAATCATGATGGATCCAAGTTCACAGATATGTGGGAGGGACATAATTCAATACATGACAGAAATTGTGTGTGATAAAGTAAAGAATCATTCAAAAAAAGAGGTAGACCCTCAATGAGACAGATTGACACAGTGGCTGCAACAGTGACTCAAGCACAGCAGTGATTGTGAAGATGGTGCAGGGCTAGGAGTGTTTCATTATATTGTATACAGTGTTGTTATAAATCAGAATAAATTTGGCAGCAATTGACAACAACAACAGCAACACTGCTGTAACATAAACTTCACAAGTTGCTGACTTTAAGGAATTGAAATTTATTTTCTCTCCACTCAGGTGGGTGGCAGTCTGAATTCAGGCCACTGACTCTAGGGTAGGGGTAAGACTCTCCCTCTGTCAGCTCTGGAGGAAGATAATCATCTCTTTCAGATTTTATAACCCCAAACTTCCTCATTTCCTTGGTTATCATGATGTGCTACCTCTTCCTTCATTTTCATTCACTTGTCTCTGTGTCCATCATACTCCTTACATCACTCAGAAATGATTACATTTAGGGCACAGAATTGGCCTCATTGACATAACAAAGACAACTTCGTCTTCAAATAGATTATACCCACAGATATAGGGTGTCATGGATTGAATTGTGTCCCCCCAAAAACAGATGTAGCTGTGTGACCATGATTCCCTGTATTCTACAATTGTCCTCCATTTTGTGATTATACTGTGCTGTATGTTAAAGGATTGGGGTGAGACTGTAAATCCCTTCAGAAGATCACCTCCCTGTTCCACTGTAAAAGGACTTTTCCTGGGTGTGGCTTGCCCCATGCTTAATCTTTGCATCCTGCAAGAGATAAAAGGAAAGAGAAGCAGAGAATTGGGAACCTCATACCATCAAGCAAGCAGCCGGGAGCAGAGCGCATCCTTCAGACCTGAGGTTCCCATGCCAAGATGCTCCTTAGACAAGGACTGATGCAATATCTGACTTTCCTCCCGAGCCAACAAAGGGGGATAACATTCCACTGGAGTGGACATCCTGAATTTGGATTTGTAGCATACTGGACTGTGTAAGAATAAACCTTCCTTTGTTAAAGCCATCCACTCTGTGGTATTTCTGTTAGGGCAGCACTAGCTGACTAAAACATAGGGGTTAAGATTCCCACACATATTTTGGAAAAGACAATTCAATCTATAACAATAAACATTTCTAATTTAAACAAAAAAGTTTTCAATACCTAAAAAGTCCAGTTCCAATGCTTGATTCACCTCTAGATGTGCTAGACTCATTTTCCCCTTCCTATAAATACTTTTTTATTCTGAAATTCCAATGTTACTTTATCTCTTCTCCTTTACACCCTCACCCCCAATGCTTCTGAAGATGTTACTGGTTCTACATTTAAAACACACTTCTCTGAGTGCTCGTCACTGCCTTCATCTCTTAAGAACCTCTCACCACTCAAAGGGATTGCTGGAATCAACACCCATGTCTCTTCTGTCCACAATCAACACACAGTAGTTCCAAAAAGCCATGGAAATCCTTCCTGTCACTCATCCTTGTCATTCTCTAGTCTCCATCTTTGGATTTTATTGAAACTCAACTACCTGAATGGCCCTACACCAGCATGTTTCTGACTTCTCTCCCTCACTTCTCTTAGATCATTATTCAAAAGTCATATTCATATTAATGGAAACCACAGACAAAGATCTAAAAGAAATAAGGAAGACAATGCAAGAAAAAATGAGGGTCTTAAAAAAAGATTAACAAAAATCAAACAGAAATATTTCAACTAAAAGGAATAATAACTGAAATGAGAAACATAATAAATATCTTACAACAGATTTAATCAGGCACAAGAAAGAACTGGTGAACTGGGGGATAGGATAGGTAAAATGAAGAGGCTGTGGAGCAACAAAAATGAAAATGCAAGAAGGCTGAGCACAGTTCAATTGAATTATAGGACAACAGCCTACCTAAACATCTGTCATGAAGGTGACAAGAGAGAGAAAAGGACAGAAATAATATTTGAAGAAATAATGCTGAAAATTTCCCAGTTTGATGAAAGACATAAATCTACAGATCCCAGAAGCTAAAAAAAACCACAAGTAGGATAAACCCAAGAAGGTCTACACACCAAAGTAAAAGTAAAGAGCAACTTTGAAAGCAGTGAGAAAGAAGCAAACAGTCACATTCAGAGGATCCCACAATAAGGTTAAGTGCTGATTTCTCCTCAGAAACAATGGAGGTCAGAAGACAGTGGAATTATCTATTTAAATTACTGAGAAGAAAACAAGTATTCAGCCAAAAATAGAGTAACTAGAGATACACTCCTTCAAAAATGAAGGTGAAATTAAAATATTGCCAGACAAACAGATGAGAGACTTCTTATCCATCTCTACAACAGATGCTATTGGTAGTTCTGTAGATGGAAAGGAAAAGATGCTACAAAGTAATTCAAATCCATATCTGAAAAGAAAGATTCCTAGAAATCAAATTACATGAACAACTATTTTAAAAATTACTACTGCCATCTGGTTGATTTGGACCCAGAGAGATCTATAGGACAGAGCAGAACTGCCCCACAGAGTTTCTAAGGAGCACCTGATAGATTCAAACCCCTGACCTTTTGTTAGCAGCTGTGGTACTTAAGCACTACACCACCAGGGTTTTAATGAACAACTATAATACAGTAATTATATATCCATGCTTGATAATTTTAATTGTTTTGACATTCATGCTTTCTAGTAATAAATGTATAAAAAGGCAACAAAGTTATATCACAGTGTGCATAAACTACAAAGACACAATTAGTGATAACAACAAAATTTTTCACATGTTACTAAAGTTATACTGTACAAATTCCTTTAGGATGACATAAATACAAGTAATTAAATGCAATATTCATGGTAACCACTAAGAAGACGTCTAAACACATATATACAAAGGAAAGGAGCCAAGCCAAGGAGAGGAGAACCAAAAATGGCTCACTAGAATAAGCTAGCTAAACATGAAAGCAAGCAGTGGTAAAGGACAAAAAAGGCTTAAGACACAAACAGCAAACAACAAAATGGTATAAATAGGTCACTTCTTATCAGTATTTACAGTAGATGTAAATGGATTAACTGCTCCAATTAAAAGGTAGAGAATGGTAGAATGGATTTAAAAAATTAAAAAAGATTCAACTGTGTGCTGTTTGCTAGAGACATACCTTAGACCCAAGGATCCAAATAAGTTGAAAGTGAAAGAATGGGAAAAGAATATATATTCTATGTAAATAATGGTGAAATGAAAGCTTGGGTGAGAGTTCTTAATACCAAACAAACTAAACTAAGATAAATTATGTTAGAAGAGATTAAAAATAGGTATCTTATCATGATGAAAGTTTGTATTCATCAAGATTTAACAATCAGAAGGAGCCACAGTCACCTCAATTCCCTCTGAGAACTAAGGCCTGTAATGATGATTGAACAGAGCTGGATGGACATCCTGGGAGCCCTAGGATCTTGCATAGTGTTCCCAGAGTAGACTAGACACCAGTAATGGGGAAACTACCTCTCTCAAAGATGACCCAGTGACACACAGAGTCCTGCTGCTGCTGCCTCATCATTTGGAAGGACTGCAGGTACTGATGCCTTCTTTGTTATCCAGGAGGCAGGGACTGGGCATCAGCTGGCTAATACATTGAACTGCAGTGTTTAAGTAAGTAATGTACAGTGCAGCAGAGAGACTGTGCTTGGGATGACCACATATTGAGACCCCGGCTACCTACTGAGTGCACAACTTCCCCTCCACCTTCTCTTTGCTAAGCTATGCCATAGACTTTACTGTTTCACTGCTAGAAGGGCAGCTCAAGTGGGATGCCATCTTGGTCAGCTGGGTGTTAGAGTCAGCCACCCAGAGGCCTCAGCTGGGGCTAATTATCATACTGAGAGGAAGTCCCAGTTCGGACAGTATGTCTCCAGAAGAAAAGCTGTGCTTAGGACTGTTGCACCTACAGACATGGATGGGGCCCAGCAGAGAATGGCAGCAAGGCCCTAACCGGTCCCTTCTTTAAACCACATCATGGCATCTGGGGATGGCCTATATGGTGCTATCCTTGTCAGGTGGAAGGCTAGCCCTGCCACACCTGAGGAATGACTTTGACAGCTGTTCTACAACTCCATGCTCCACAGTAAAGCATCTATTTAAAATAAGACCACCTGGAAAACTGATTACTGAGAAGAGCAGATGCATCCCAACCACACTTCACTGATCCACATCATAGTGTTGGCTGACAGCCTCCCAGTGACCCCATAAGAAGGGCGCTGTCTTTGCCAGGCAGGAGGCAGAGCCTGTCACCTCAGAGAGTCCACCAGAGGCCAATCACTAGAGTACAGAAAGGTAGCTAGCGATCAAAACTAATAGTTCCCTTACTCTCCTCTTAGAAATATGCCTCAGCTCCTGTTTAGGTAATATCAGAGAAACTGAACAGCTTCTAGATGGCATGAAGACAACAATCAATAGCTAACCATTTAAAGAAACAGTCTACTATGGCTCTGGAAAAACTCCCAAAATAAAGAATCAAAAACTTCCCAGATGAAAAAGTCTTTCTGAAATTATCAGCGGTCAAGTACAAAAGAATTACATATAGAGCCCATCCACAGATTAAACAAAATGCAGCATAACAACATGAAAAATTAAGTAAGTTATTTGAACTGAAGGAACATCAGTGCTCTCAAATCCATCAGATCAATAACAAAACTACAAAATTAGATAATTCAATCCAAAGGAAAAAGATCAGACTTGAGGATATGGAAGCCACAATTAGTGAGTTTGAGCATAGAGAAACTGACACCAGAATTTATGAGGAGAAATCAGAGTAGAGAAATAAGAAAATGAAGAAACATAAAGAAACACGTGGAACTCTATTAAGAAGAATAATATACAAAAAAACTGGAGTTCATGAACAGGGAGGGAGATCTGAAAATACAGAGTATTGCTGCACAGTTGCTGACAGAAAACTTCTCTAAGTAGTGAAAGAACAGAACATAAATAGCCAAGATGCTTAGCGAATGCTGCAAAATCTACAGCTCCCAACTAAGACAGAAAGACATATTATAGTCAAGCTTGATAAGATGAATCATAAAGAGAGGCTTTTAAAGGCAACAAGGCTTAAAGCAAAGCTAACATGCAGAGGGAAGCCATGCAGTCTTTCATCTGACTTCTGGGTAGAAATCGTGTTACCAAGAAGTCAGTGGAATGACGCATTCAAAGCCTTGAAGGAAAAAACTTCCAACCCAGAATCATATATCCTGCAAAATTCCCTCTCAAATATGAAGGTGAAATTAAGACATTCACAGATAAATAGAAGCTAAGAGATCTAGCAAAAAGCAAACCAAAGCTACAATAAATAGCTAAAGAATCTCTTTGTTTAGAAAAACAAAAAACATTAAGTGTATATTTAGGGACGCAATGAAGGACACAGTATCCAGAATCTTACTCAGTTAGGGAAGTCACAAATCTCTATCAAAGCTACAATATTAAAAGAAGGGAACCACTGATCTTAACAGAAAAACTATGACATTATCACACTAAAAAGAAGGATATATTACATTACATATAACCCTGTCAGATGGTTAACAAATCAAAAAGGTACGCAGAAGTTAAAGTTTGGTTTAAATGGTCAGTTCTACCCTGGCCCCTAGGGTCACCATGAGTCGGATCCGACTCAACGGCACTTGGCTTGGCAAGGGGGATCTTAGTGGTGGCTGCAAAACAAAACAATAATGTGATGTATCAACACAAGAAGCAATGGGAGCATCTACAAAGACAAAACCAACACCAAAAAAGATGAAAAGTCAGCTAAAAAGAATGACACAGAATAGAATATTAAGAGCAACATAGAAAACATCAACAACAGAAAAATAAAGACATCCAAATGAAAGCACCAAACGCCTGTCAGCTATTATGCTGAATGTAAATGGACTGAATGTTCCAATAAAGAGACAACGAATGATGTCCTGTATCAACAGATATGACTCATCGATATATTGCTTATAAGAAACACGTCTTAGATATGAACAAACTGAGAATCAAAGGCTGTAAGAATACGTACCAAGCTAATGACCAACAAAGAAGACCAGGAGTGGCAATTCTAATCTCAGATAAAACAGACTTTAATGTAAAATCTACCATCATTGACAAGGATGATCACTATTTATTGTTGAAAGTTTCAATATGTAAGAAGGATAAAACAATACTAAACATTTATGCACCCAATGTAAGAGCATCTAAATCCATCAAACAAACACTGACAACACTGAAAAATGAAATAGATCACTCCACAATAATAGTTGATGACTTCAACACTCTAGGTGCAGTAATGGACAGATCATCCAGAAAAAAGCTCAGTAAAGATACAGGAGATCTTACCGTGACAATTAACCAACTAGACTTCATCAACAGATACAGAACTTTTTACCCACGGACAGGTAAGTACACCTTCTTCTCCAATGCTCATAGAACATTTCCCAGAATAGAACGTGTGTTAGGACATAAAGAAAGTCTCAACAAAGTCCAAACCATTGAGTTATTGCAAAGCATCTTCTTAGACCATAAGCCATAAAAGTTGAAATCAATAGCAGAAAAAACATAGGTAGAAATCTGAACTCATGGAAACTAAACAACACCTTGCTCAAAAATCCATGGGTTATAGAAGAAATCATGGATGAAATAAACAAATTTATGGATTCCAATGAGAATGAAAACACATTCCAAAAGAAACTATGGGATATGGCAAAAGAAGTGCTCAGAGGTCAATTTAACTCTATAAACGCACACATTCAGAATAAAGAAAGGACCAAAACCCGAAGAGTTAACCCTACAGCTTAAACAATTAGAAAGGGAGCAACAAAGGAGTCCCTCAGGCACGGGGAGAAGGAGAGGGACAACAGATAACAAAGATCAGAATAGAACTAAATGAATTAGAGCATCGAAGAACAATTGAAAAAATTAACAAAACCAAAAGCTTCTTCTTTGAAAAGATCAACAAAATTGATAAACCATTGGCTAAAATTATAAAAGAAAAGCAGGAAAGAAAACAAATAAACCAAATAAGAAATGAGATGGGAGATGTCACAACAGAACCAACTGAAATCAAAAGTATCATAATAGAGTACTACTAAAGACTGTACATTTGAAAACCTAGAAGAAATGGACAAGTTTCTAGATTCATACCACCTACCAAACTTATCATAAGAGAAGCAGAACAACTTAATAAACCTATCACAAAGGAAGAAATTGAAAAAGTCATCAAAAAACTACTAACCAAAAAAAGCCTGGCTTGGATGGCTTCATGGGAGAATTCTATCAAACTTTTAGAGAGCAGTTAATTCCGATACTACTGAGGCTACTTCACAGCATAGAAAGGGATGGAATACTCTTAAATTCATTTTATGAAGCCAGCACAACCCTGATACCAAAGCCAGGGAAAGATCCCACTAAAAAAGAAAATTATAGACCAGTATCACTCATGAACCTAGATGCGAAGATCTTTAACAAAATCCTTGGTAATATACTTCAACAACATATCAAAAAAAAAAAAAATCATCATGGTCAAGTTGGATTCATAACAGGGATGCAAGACTGTTCAGCATCAGAAAAACACTTAATATGATTAGCCAAATAAAAATCACCTGATTCTGTCAACTGATGCAGAAAAGGCATTTGACAAAGTCCAACACCCATTCATGCTAAAAACCCTCAGCAAAGTAGGAATAGAGGAGAAATTCCTCAATGCAATAAGGGTCATCTACAAAAAGCCAACTGCCTACATCATGCTTAATGGAGATTGAAAGAAGTCCCCCTTGAGAATGGGAACTAGACAAGAATGCCCACTCTCACCAATTCTATTCAATATTGTACTAGAGATTCTAGCCAGACAAAGAAACAAAGGACATCCACATCAGCAAAGAAGAAGCAAAAATCTCCCTGTCTGTAAATGATATGACTACATATGCAGAGAACCAGAAAGAATCCATAAGTGAACTACTCAAACTATGTATCAGGATATAAGATAAATGTAAGTAAATCAGTAAGATTCCTTTACACAAACAAAGACAGCATCAAAGAGGAAATCATCAAATCAATACCATTTACTATAGCCCCCCAAAAGATAAAGTACCTAGGAATAAATCTAACTAGAGAAACAAGAGACCTATACAGAGAGAATTACAAGACCTTACTGCAAGAAACCAAGAGACTTACCCTGCTCATGGATAGGAAAACTTAACATTGTGAAAATGTCTATTTTACCCAAAGTGATCTACACGTGCAATGCAATCCCAATGAAAATTGCAGTGTTATTTTCTAAGGAGATGGAGAAACAAATCACTAACTTTGTTCAGAAAGAGAAGAAACCCCGGATACATAAAGCATGCCTGAAGAAGAGGAACACAGCGGGAGGCCTCATACTGCCTGACTTTAGAATCTATTACACTGTCACAGTAGTGAAAACAGCCTGATACTTGTACAAAAAGAGACATATAGATGAAAGGAACAGTTTAGACCCGCGAGATGCTACCATCCTCTTGCAACCAGGTGATATTTGACAAAGATCCTAAGATTGTAAACTGGGGTAAAAACAGTCTCTTTAACAAATAGTGCTGACAAAATTGGATATCTATCTGTAAAAAACTCAAACAGGACCCATATCTGAGAAATTCCCCAAAACTGTCTTAAAATGGACCAAGCTTCTAAATATCAAACCTAAAACAATAAAGATCGTGCAAGATCAACAATGGAAGCTTAAATACATGGTTTGGACAGACTACAAAATCTGAGAAACAAAGCATGATCGACAGAAGAGAAAATAGATAAATGGTAACTACTAAGAATCACTTTTGCTCATCCAAAGACTTCAGTCAAAAGAGTTACAAGACCACTTATAGAATGGGGAAAAATACTTGGCAACTACATTTCAGACCGACATATGATCTCCATAATCTCCAAGGTACTGTAAAATATCAACAAGAAAAAAAACTAAACAACTCAATTAAGCAATGGGCAAAGGAGATGGACAGGTATGTCACCAAAGAGGATATCCAGGCAGCCATAAGACACATGAGGAAATGCATGATCATTAGCTATCAGAGAAATCCAAATCAAAACTTTGTAATGAGATACCATCTCACCCCAACAAGGTTGGTCATAATCCAAAAAACCACAAACTACCAAATGCTGGAGAGGCTGTGAAGAGATTCGAACTCTCCTACACTGCTGGTGGGATTGCAACAGTACATCTTGGGAAAGCAATTTGGCACTTCCTTAAAAAGCAGGAAATAGATATACCATTTGATCCAGTAATCCCACTGCTCAGAATATATCCTACAGAAACAAAGGCTGTCACACAAACAAGTACATGTACATGAATGTTTATTGCAGCACACTCCACAATAGCAAAAAGATGGAATCAACCCAGATGCCCATGAACAGATGAATGGATAAACAAACTATGGTACATAGACTCAATGGAACGCTATGCAATAATAAAGAACAATAATGATTTTTGGAAGCATTTCATAATCTGGTTTCAAACAGAAGACTTTATGCTAAGTGAAATCAGTCAGCAGCAAAAGGACAAATATTGTATGAGACCACTGCTATAAGCACTTAAAAACAGATGTGTACAGAAGAAAAGACTCTGGTGGCTACAAGGGTCGGGAGGGAGGGAAACGTTTGATATAGATTAGATAGTTGAGAGAAATTTGGTTAGGTGAAAACAGTGATAGCACGGTAGAAAGGAGACCAACTTATCTGAACTTCACCATAAACTGAAAGCTATCTCAACCCAATATTGCAAGGATAGAGTAGCAAAGTCTGGGTCTGGGGACCATGCTCTAGGGGGACATCAAGGCTAGCAGGTATAACTAGGCAATTTCTGGGAGAGTCTTCTGCATTCCATATTGGTGAGTGGTGTCTGGGGTCTTAACAGCTAGCAATCTGAGGTATACCAAATGGTCCCAGCTCATCTGGAACAGATGATTATTTTGAGAACAACAAAGACACAAGGAAGAAAGACCACAGGTGACAAAATGACCCATGTGAATAGGAGACTGTATCAACATGTAACCAGAAGAACCAGATGGTGCCTGGGCCACCACCAAAAATAGCCACACTGGGCCAGAAAATGTTAAGTTCCTGTGGCAACATGAGAAAAAGAGGAGTGTAGCTCAAGAACTCTACTACAAGAACACAACTGATGGGCCAATGTCCTGAAGGATAACCTGGGTGCATGGCCTCTAGAACTGCTTCCGCCTTTGACCAGAAAACATAACTGAGGTCAACTCTTTAGACAAAAATTGATTGGACTCAGGGATACAATGTGACCATATGGTTTGTGTATTTTACTGTTTTGTGCATTTATAGGATGTTCTCCTACCAGCCTCTTTCTAGATAGGACAGGAGATGGTGGAGAGGAGGGGACAGGAGCTCGTTAAGAGGATATGACAAGGTGTAAAATGATAAGGAGTTGTGTGCTGTCACTGGGCAAGGAGAGCAGAAGGAGCTGCAGATAGGTGGGCATGTAAAATTGATTTGGATTATATACTTTCAATTAATCACAATAAAAAAGGGGGAAGGAACATAGATTTGACACTCATAAATACATATATACTCCAAATTGGAGCTAAATACAGAAAGCAAACACTAACAGAATTGAAGGGAGTAGTAAATCTCACCAGAGTAGTAGTTGGAGATTTCCAACATTCCACTTTGAATGTTGGACACAGCATCTGAAATGATCAGTAATCAGAAATCTGTGTAGACTTTGCTCCACTATTGTCTTGCGTTAAAAGTTGCTGCTAAGTCTGAGACCCATAAAACTTATCTCTTTGTTCATCTGTTTATTTATTTATTTGATCACCTGAGTTATGCCTTTATTCTTATGGCCCAGTAGCATTAACTAGAATACTTTAAAGGCCATGTTATCCATTTTTTTCTGGGACATAGAATGCCACATCAATTTGCAATTTTGAGGTATTCTTTATCTTCAGAAATTTTTCTTTTTCATTATGTCGCTGTTTTTTTTCTTTTTTCTATTCTGACCTCAACCTCAGAGAGTTGGTTAATGATATCACCATTTCTTTCATGAAGCTTTGTTTACACTAATTTATTTTATTCTATTTCATTTTCTTTTTTTCTCTCCTTTGTTCATGAGTCAGACTTAGCTTGTCTTTGGTCATTGCTACTACTTTCCCCTAGGTCCCACTTACATATATTTAATTTCAGAACGCTTCTAATAAATTTTCCATGCTTATTTATGTGTATGTGTGCTGTAGATCCTCTAAAATATATTTAGCGTTTTTTTAGTATTTATATTTTTAACCTGTATATATACAATATATCAAATTAATGTCATTGTCTTTCTCACTATTTTGTACACATGGATGTGTCTTGGCATTCATCTATAGCAATATGTAAGTCTTACTGCATTATTTCTGGTTGGTGCACAGCACTCCACACAGGTCTCACATTCTGCTTTCCTGTTCCCCTACTATGGAAAACAGGTCACCATCAATCCTTCGATACCACCAACTATGATTCAATAAGCATTTTAATACACGTCTATTTATGGACTTGTGCAAAAATTTCCCTGGAATGGGGAGGTGGAGTCAAGATGGTAGACTTGACACATGTCTCCTTAATTCCCCCTGAAAACAGTTAAAGTGCTCTAACTGAAAAGTTGACAGTTAGAATTTACCTAGGGGCCCTCAGAAGAAGGTCCTGAAGATATACTTCTGAAAATTTAGCCATAGAGCACAGCTCTGATCAAAAATTAGGAAATGGAATCAACTCTATGCAACTGATACTGATTGCTTCTTGGCATTGGACATTGCAAAATGTTCATCCAGTCCCTCATCCAGTTATTAATTTTGTCTTTGGCACCCTTCATAAGACAGAATCTTTAATGTAACAAAAACCATGTATTCTTCCATTTAATGGTTTTGTACTTTGATCATTTTTAAAGGAAATTACTCATACTTGAAAGCCCCAAAGATACTCTCCCACACTTTCTTTTATTAAATTTATAATTTCACTTTTTGCATTTGCATTTTTAATTCATCTGGAGGTCATCTCTATACTAACAGTGAAATGGGAATGAACTTTGTTTTACTCCAAATAGTAATTAAATTTTCCCAGTATTATCAGTAAATAAGGCATACTCCCTATCAGTTCATGTTGCTTCTGCTACCATGTATCATGTTTCCCTAATATTTTTTCTCTCTTCTACTTGTTGCTTCAGAGAACCATGCTCTTGATTATTACAACTTTAAAAAATGAGATACACTCAATCTTGTTCAATATTAAAAAAAAAAAAAAGCCCAACCTTTTTATTGACTCTTATTCTTTATATAAATTTTAGAGTTATTTTCCAAGTGGCTGCAAAATATTTTCTAGGATTTGATTGAAACTGAATTGAGTATGTATTTGATTTAGAAGAATTCCTTTTTTTTTTTTTTTTTAACCATCATTAGTTATCCTATCAATGAGAATACTATATATGTCTGTTTCCTAGATCTTTTACCACGTATTTTAGTCATCTGGTACTGTTCTAACAGAAATACCACAAGTGGATGGTTTCAGCAAAGCAAAGTCTATTCTTACACAATTCAGTAGGCTGCAAGTCCAAATGCAGGATGTGTGCTCCAGGGGAAGGCTCTTCCTCTTTGTCTGCTCTAGAGGAAAGTCCTTGTACTGCATTAGGCTTTGGTCATGGAGCATCCTGGCTCAGGAAGCGCAGGTCTGAAAGATGTGCTCTACTCCCAGTACTGCTTTCTTGAGGGCATGAGGTTCCCAGTTTTCTGCTTTCCTCCTTTTCCTTTTATACATTGTAGGGTAAAAGGTGGTACAAGCCACACTCCAGGGAAACTCCCTTTACAATGGAGCAGGGAGGTGACTTTAGAAAGAGATTTACAGTCCCACCCTAATCGTCTGAATATACAGCACAGGAAAATCACAAAATAAGAGTCAGTCATAAAATATTGGGAATCATGCCCAGCCAAATGGCTACACACATTTGGGGAGGAACACAGTTTTGTCTATGGTGTCGTGTGTTTTAGATAGCTTTAAATTTTTCTGCTTAAAGATATATTTCATTCTTTGTCACAATTTTCTAGAAACTCCATAGTTATACTGTTTTTTTAAATTTATATCTTATTTCAATATACTTCTGGATGGTTAATAATGGTATAAATGATCATTATTGATTTTTCAAGGTTCACTTGTATCTAGAAATCTAGTATAAATGTTTTAATTAATTTTACTTATTTTATACTTGGTTTTCTTTTTTGTGATGTTTTATTATGCTTTAAGCAAAAGTATATCACACTTTAAGTATAGTATACCATCAAATATTCTTCCCCTCTGTAACAGTATGCTCCTCCTTTCCACCGTGTACTTTCTGCATCCATTCAATCAACTCCTGTCCTCTTTACCCTCTCATCTTGCCTCTGGACAACAAGTGCTTAGATAGCTCATGTATACGTTTAAGCCAAGACACACATTCTTCACCAATATCATGTCTTGTAGTTCAGTCCAGTCCTTGTCTGAAGAGTCGACTTTGATACTGGCTTCAGCTCTAGGCTAACAGAGAGTCCAGGGGTCATGTTCACAGGGAACCTTTCAGTCTGACAGACCATTATATCTGGTCTTTTAAGAGAGATCTAATTCTGAATAACCTTTTTTTCTCCTGCTATATCAGGGACTTTCCATTGCACTTCCTGACAGGACAGTCATTGGTGGTGGCCAGGCACCATCTGTTTCTTCTGGCTTCATGCTATTGTGGTCTCTGATTCATATGGCACCTTCTGTCTCCTGGGCTCATGTTTTCCTTATGTCTTTGATGTTTTTTGTTCTCCTCTGCTCAGGTGGGTTGGGACAAACTGATGGAATTTAGATGGCTGTTTTCTTAGCTTTTAAGACCTCGACTACCACTCATGAAAGTAGTATGCAGAATATTTTCATACAAAATATTAGTTATGTCAACCAGCCTACGTGTCCCCTGAACCCATGATTCCCAGAGCACTGTTCCTGCTACTCTGTCCTTCAAAATGTTGACATGTATTTAGAAAACCTTTTAGCTTTTGGTATAGTCCAGTTGTGCTAATCTCCCCTCTAATAAATGCTGCCAATCCCTTTACCTAACCCAATTCCTAGCTACTATCTGAATGCCATCTATGAATACCCCTCTCCCTCCTTCCCCACCCTTGTAACCATCAAAGATTATTTTCTTCTATGTTTAAACCTTTTCTTAAGCCCCTATAATAGCAGTCTCATCCAGTGTTTGCCCTTCAAAGCAGTTTTAGAGCTCTTTCTGGAATGGCCATTGCCCACAGTGGCACAGTGACAAGTTCATGAACTTAATTTACGTTATCTGTAAGGGAGTTTTATTCAGTAAACAAATAACTTTACTGGTAAACTCTCCCTACTCATTTGATTTGGCCCCCAGTGACTTTTTTTTACCCATTTTGATGGCTTCAGGACATCAAGGGTAATACCGTGACAGCTCTGAGGGTCATGGACTCCATGGCAATGTGCTTGTGTGTTTGTTGAAACGCGTGAGTATAATCCCATTTGGAAATGAGTTTCTTGTTATGTTATAAGACCCTACCAGTGTAGAGTGTGTTTAGAACAAACCACCTTTGATATATAAAAAGAGCATATTAGGACAGAGAAGAAAGCAAGCAGAGCTGGGGCAAGATACATGCCCTGCCGCGTGACGATCTCCCTGATCTTCAAAGAATGAAAGCTGAAAATAGAGAATGACCTTGTCCTAGAGCCAAATGGAGGGGAAGACTTCCCCTAAAGCTGGCTTGCTGATTTCCGACTTCAATCTTCCAAACGATGAGAAAGTAAACTTCTGTTTGTTAAAGCTACCTGCTTTTATTATCTCTGTTATAACAGCGCTAGAAACGAAGATAAACCCAAATCTGAAAACAGTCTAAGTGTCTGTCCATCAATAATATAATGGATAAACAAACTGTGATATAGTCATACAGTGGACCACTACTCAGCATAAAGAACAGAAAGATGACAAATATACACAACTGCTTGGATGAATCACAAAAAACTGTTCTGAGTAAACAAATCTACACAAAAGAACACAATTTGTAAGACTTAATATGTATGAATTTCTAAAACAGGCAAACCCAATCTATGGTAGAAAATAATCCAAAGAGTGACTATTAACAGTTATCCTAATACCTCTGGGTGTTAGGAGTGGGGATTAACTGGGAAAAGGAATAGGAAAATTCTTGGGGTAAAGAACAGTTATACTCCATATATTGATGGGAAATTAGATTACTAGGGTTATCATTTTTCAAAACTCAGCTACTGTACACTTAAGATTTTTATACTTCATTTTATGTAAATTCTATATAAACATGCAATACTATTATACACTGATATAGAATAAACTGGAATGTGTGTACTTGATCTCATATATTACTATGCTATAGGTAATGCAATATGATGTATTATTTATAATAAAAATTATAAACAAATATTGAACTCTAATGACATGAACTATTTAGGGAACATTATAAATAGGTCTTCAATTTATTTTGATGGATACAGGGATAGATTTCTGATGAAAGAAATATAGTAGAATGTTAATGCTAGAATCTTGATAGTAGGTATATCAGCTTTTGCTGTAAGTTTTTCCAAGTTTGTAATGTGCTGAAAGAATTCCAAAATAAAAGAATTATATATTCCTATAAAGTACACATTTCTTGTGGAGATTTACGTATTTATATGCACAGGGTTTTGTGTAAGCATATAAACGTACGGGAAACCCTAGTGGCATAGTAGTTAAGTGCTACATCTGCTAACAAAAAGGTCAGCAGTTCAAATCCAGCATGCACTACCTGGAAATTCTATGGAGTTCCACCCTATCCTATAGAGTCACTGTGAGTCAGAATCTACTCAATGGCAGTTGCTTTGGCATATGCCTGTGTGTGCTTAACACAGTTTAAAGATTTCACTGAGAAGTGAGAGAAAAATACTGAGCCCATGTTCTGTAGTATAAAAATCTCATAACCTTGAATGTATGTTTGTCCATGTATTGGACCTAAAATTATTTTCCAAAGAAACACATAAATATTTCACCATGAACAAAATTTTGGATTTTCTTTTTCTGATAATGCTAGAAGAATGATACAGAACCCTTCACTCACTGAAAGATAAGTGAATCTTTGGATCAACCCAGACTACCATGAAGTTGAGTATATTTTAGCAAGGAAGTAGATGTGATATTGCTAGACTTCTTCCTAGATCTGGCACTGTGCTGCAAACTTGTGATGAATGGCATACATACTAATTTCAGTGGTGTAAATATTACAAGGATGCACTTAGATGTTATAATACAATATCATGCAATATCTCAATTATGACAGCCTAAAACAGGAATTTCACCATTTTAAATATCAGGACAAGTTTTACTTAGTTTGAGCAGCTGGATTAGTACTGTGTGGATAGTGTGAACATTATTGTTGAGTGTTTGGCTGTTAGGAAGCTCAGATCCAAACTGGTGCACCCTGTCCAATGATGCAAGAATTAGTACCATTAGATAATAAGTACTCCACAGTCATACAGTTTTCCTACACTATTTCTCTTCTCCACATTTTCTACTCAACAGCATAGTTGACTTTCATTGTGATGGGCCAGATCCTTTGTCAAATGAAACAGTTGTTATTTTTAACTCAAATTGCCTACTGTAATACTTTTCATATTTATATAATATTTAGTAATTATGTTCTAATTCACCATAGTGTCCCTCTGTTCAACTAGTTACATATATTGTAAACCCTATTTGATGTTTTAAAAACCATACAAATAATTTCATGCATCTCACTAAAGTAATTAAGACAAAGCAAATGGAGGGCTTATTATAGGGAGTTAAAGAAGGAAGGAAGGGGGAAAGAAGAAAGAGAGTGAGGCGTGGAAATATTCCAGCAAAAAATGTTCTAGAAATCCAGCTCAATGACCAGGAAAGATGCAAAATATTGTTAACTGTAATGATTGAGGTTATGCAACCACTTGGATAGGTCATGACTGTCAATTGATTTGGCAGATGCCGTGTGGTCATCTTCCATTTTGTGACCTGATGTGAGTGGTCAATTAGTGGAAATGGAAGTTTCGTTGGGGGTGTGGTCCACACCCACTGTATAAGGATGTTCTGGTGAAGCTTGACCTCTCTTGATCCTGATAGAGTATTGAACTCCGGTTTTGGAGACATAAGTCAGCAGATTGCCATTTGACCTGTTGATTTGGGGCTCCTCAGCCCCATAACCTATGAGACAGAAGTCTCCAAATCTGGTAACTGAATTGATTAATTAATTTGTGACTTACCAGCATCCAGAACTGTGTGAGCCATTTCCTTGAACTAAATTATTCTCTCTCTCTCTCTCCAGATACACACACACACAAACAGACAGAAACACACACACAGGGTATTAGAATTAGCCAAGCCAAGCCAATTAAGTCCATGAATTTAATTTTTCTTAGTGCTACGTACTTCGTTGCTGAATATCACTACAGCCACCTTCAACGCATTCCACTTGGGAAGCTATGCACTGACATCAACACCTAGACTATCCTTCAAAGCAATTTTGGAACTCTTTCTGGAATGCCCATTGTGCCCAGTGGCACACTGGCAAATTCATGAACTTGAGTGTATAGCTGTCTGGTTAGAAAGTAAAAGAACAGCTGTATTGGAACACCCTCCCTACTCAGCTGGTCTGGTTCCCAATGACTTCTTCTCTTTAGCCAGAGTGAAAGGAAATATTGAAATAAAGATATTTTTATGATGTTCAGAACATCAAGTTTAATGCGAGGACATCTCTGACATCTACTCCAGAAAAAGAGTCCCAAAATTGCTTTGAAGGCGCTGGCATTTGTGCATAGCTTCCCAGGGAGAGTACTTGGAAGCTGCCCATAGTTATTTTAAGCAACTAGATATGTAGCACTTTTTCTAGGATGAGTTTGCAAACTTAGTTGGCAGTCCTTGTGTGTATATTTGTGTGTGTGTGTGTGTGTGTGTGTATGCTTTGCTGCTTTTATTCTTTTAGAGAACACAGCATAAGATATTTGGTACCAAGAGTGGCTCTGGAGGAACAAAATCATAAGAACTGGTTGTCTAAATTGATTTTCAAGTCGGTTAGATTTAAAGGTTCTGTGATTCTCCCTCCAATAGTAAAGACAGCACTTCTAATCCATAGTGTAGGAGACAATAGGTATTCTTAAAATATTGCCACCAAATGATCAAATATTTGTGAGAAGTAAGACTCTGGGTGATTGTATATTTGATACTTTTCTGCAGTTTTGTCAGAATGAAAAGTATAAAGAAGCTAGCTGGCCTACTTCTGCTAGATGAAGTAGTAAAAGAAAGATGAGCTCAAAACTTCAGACTCACACCTTAAGTAAGCATCACACACAAACCTGAAAGTTGCCACTTGTGGCCTAAAAGTAAATCTTGTTTCTTGTAGTGACAGAGCTGACATTGCCAAAAATCAAACATAGGTCTTATCATAGGAGGGGCTGTATTACAATGACAATTGAACTCCCAACCTCAAATCGTGTCTGAAGTTAAAGTGAGGGCATTGATTTGGAACACATAGGATCATGAAACTTGGAATAAATAGAAATGGGTAGGAAATCTGGAAGCTAGAGGCAGCTGCTAAATTTCATTGAATCACTGGCAGTTTCCCAATAGGACCAGACCTTTTATTCCTGTCTGAAGAGAGTACTCCATCTTTGACTGCTAAACTATCGCCCCCTTCCACCTCAGTCTGATGAGATTAAACAATCTGTGCATAAACAGTCTTTGAGATAGCACTACCCTCATCACCCATTTTTGCACCTAGGCCTGTAATTAAACTTAAGTCTCAGCAGGCTCTAAGAGATGAACTATCAAGTATGATTCGGGAGGAAGTACACCATGCTCGATAAAAACTGCTTTATTTTTCTAATATGTACAAACAGAAGCCTGACAAATGGCTTTAAGAATGTGGGATAGTGGTACAAAGAACATACAAGTAAAGTGGAATAAGTCTGAACTAACTGATATGGGCCTATTAGTCATAGTCTCTTCATTCAATATTTCAGTTCAAGAGGTTAGGGATCTAACGGGGTATGTTGAGATATTCCTTGTAAAGTGAAAAACAAATTGTTGTATCTGGACTCTCCCACAACTAAAAAGGAGCAACAGGCCTTGTGGACCTCTTTGGATTTGGAGGTAACGAATATCTTATTTGGATGTGCTACTCTAGCCTGTTCATCAAGTGACTCAAAAAACTGCTAGTTTTTTGTGGGACACTGAACAGGAGAAGGATCTTCTGCAGTTTCAGGCTTCTGTCAGCAGATTCAGGCTTCTGTGCACCTGGTCCGTAGGAGGTGGCTGATCAATGGTTCTTGAAGTGTCAGTGGCAGATAGAGATGCTGTTTGGAGTCTTTGGGAGGCCCCTATTGGTGACTCACAGTGCAGTCCCTTAGGATTTGGGAGCAAAGCCTTGCCATCCTCTGCAGTTAACTACACTCCTTTTGTGAAAAAGTTTTTGGCTTGTTACTGGGTCTTAGAGAGTGAACGCTTAACCATAAACTAGGGAGTCACCACAAGCTGCTCATCATGAATTTAGTGTTGTTGGACTCACAGAGTCACAAAGTGGAACATGTACAGCTGCATGCCATCGTTAACTGGAAGCAATACATATGAGATCAGGCTTAAGACAGACCCAACAGCACACGTAAGTTGCATGACCCAAATGCCCATGGTCGCCACTCCTGCCACGTTATCTTGCTTCTAGTTTGCACATACGGCCTCATGGGGAGTTCAGTACAATCAACTGACTGAAGAAGAGAAAACTTGGGCCTTGGTTACAGATGGTTCTGTGTGATACAAGGCACCACTCAAGGTGGACAACAGCAGTATTGCAGACACTTTCTAGGATAACACTGAAGGAGAATTGTGAAGGGAAATCCTTAACTCAAGAGGATGAAACATCAAGTAGTACACCTAAGTTGTTCGCTTTACGTAGGAGAGACTGCCAGATGTGCAATTACATTGTGATGCGTAGACTGTTCCCAGTGGTTTGGTTGGATGGTCAGGGACTTGGAAGAGCAGGATTGGAAAACTAGTGACAAGGAAGTATGGGGAAGAGGTATGTGGATAGATCCCGACGTTTGTATCTCTTGTGAATGCTTACCAAAAGGGGACCTCAGCAGAGGAGAATTTCAACAACCAAGGGAATAGGATGGCATGTTCTTGCCATCCCTGCTTCTAAAGAATATTCTGGTTGTACTTCCAAAATGGATTTGTTTGTTCTTTTGGCAGTCCATGGTATATTATTTTATATTCCATATTCACATGTAAATATGGTAGTATGTTTTCACTTGTACACGTTAGTCATATCATGTAAGGCAGAATTGAGGCTTTATAATTGTCTTTATGTAGAGATTATGTATGGTTTAAGAAGATGTATACAGCTTCCAAAGTGACCAGGGGTGAACTATGATATTTAAAGTTATGTGTCCACTTGCCTTGTCCATGATTCTAGTCGTGTTTGGAAAATACTATGTAGTTATCATCCATTTTGTGATGTGATATGAGCAGCCAATCAGCTGAAAGGGGTGTTTCATTAGGGGTGTGGCCTGTATCCACTACGCATTGGCATTCTGGCAAAGCTTGCTCTTCTGGATTTAATCATGTCCTCCAAAACTGTGGGTCAATTTGATTTCGTGTTTCCCGCTTTTGTGTTGTTGTCCACTATTTTGAGATTTCCTACGTGTTGTAAATCCTAATCTCTGCCTGTGGTTAATTAGACAAGATTATGTTATTTTAGAAAAGATTAGGGTGGGATGCAATACCTTTATTCAGGCCACAGCCCTGATCTGACGCATGGAAAGCTTTCCTGGGGTGTGGCCAGTGTCACTTTTTATCTTACAAGACACAAAAAGAGAGAGAATCTAGAAGAAAGATAAGAGCCACATACTACCAGGAAATTAAATGCTAGAAGCAGAACTAAAACCCAGGGTCCCTTAACTGAGAAGCTCCTAGACCAGGGGAAGATTGATGACAAGGGTCTTCCTCTAGAACTGACAGAGAGAATTTTCTGGGAGATGGTGCCCTGAATTCAGATATCTAGCCCCCTGAACTATGAGAAAATACATTTGTTTGTATCTGCTTTTGATATTTCTGTCAAAGCAGCACTAGATAACTAAGACACTCTCCTCTCTTGATCCTGTGTTCAACTCATCATCTTTTCACTTCTAGTCTTTGGGATGTGAGCCGGCAGTCTGCCATTTAAAGTGCACTTGCAACCATGTGAGGGAGGAGAAGCTTCCAGCTTGTGTCCCTGGAATTTAAAAAGTCTCATGGTAGATGTGCTAGTGAGCAATACACCACAGTTCCGTGAGTGTGATTCACCGGGATTTAAATAATTATACATATTTAAACATATATATATTACAATTTAATAAGAGTTGCGATTTGGATTAGGAATTTGTCAGCATTCAGAACCGCATGAGCCATTTTCTTGAAATAAATCTCTTTCTCTCTTCGTGTGTATACACATATACGTATATACATACAGGAAACCCTGGTGGCCTAGTGGATTAAGTGCTACCTCTGCTAACCAAAAGATTGGCAGTTCAAATCCACCAGGCGCTCCTTAGAAAGTCTGTGGGGCAGTTCTACTGTGACCTCTAGGGTCTCTATGAGTTGGACCTGACTCAATGGCACTGGGTTTAGTTTGGGTATACACATCTGTGTGTGTATGTGTATATATATTTACATACACACACACACATGAGGACTGTCAAGTACATTCATGAAATCATCCTAGATAAAGTGCTGTGTACCTCATTGCTGAACAGCACTGTGGTCACCTTGGGTAGCTATGCACCAATGCCAGCACCTAGCTCACCCTTCAAAGCAATTTTGGAACTCTTTCTGGGATGGCAGTGTCATCAAAATGTCTTCCTTTCAATATTTCCTTTATATTTGGGTAAAGAAAAAAAGTCATTGAGGGCCAGATTACATGAGTAGTGAGGGTTTTCCAACACAGTTATCTGTTTATCGGTTAAAAACTCCTTCACAGACAACTAAACAATTAAGTTTGTGAATTTGCCACTGTGCCATGATGCACAATGGCCTTTCCAGCAAGTTGCCATATTGCTTTGAAGGGTAGACTAGCCACTGACATGAGTGTATAGCTTACCAAGGAAAGTACTTTGAAGATAACAGTAGTGCTATTCAGTGATGAGGTATGAGGCACTTTGAACAATTAAGTTCGCAGACTTGTCAGACGTCATATGTGTGTGGGTGTGTGCGTGTGTGGGTGTGGGTGTGGGTATGGGTGTGTGTATACCTAGGTATGTAGTTATATGTATATATAGTTTTGCTCCACCAGAGAACTCAGAACTTTCTGAATCCAACCAAATATAAATTTATTTAAGTGCTTTCATCCAGCTAGGGTTGCCATGAGTCAGATCCAACTCGACAGCACTTGGCTTGGCTTGGCTATGGTTCATACCAACTAGTTTTGTGGACTTTTTTTCTCCTGAACAATCAATAGAAGACAAAAAAATCTGTCACGATTGTATGTGGATTATGAGATACATATTTCACCATCAGAATCAAGAAATGAATAAACTGAAATTACTATGTAAGATTTTTTCTAATACCCAACAAAGGCAAACATTTTCCACAAATAAACATTTAAATTTACTAAACAATAATATTTCGAATGCCTATTATTCATGCAACACTGTACTGCATCAGGATAGATGGAAAGGAGAAAAAAATTATTAAGTAGACAACATAGTATTGGTCCCTTAAAAGTAGTAATGAGAAACAAATTATCTATAAAATGTCCAAGAACATAAAGAGATAATAATAATGATAAATAAGAGAAGGGTAATACTATGTTCGTGTTTCAGGTGAGGTGCTCTGGTGGTGCAATTATTAAGAGCTCTCATCTGTTTACCAGAAGGTTGGCAGTTCAAATCCACTGATAAATCATGGGAGATCTTGTGAGGCAGTTCTACTCTGTCCTCAAGGGCCACTATGAGTAGGAATGGACTTGATGACAACTTTTTGTTTTTTTGGTGTGGGGTTAGAGTTGCAGGTATTTAGAGGGGAACAGGGAAGGACGAGCTATATTAGAAAGGTGAGGGGAACTTACTGGAGGGCATGTGTTAGTCATGCCCTGGGAATTTAAAAAGTCTTATGGTAGTGAGTAATACACCACACCACAGTTCTGAGAGTGCAGAGTGATTCACTGGGATTTAAATAATTATATATATTAAAAAACACACACACATATATACTCAATAAGAGTAGCAAAAAATTTTGAGTATATTATCCTTTCCCCTACTACCCAAGGTGGATCAGGTATTTCAGCACCCAGTGCACACTTTTCTTGAAACATCTATCAATTTCCATTTAGTTTTAATCACTGAGTGTAAACAATGCCTAGCTTTTGACAAGGTGAAGCATATTAAGTTTGCTTTAAAAGTAAGCACAGTTAAGTGAAAAGAAAAAAGTAAGCATACCAAACATAATTACTTTTATACTAAAAAGAAAAATCACTTTTTACAAACAGGAAAATCTTAAAATGTCCTAATCACTTTTAGTCAGAAAAAGCAGATTCCTAGCAGTGAAACCACAGCAACACTGAACTTCAGATAATATCATTTCTTTAAAATTAGTTTTTTAAAATCTTACTTGTGGAAGAAGTCACAAAGTCAGCTCCAAACCAGCCAAAGGGAAGTTGAATCTTACACTGAAGAACTCATTTATAAAACCTTGGTACATACACAGGACATAAAAAACAAGAAGACAAAACTTTCCACAAACTTTAAAATCATGTGACTTCAACTTGGGTCCCTACAGCAACTTCTCCTTTTTTCTCTGTGTGCTCATATTCAAAACCGTCATGCTAATGCATACAGATTTTTTATTACTGGCAGGTGTTTTGCATTTGTTTCATCTTTGTATGTGACTGAATGGGAAATTAGGTAGCATCTTACTGTGAAAAACTGAATTTTTTTCTATAACTTCCTTAAGGCTGTAATCTATCATCACCTTGCAGAAAGGCTAAACAAGTTTTATGATTTTTTTTTTAATACCTGTGCCATTAGTGTTTCCTAGTTCCTCAAAGTGTAATGGTTCAATAGTAAAGCAAGAAATAAAATTCTAACAGGTGAACTGTAAGAAAGAGACCTTGGCCCAGCATGCCCCATACAGATTATTGCCTTCTGAGAGGTGACCAGAATTCCACCAAGAAAACGTATTTATGGGGACATTTATAAAGCACTGTCTAGTGCAGTATTTGATACAACATTAGTTTTTTATACCACCTTTTATCATTTGGCAACTATTAAAGCAGAAAACTCCTCTCTTGTTAATTTTCATTGTTTAGGACTCAGATGAACTATAGAGGATAAATTATTTTTTTAGAAGTTAGTATTCACCGACAAGGAAAGTAACCCATATCCAGTGATTATGAGGTAGTCTCTTGTTTCATTATTCCTCAGACTGGTTTGAACCTGTGTCCTATTTGGATTAATACTGAAATCTCATCCATCTTGTCCTCAAAAGGGTCAATATAGTTTGTGTTTACTTAAGTGAGTAACAGAAAAAAATTAAAAACTTTAAGAAATCTGTTTTGTGGAAATTGAGGCCAAGTGGCACAACTAGCATTTTGCTAAGAAAGCCCTTTGCACCCCACATTGGTGAGTGACATCTGGGGTCTTAAAAGTTGCCAAACTGCCATCTGAGGGTACAGCAAATGGTCCCAACTTAGCAGGAACGGATGGTCAACAAGGCCCAAAACAACATGGGAGAAAGAGAACTCATAAGACAGAGAGACCACGTGAGTTGGTCACTACGTTGACTTGTGACCAGAAGAACCAGATGGTGCCCAGTCACCACCAGTGATAGTCACAATGGAGCTGGAGGAAGGGGAGTGGGTGGAGAGGAAGGAATAGGAGATTGTTGGGAGGATAAGACATGTATGGAGCAGAAAGGAAGAGTGTGCTGTCACTGGGCAGGGAGAGCAGTGAGAGCTACATATGAGTGAGTATGCAAATTTATATGGGAATTTACATTTTCATTCAATCGTAATTAAAAAAAGAGAAAGAAAAAATATCCTTCTGTTGTGTGAAATCTTCAGGCTTAATCTGCTGATAAATTTAGTTATGTAAATAGAGTTTTAGCCACAACCCAAAACTGATCAAAAGTTCTTGGTAAAGAAAGTTAAACATGAGTCCTTCTCTGAGTTTTGCTTAAAAGCATAAAATTTAAAATACAAGACTCAATTTAAAGTGTAAGCCATGGAACTTAGTGGCAAACATTTTTAACCATCTTGAATGACATTTACTGATTGTTTATTTCTAAACATCCAAGATTAATTTTCCAGAAAAGTTATGAAAATATGCCAATAATTTTTTTCAAAAAATTGAAAACAACACAACAATAATAACAAGCAAACTGAGACGTCTTAGGACAAAATGCCAAACCAAAAAATTTATCCTGTGTTCTCTCAATTATGTTCCATTCTGTTTAAGAATATCCTCAATGTTGAACCAACTTAAAATATGTAATTCCTAAGAAAATGACAATAGAAAAATATCCACCACCAGTTTCAATCATCTGGTGATGTAACTTTTATCCAGAAGCAAGATTCATTTGTTAAACAAACAGCAACACATTTACCCCCCTATTCAATCACAAAGTCAATGTTGTCTTGTTTTCGAAATCTCGGGGAAAAAAAATAAATAAAGGTGATATCATTTAAGTTTAGGAAGAGTGCTGATGATAGGCTTTAACTCCTGAACAGCCTGGTACTGCCTCTAGATAGTGTTAACACTGGCAACCAAATACATTTGAAAAGCAAATAGCCCAACACCCTGTTGCTATAGAAATAAAGTGAACAACAATAAAAGATGGAGATCTCTTTTGAAATATATTTTGGTTAGACTTTTCTTGAAATGGTCTTATTTCTGCTTCAAACAGCATGACAAACAGTAGTAGAAGTTATTGAACATTTGCAGAACTTTAAACCTCAATGATTTTTAGCACTTTAAGGTAAAATTCAACTCAGACTACTATACATTTTAAAATTTGTCTTGAAGTTCTGAATGCTGCTTAAAATATCCTTTCAAATGTGCTTAAAATGAACAGATTAGATTTTTTTCAGTAAACAATTTGTCATTTTTGTGTGCGGTAAAGACAAGCTAGAAGACAGAGAGACCCACAAGAGTGGGTGCCTACATCGACTTGGGACCAGAAGAACCAAATGGTGCCTGGGCACCACCAGTGATAGCCACGATGGAGCTCACAGAGAGGAGTCTCACTGGCAACACAAGAATAAAAAGGGGTGCATCCTGAGATCTCCACTAAAAGACCTCAATTGATGGTCCAGCAGTTCCGGGGTTCCCCTGAGAGCATGGCCCCGGCCCTGATGCTGCCCTTACCCATAAATTATAACAAAGGTCTACTCTTTGGACAGGAATGGATTGGACTTGGCAATGCAGAGTGACCATATATTGGTTGCACTTTATGGTTCTATACATCTATAGGATATCATCCTGCTGACCTCTGGCTGGAGGAAAGAGAGTGGGTGGAGAGGAGGGGAAAGGAGGCTGTTGGGAGGATGAGCCATGTATGGAGCAGAGAGGAATAGTGTGCAGTCACTGGACAGGGAGAGCAGTGGAAGCTGCATATAGGTGAGCATGTAAATTTATACAAGAATGTACATTTTCACTCAGTCATGTTAAATAAAAAATAAAAAAAACAATTTGTCATTTTTAGAATCAAGAAAAATACTTTATGGTGTGGTCAACCTTAAATGTATCTGACTTTTGGAAATTCACTTGGAATCTACGTATATTAATAAAACAGAACAGGAAAGAAGATCCAAAACAGTAGTCAAATCAGTCAGAGCAATACTGTAGCAGTTCAAAAAACATTTGCATGAACAGCTTTGCATTAGTTAACATGTACAAAGTTCTGGTCCCTTCAGCCACATGATTAGAAATGAGAATATCATTAGAAAAATAAATATTTAATCCGGTAGTCAAAATAAGCCTTAATCTTTTTTTTTTTTTTTTTTTTGCTCAGTTCAAGAGAACTTTCTAGACAATGAGTTCTTTGACAGAGGCATTTTTGAATGGTCCATTCTCTTTAAGACATATTAAAATTGACATGACACCTAAAGAAATTAAAACAAATTAAGTATAAAGCAACATAATCTTCTAGCACACTGCAGAAATTCTTTCAACATTTGGCAAACTCAGCACTAAGTTGTTTAGCTCATAAAGCGTAATCTACTTTATGCTCTCCCTTGCACGGTAAAATGCTGCACGTACTCGGTAAATGTTAAATTTTGAGGCACTGAAAGTAACGCTTGCAGAAAGTGTTCAACAGGTACCTGTGGAATGAATGATCTTGTGAATGGATGGGTATCCTTTTATGATGATTTAAAGATGCAAAAAAATTTTTTTGATTTTCTTACCTCAAGCCTCCACATTATCAAATTCAGAAACAACTTTGCTCTTAGCATAATTTAAATGGCTTAAATACTAAAAAAGAAGTAAATTCTGAACAGTAATTGACAAGGTAAACATTATGTGCATTTCCTTAATAAAAGCTCCTGATTTTTAGATTATTATTCTCACAAGATCTGATATAAATGTCTACTCATGAGTTAGAAAGACTTTTGAGATTTGTATTGCTTCATCTAAATGAAGAAGTGAAATATGATGGAGGAAGTAGTTCAGTGTTGACTACAGTTTGCAGAGGGTTGCTAACCCCATTGCTTATACCTTACAGCATTTAAAATTTTATATGTGGTATAATTACATGCTGTATTTTTTTATTAATTTTCACACACAATATACCACCTTCATCCCAGTTCTACCACACTACTTGTTGTAGTGAATATCATCATGTACCAAGTGCAAACCTCTCAGAGGTTTCAACTACTCTTTTTCTTTTTCACTCGACATTGACTTTGTCAATGATATGCTCATGTTTCTTACCTGTAGAACAAGATCTACATTTTTCTATATAAATATTTTATTGGGTTTTTGGTGAAAGTTCATGCAGTGAATTTAGTCACCTTTTAAAATTTTCTATGCATTTTGTTCGGTAACATTGTTTGCATTTTCTACATTGTGTCATTTCCATTAATTCAATTTCTGTGCCCCTCCTAACATTTTCATCTCTGCGTTAGGGTAAAAGTTTTTTGTTTTCTTTAAATTGTGATCAAGTGAAAATCTACAATCCAAATCGGTTTTGCATGCCCAACTATCTGCAGCCTCTTCTCCTCTCTGCCTGGTACAGCAAACTACTTTTCATTCTATACTTCCAGTGTCCTCTTAACAATCACCTGTCCCCTCCTCTTCACCCTCTTCTCTCCCATCTAGAGAGAGACCAGTAGGACAGCCTCCTGTAAATGCACAGAACTATAAAGTACACATACCACATGGTCACACTGTGTCCATTCTAAGAGTTGACCTCAGTAGTCTTTTCTGGTCAGGGACAGCAACAGGTCTAGGGGCTCCCGGGGTATCCTTCAGACTGTCAGACCATCAATTCTGATCTTTATAGTTTGTGAGCTGCACCCTTCTTTTACTCATATTGCCACAGGGACTCTACGTTGTGTGCCCCATCACGGCTGTCTTTGGTGTTGGCTGGATGCCATCAGATTCTTCTGGTCACATGTTGATACAGTCTCCCATTCACATGGGTCCTTGTGTGTTCTGGGCTCATTTTCCCTCATGTCTTTGTTGTTCTCAGTGATCATCTGTTCTGGATGAATTGGGACTATTGGATATACTCTGATGGCAGCTTGCTAGCTTTAAGACCCCAGACACCACTCACCAATATAGGGTGCAGAAGACTCTCTTAGCAATAGGCTACTTATGTCAGTTGGCCTCTATGTTCCATGAAATAATGGTCCTCAGACCTCCACCCCTGCTACTCTTCCCTTGTAACATTGGTTTGAGATTAGAAGAGCTTTCAGTTTATGTTGAAGTCCAGTTAAGTTGATCTACTTTTCACTGTGTGCTGTCACTGCTTTCACCTAACCAAATTTCTGTCAACTATTTAAATCTATGACCAGCCCTCTCACTCCTTCCTCACACTTATAGCCATCAGAGTCTTTTCTTCTGTACTTAAGTCTACTTTTATTTATTACAGTAGAGGAATGAAATTTCTAACATCTATCAACTATCTCATCTATGATAAACCCTCATCCCCTCCACCCTTGTAACCATCAAAGTTTTATTCTTCTGTAGATAATTCTTTTTTTAAGTCCTTTTAACAGGGGTCTCACACAATATTTGCCCTTTTGATGCTAACTGATTTCACTCAGCACAGCGTCTTCCCAACTGAAACCATGTTATGAGATGTTTTCTAAAATCGTTATTTTTTTTATGATAGCATAGTGTTCTATTGAGTATATGCGCCTTTATTTGTTTATCCATTCATCTGTTGATGGGCATCTGGGTTGATTTCATTTTTTAGCTATTGTGGATTATGCTGCCATAAATATTTGTCTTCATATGTCTGTTCAGGTGACAGTCTTTATGTCTGTAGGATGTATTCTGAGCAGTGGGATTACTGGATCAACTGGTATATCTATTTCCAGCTTTTTAAGGAAGCACTAGATTGCGTTCCAAAGCAGTTATACCATTTGGCAATCCCACCAGCAGTGTAGGAGAGTTCTGATCTCTCCACAGCCTCTCTAGCATTTGTTGTTTTGTGCTTTGGGGATTTTGGCCAACCTTGTTGGGGTGAGATGGTATCTCACTGTAGTTTTGATTTGGATTTTTCTAATTGCTGACGATCATGAGCATTTCTTCACGTGTCTTTTGGCTGCTTGGATGTCTTCTTTGGTAAAGCATCTGTTCATCTCCTTTGCCCAGTGCTTAACTGTGTTATTTACCCTTTTCTTGATGATATTTTCCAGTACGTTGTAGATTGTGGAGATCTGACGTTGGTCTGACATGTAGTTTCTGAATATTTTTTCCCAGTTCTGTAGATGGTCTTTTAACTCTTTTGATAAAGTCTTTGGATGAGCCAAAGTGTTTCTTAGTAGTTCGCATTCATCTATTTTTCTCTTCTGTTGTTCATGCTTTGTCAGATTTTGAAATTTGTCTGAGCCATGTACTAGAACTTCTGTTGTTCCCCCTAATTTCTTTTTCACATGATTTTTTGTCAGTTTAGATTCGGTATTTAGGTCTTTGATCAATTCTGAGTTAGTTTTTGTGTAACATCTGAGATATAGGTCCTGTTTCAGTTTTTTGCAGACAGATATCCATTTTTGTCAACACTGTTTGTTAAAAAGACTGTTTTTATCCCAGTTTACAGTCTTACCGCCTTTGTTGAATATCAACCATCCATAAGAGGAAGGCAACATCTCTCAGGTCTCAACACTGTTCCATTGCTCTGTGTGTCTTTTTATATCAGTACCAAGCTGTTTTAATTACTGTGGCAGTGTAATAGGTTCTAAGGTCAAGCACTGTAAGGCTTCCTACTGTGTTCCTCTTCTTCAATAGTGCTTTACTCATCTAGGATTTATTTCCTTTCCAAACAAAGTTGGTGATTTGTTTCTCCATCTCATTAAAAATGACATTGGAATTGGAATTTGTATTGGGATTGCATTGTATACATAGATTGCTCTGGGCAAAATAGAAATTTTCACAATGCTGAACCTTCCTATCCATGAACAGGGTAGGTTTCTTCATTTATGTAAGTCTCTTTTGGTTTCTTGCAGTAAGGTCTTGCAGTTTTGTCTGTACAGGCCTCTTATGTCTCTGCTTAGACTTATTCCTAAATATTTTATCCTTTTGGGGGCTATAGTAAATGGTGCTCCAGGGTAAATGTTGACTGTTTGGTCTCATATATATGATTTTTTTTTTTCCAGAAACACAGAACACACTAGTGACATTGTTTATTTTGTGAGCCAATCTGTTATTCAGCTGAAAGGTGACCTCAGGGAGTCATCATAGTTCAAAGTATAAAAGTTATCTCAGGGTGCTAGTGTCAGCAGTTCCTCTAGTCTCTACCCAGAATTAGAGTTTCGTTCTAAAATTTTCTCCCTTTCTACCCAGAACCATCTATCGTGTGCCTGACCACAATGGTTGGTAGTGGTAACTGGGAGCTATCTAGTTCTTCTGGTCTCCAGATAGATGAGGCTGTGGTTCATGTAGCAATTAGTCCTGTACACTAGATTCTTTGAGTTTTGGGGTTCCTCTTTCTCTTGTGCTCCGAAAGAGTAAGAGCAATAATTGTATCTTAAATGACCTCTCACAAGCTTTTAAGACCCCAGATACTACTTACCATACTAGGATGTAAAGCATAAAGTTAGTTACACTATGTTGTGCCACTTGACCAAGTTGCCTAAGAGACTATGCTTCTAAGTTTTCAACCTAGTAAACCAGTCCTGCAAAATGTTTGGTTATATCTAAGGTTATGGCTGCGACTATGTCCCCAATGTGCATATATCAATGTATCAATATACTTGCAACACACACAAACATGTATAAACACATATACCTGCTATACACATATATGTAACTACCTATGTATTTTTGGATTGTTGCAGCTATTGCCAAATTGTGTATGTTACAGCATTTACCGATAAGTTTACATAATTTTGTGTAATTCATATTGTCAATATTTACTTTGGCTATGTATACGTCACCCACTTTTGGTAATACCTGTCCCATCACTAAAAATATCAAGTATCTACTGTCTAGGGAGTGATTTCTCCTCCCTCCTTAACCATCGAATAACACTGATTTCTGTATGTATACTTATTTTTGTCTTTTTATAAGTGGTATCACACAATGTTTGTCCTTTTGTACTTAACTCGTTTCACTCAAGGTGATATTCTCCAGATTTCTCCATGTAAGTTCCACATTTTAAAGTTTTTTTAATTTCATTTCATAATCTGTATACATTTTACTGTATTGGTCTCACTTTGTACTACATGTCCTCCCACGCAGGCTCTTGGAACAATGCATTCACAGCTCATGAGCCCCACACGTTCATACCTACCTGTGTGTACTTTCTGAGAGCAGAAAGCATGATAGCTATTGCTGAAAATACCTCACTGAAAAGATAAATCAGCTTAATGCAAATACAGTACATTTGTTTCTGCTTTTAAAAAATGAAATAAAGTGAAAGGGACCTACAATGCCAAAGATAACCAAGTATTCTAAATTGTCCTTGAAGTTTAATCTGGAAAGAGAAGGGTAGATCCATTGATCTTTATGAATTTTTTAAGTTATTTTGGTCTATAAAGTTCACTCTTAAAGTATTCTCCATAAATATTTTCAGACTAAAGAATACAGTAAAATGGGGATAAAGTGAATTAAGATCTCAGTTTGGCAAAAGGCAGAATGTTTATAAATCCAACATTCAATGGTGCGTCAGTATTCATTGTGAAATCTACTTCTTCACACATTGAGGCAATCCCAGTAGAAACTCACCATATGGAAAACTAAAACAAAAAAAAGTTAAAAGACATGCCCAATCCAAGAGTTCCCTATCATGAAATCCAGATTTGCTAATACAATTCAATGTAAAGTAACATCAAATAAATTGCTGCTAATAAAGTGTTAAAATTTCTGAGTAATACCAATGTGACGATGCTATGACAGCTCTCACCAAGGTGTCTTGCTACTCATGCTGCTATATAACATTTGAAGTGGTGTGGATTTCCTAAGGCATGAACTTGATGAATCCATCTCACTGAGATATTGTCTTCACTCCACTTTCTCACAACTTCATAAAATGTTGGAATCAAAAAACATACATAAGTATAATTTATAAAACTAAGTATTATAATACCATGTAACACATGTTACTATAACAAGTGTTACAACAGTTATAACATATAACACATGTTACTGTAACATGTGCTCTATGATATTATAGCATATAATTTGTTATATGTTAAGAGTAACATGCAATAAATCAGTACATTCTTTACAAACAATTATGTATCACATCCAGCATATAAAACTACTAACAAACTTTAGTATGAAAATTTCTAGGAGGATTTGAAATCAAGCATAGAAAAATACTTCCCTGAATACTGTTTTGTTTTTAAGTGAATATTCTTTCTCTTAGGCAGCTGCCACAATTTCAATAATTTTAGATATGTTATCAAACTGTCTATTTGTGACTTTTGTTTTTTAGAAATAAAACACCTAAAATTTTAATCCAGCTAATTGAAATAGGATCAAAAATAATTTTGTTCAAAGATAATTTCCTTAATTTTTTGCTTTTTGCTTCTTATTATCCATATGGGTTAATTCCAAGAGGAAAAAAGTTTTAGCAACAACTTTGAAAAAGTCCCTTTGTGGTGCAAATGGTTAACCTGCTTGACTGCTAATCAAAAGTTGGAGTTTCAAGTCCATTCAGCAGTGCTTCTCAAGTGACCTACTTCCAAAAATCAGCCACCGAAAACCCTATGGAGCACAGTACTACTCTGGCACATATAGGGTCCCCGTAAGTTGGAGTTTACTGGGTGGAAACTGGAACAACTTTGAAGTTTGCCTATTCCTGTTGATGACTTTTTGTTAAACTAAGCTCTTCAATATTAAGTCAAATTTAACAAAAGGCTCTCAGTTTGAAAATGAAAACTATACTTTGTACCATTTGACCAGCTTACCACAGCTTCCCCTATTTTACCCACAGCCTAGTTGTTCACAATAATACATACCCTCAGTGGTGATGACTGGGTGATTATAAAAATAAGTTGTGTAAGAACAACCTCTCGGTCATTTTATAAACTGGCTTAAGAAACTTTAAAGTATATTACCATAGGGAGAATTTTAAACTTGCCATGCTGAGCCCAACAGATTATTACTTACGTGTTTAATGACAGCAATACTGATTTGTAAAGCTAAGGATAAACTATATATTGCATGGTTATCGCATAAATAAGAATCCTTGGTGGAGCAATAGCTTAAGTGCTTGGCTTCTAACTGAAAGGTCTTTACAAGACCTGTCTTGCAAAGATTACAGCACAGAAAACCATATGGGGCAGTTCTATTCTGTCAAGTGGTGTCACTATGAGTCAGAATCCACTGACAGGAACAGGACAGCAACATGGCATAAATATAGAGTAGGAAAGTTTTTCTTAGTTACTTTAGGTTTTGCCGTGCTTTGAAAAGAAAAAGAAATCTGACAAAACATTTTCAAACTGCTGAAGCCAAGCCAAGTGCCATCGAGTCGGATCCGACTCAGCAATTTTCTTTGAAATAATAATTTAGTGTATGCTCAAATTATATAGGAAATTTGTCTTTACTCTCCCAATTTAAAGTAGCCCTTTTTCTAAAAGAATAAAGAAAACAAAAAAGAAACCAGCCACTTAAACAAAAGACACTTTGAAATTAGACAGATGTCTTTGCTTACTTAGGTAAATTTCACTCTAAGGAGCTTGCCAGAATTTAAAAAAAAAAATGCAGCCCAGATGATTTACTGTGCAGGCTGAGCACTCCACACTGCTGCTGCAGAGAAGGTGGAAGGGGTCTTTCCTCTCCTGAGGACACTTTTGTGGTACCCTACTTTGGCAGTCCAGATTGTGCTCTGGTTTTCTGTGGCAGCAGCAGGGGAGGGGAGCCACTAGGGAGGGCTGACTGTGGGGCCATGCAATTACAGCTACTGTCCCCTTCTATTCATGAAAGACCTGAAGAGTTTTCCTTCAGAAGGTCAATGGAGGTATCTCGGCATCTCCAACAACTTTCTTAGCACATCTTTCTAACTGGTTGATATTGCTTTTCAAAGAGGGGGTGCCTCTGCCCTAGTGAGCCATTTTAATTACTGAAGCTGAAGGTTCCTGGCTGTAGCAGCCTCATAGCAACAGCAGGGAGAACAAAATTTCTGTAGCCCTGACCTGGTGTTGCATTCAGAAACTCAGAGCAAAAGCAGAATTGTGTGCATGTGGGGCCACCAGAAAATCCTGGTGCCATAGAGGTTAAGTGCTTCTGGCTGCCAGTCAAAAGGTCAACAGTTTGAATCTACTATGCACTCCTTGTAAACTCAATGGAGCAGTTCTACTCTGTCCTCTAGGGCGACTATGAGTCGGAATCAACCCCAGGGCAGTAGGTTTGGCTTTGGTTTGGGGGCCACCCAGGTGCACGAAGGCCCCGCCGCATCCCACTGACTGGGTACTCATGTACATGTTCTCCTCAATTTTCTTTCCCTTCTTAGGACAACCTTGCTTATAAGTCCATATATCAGAAGAAACTTACATTTAATATTGAAACACTTTCCATTTCCCAATGTTCTTTTCTTCTGTTGTATTTATTTTTAATTGATATGCACACTTTAATTGCAGTTAACATTTAAAAGTCAATTATTTCCATGTTGTAATATGCTTCCTTTCAATAACAAAATTAAGGTGGTTGAGCCTTCAGAGATTTTTGACCTGTGTTGCTTTGATGTCCAGAAATCAATCTGAGAAAAATTCTGGTGATAATGACTTATCACTGGTCAAAACCATTCCTTTCACAGATCATGTTGCTTCTTCCTCAGCAAGTTATCATGCCTTTCCAAACCACACAGTATAACTTCTTAAGCACAGACTAGTCAGTGGAGAAAATACTGGATTTTAACATCCTGAAAAATAGCCCAATATTTTTGAACTTGCTCTCCTGCCAGTCATTTTATTAAGTCTTCGTCCCCACGTCATCGTTAACTCTCCCAAGAACTCTCTGGGTAAATGTTATTACATCTGTTTTAAAATGAAGGATATTGAGGGATGGTGAGAGCTTGTTCAGGATCACACTGCCAATATATATGCAATTCTGAACCCTTAACTGTCTCATGCCAAAACTTTTTTTTTTTGAAGATACCCGGTCCTTTTGCTTCAAGTTCTGCCAGTTCCTAAAGGCTTAGTACCCTTCAGGTCCTGCTCCAAGCACTCTGCTGAAGTAGGTTAACTCTTTTCAGTGTTCAATTTATTTATTAACTAATTCATTAATCTGTTGACCCATTATTATATTAATTGCTGCATTGAGCAACAACTATTCAAAGAATATTTGTTGACAAACAAATGAAGGTTGCCCTAATTGTCCCCGTTTTATATATCAGGAAACTGAGGCTATAAATGCTAGTTGTCTTTGAGTTGTTTCTGCTCCATGGAAGCCTCATGTGTGTCAGAGTAGAACTATGCTCCATAGGGTTTTTGATGGCTGGTTTTTAGAAGGTAGATCACCAGGCATTTCTTTCAAGGGACCTCAGAATAGTTTGGAAACTCTATCCTTCTGGTTAGCAGCCAAGTGTGTTAACTGTTTGCAATACCCAGGGGATCAAGAAATAATTACAAGACCCATGATAGCATTCTTACTGCCTCACTGAGGCCAGCCAATGGAAAGTGCTAACTGAATATTTATTGAATTAAACAGAAAAAAAAGGATATATGAATAAATGAATATATAAAAGACTAGCTCTGCCATCTGGTCCCTGAATTTGTGAAGATTTGCTTCTTGAAGATAAACTGAAATTAAAAACAAATGGGAACATTTAATGATGTCAATAGAAACTCTTCATAAATAAACCTTAATGTTCTCAATGAATGCTCATATAATTATCTTCATTTATTCTTATTATATACTTCTCATCTTTGCCTCGGTATTTTTCATTCAATGTTTTTGGTACGTACAAAGTGTTTTCCTAACCATTCCAGTTTCCTGTTCTGTTGTATTCATTGTTTAGCTATCAAGGAATTTTGTTAAAGAGTATCATATTACAGTTTATGAGATGTAGCACAAAGAAAACCTACTAAAGGATAGTGTAGTGGAATGCTTTACTCAGAATAGCCTGAATTTTACCAATTGAAATATAATCAAATTTTAATTCTACACTCTATGGTCAGATTGTTGCAAAGAGAACACCAGAGTTGTGTTTCAGCCTAGTGCTTTGATATTCCTGAGCTCTATCACTGAGTGCAAGTCCTGAGATAGAGCAGCTATACAGCATGTAAGAACAGAAAACATTAGGAAGTTGCTTACAGTGGCAGCTTGTCCATGTCATAAGTCATCTGTTTCCCAGCAGTCACATGCTTCGGGTTCTTCTGTCTAGATGCAAGCATCAAGCAGAGCCTCAGACAGACCCAAGGTCTTCTCTGAGGGCACAGAGTAAATGTCCACCTTGTGCTACCTAAGACCAGAACATTTGATCAAGTTCCGGCATTACTGACATGTGTGTCTTATGCACACCATCAGAGATCTACATTAGCAAAGTGATGAAGGGCTGATCTTTAAATGACACATGGTAACGTAACCTTGTACATAGGGTTTACAAGGAAGCTCCAAAACGGCACACCTTATGGAGACAAATTTGACATATAAAATAGCCTAACAGAAGGTATACAAGAGGAAAATGCTATGTAAATTACTTAGAAAACAAAAAAGCAAGTTTTAAGTAAAATAAATGTCAACTATAATATGTCAAGGAGTCCAAACGTGGTACAGTTTATGTGCTCACCTGGTAACTAAAAGATTGGAAGCTCAACTCCACCCAGAGGTGCCTCAAAAGAAAAGTCTAGTGATCTACTTTCAAAAAAATCAGGAACAGAAAGTCCTGTGAATCACAGCCTACAGTCTACTCTGATTGTAATGTGAGCTCACCACAAATGAGAACTGACTAGACAGTAACTGGTTTGATTTTATAAAATGCCAGGAAAAGGCTCTTACTGACAGAAGTAGTAGATCAAAGGAAATATAGCTACTATACGGTTGATCCACTACTCTGTTGAGAAGTCAGACTGTAGAAAGAAGAATGCAGCATCAGGATTAATGGAAGACTTATTATCAGCCTGATAATGTAGATGAGATAGTCTTGCTTGCTGAAAGTGAAGAGAGCTTGAATCACTTACTGATTAATAGCAAAGACTACAACTTTCTGTATGGATTATGCCTTAACATAAAGAAAACAAAAATCCTCACAAGTGGGCCTGTAAGCAGTATCGTAATATACCCACCCACTGTCATCAAGTCATCAAGTCATAGCAACCTTAGAGGTCAGAGACTGAGAAAACATTGAAGTGATCATGAATTTAATTGTAGTTGGGTTTACAGTCAACACCCATGGAAGCAGCAGTTGAAAACCCAGGACAATATAACATTGGACAAATTTGCTGCAAAAGACAATTCTAAAGTGTTAAAAAACAAAGATGTCACTTTGAGGACTAAGGTGTGCCTGACTCAAGCCATGATATTTTCAGTTACCTCTTATACGTGTGAAAGCTGGCCAACGAATAAGGAAGACTGAAGAAGAACTGAAGCCTTTGGATTATAGCGTAGGCCAAGAATATTGAATGTACCATGGACTTCCAGAAGAAAAAATTAATCTGCTTTGGAAGAAGTTAAGACAGAATGTTCCTTAGAAGGATAGTTGGCAATATTTTATCTCTTGTACTTCTGACATGTTATCAAGAAGGACCAGTTCCTGGAGAAGAACATCATGCTTGGTAAAGTAGAAGGTCAGCAAAAGGAGGAAGACTCACAGTGAGATAGGTTTAAAAAATGGCTGCAACACTGGGTTCCAGCACCGCAATGCTTGTGAGTATGGCACTAGACGGGTGGATGTTTCTCTCTGTCATATATAGGGCCGCTATGAATCAGAACCAACTTGATGACACCGTAGAACAATGTAGGACCAATATTCAACTCCATACTCCAATTCTGACAGAAGACCTTTGCTCCTGCACTTTGTGCGCAGTACTTTGTGGTCATCCCTAATCCTGTGGGGCACCAGAATACATCAGAGCCTACCCCAGTGGAGTAAACCCCAGGTAGCACACAGCAAGTTCCACAAGAAGTTCTATTATTAGAATATCGGTGAACTAAAGGTACATAGCACCTGGCACACAGTGAGCTTAGCCAATTCCTTGTCATCAGTTATGTAATATTAGTATTAGATCCAGCTTGGTTTCTGTTTTACGTCGGTTACTTTTAGGATAGTTAAAAATATGCACATCTATGTGAGGAGTTCAAGCCATTCGCGAACTATCACTACCAAAAATATCCCACACATAAAAGATGTTGCTTACAGAGAAATTAAGCAGCTATCTGAAAATGTGTATCATGTATCACTGCCATAGTTTTAACACTTTGAAAACTACCTGGAACAGATTGAGTATTCAATAAATATTTCGTAAGGTTTTTTGGCTTTGTTATCTTGATCACACTCCTTGTAAAACATCTAGAAATTGTTACAACAGATGAGGAGCAACTCTGGGAGTCTGAAATTGACAAGGCTGTACATATGGCAAAGCTACTCCAACACAGTTGGTGAAGGCTTTTCACACATTTATAGGCAATAACCAAAAACCTGAATGAAGACTTTACATTGGTCACACAGAGTCACTTTAGAGGAATTGCAGACGGAAAACAATTTGTTTTTTTGTTGTTGTTGGGTTTTTTTTCTTTTTACATATTTCTCTTTGCCATTTACAACAGCATTTCTGAGTTAGCTATCAAGATGCCACTTCACAACTTAGGCAACAGAAGCTCAAAGAGATTGCATAATTTCACAACTGTTACATTACTTGTAAGTAGTCTACCTGGTCAATAGTCTTCTATCCCTTGAAGGCCACTCAATCAGCCTGAGTCATGACTGTTTCTTCCCCACCAAATATAAGATCTTTCACTGAGTCAACCCTAATACTGAAAAGACAGAACAACAAATGAGGGCCATTTTTCAGAATTCTAACAGGTGTTGAGCTGGTTTCCATTCCTATCTCTGTTTCCAGATTTGTTCTACTGCTCTCATTACAATGCATGTGACTCAAGGAAACCACTTCTGTGCCCAGATCCGGGGATGGGCTCTGATCTGTCTCTTTCAGTTTGAGAAGGCCTCATGGACTGAATTGGGTCCACCAAAAATATGGATAGCAATGTGGCTAGACCATGGTTCCTGGTATTGTATGATGTTCTTTCATGCTGTAAACCCTGCCTCTGTAATGTTAATGAGGGAGGATAGGCAGCAGTTGTGTTGAGGGAGCAGGATTCAATGTATAAGCTTTATTGTGCCTTTAGGCAATCTCTTGAGATATAAAAGAAAGAAGCTAGGAAAGAGATTTGGGGACCTCATACCACCAAGAAAGCAGTGCCAGGAGCTGAGTGTATCCTTTAGAAAGGACCTAGGGTCACTGTGCCTCAGAAGCTCCCTGTCCAGGGGACTGTTGATGACAAAGACCTTACTCTAGTGCCAACAGAGAAAGTCTTCCCTGGTACTAATGCCCGAATTTGGACTTGTAGCCTACTGGACTGTGATAGAATAAAATTTCTCTTTCCAAAGCCATCTACTTGTGGTATTTCTATTACATCAGCACTAGATGACTAAGACAGGAGGTCCATACGTCTTGCCTATGGTTGGTCGAGAATCAGGGCTATGATACCGCTAGCACTTTCAAATGCATCTGTCACTTTGTTTTATTATGGGGGCTTGTGTGTTGCCGTGATACTGGGAACTGTGCCATCAATATTCAAACTCCAACAGCATCACACAGGGCAGACATGTTTCAGCTGAGTTTCCAGACTAAGACAGACTAGAAAGGACTCAGCCATCTTTTTCTGAAAATAATCATCCAGTGAAAAGAATCTGACTAGCAGAACATTGTCTGATATGGTGCAGGAAGATAAGATCCTCAGGTTGGAAAGCACACAAATTATGATGAGGGTGGAGCTGCCCCCTCAAAGTAGAGTGGGTAAAGTCAAGCTTTCAGAACCTTAATTTTCTGATGTGTCATGACTCAAAATGAGAAGAAACAACTGTAAACATCCATTAAAAATCATAACACAGAATGTGAGAAACATAAATCTAGGAAAATTGAAAATCATCAAAAATGAAATACATAAACATCAATATCCTGGGCTGAAATGGACTGGCATTGTCTATTTTGAATGGGACAAGCATAAGGCATACTATGCTGGGAATGACAGCTTGAAGAGGTGTGGTATAGCATATATCCTCAAAAGGAACATTTCAAGATCTATCCTGAGGGGAGGCCAAGACGGCAGAGCAGTCAGACATTTCCTAGGGTCTCTCTAACAACAAAAACGCTAAAGAACAAGTGAATCAATTATATATGACATTCTAGGAGCCCTGAGTATCAAAGGAAAAATTGAGAACCTGGACTGAGTAACGGGAAAGGGAGAGTAGATATAGAAGTGCCTATGACAGGCCAGACCTGACCTACTGGGAATCAGCTGCAGCCAGCATGGTAAACAGAGCAACAGCATTTGTAGGGAATTCTCCTAAGTGGGAGAGACTGAGCAGTGAATATTACATTAGTGCTTCCAGAACCAGTGAAAAGTGGCACTCAGTCCTCAAAAGTTAAGTAACCTGTGTCTAACCTGTCACATGCAGATCTAACACTTTCCTTAAGAATAAAACTTTCTCCCTTTTTCCAGAGCTTTCCCCATCCTTTTTTGCACTGTGGCCAGCTCTGGAGCCTGACACTGGAAGAAAGACACCTTAATGTGCCCTGAGCTATTTTAGGTTCAGAAAAGGAATGATTTAACGAACAAGGAGAAGAGGAGAAATTAAAAAAAAAAAAAAAAAAACTACTGAATCCCAAGAGCCAGATACTCCAGTTCCTTCACCTACAATCCATCACAAGGGGACATGTTTTCCTGACAGACCCTCAGGGATGGCTGCCAGTCCCCTCCCTTTATTGTTGTGGGCAAACAGTTACCTGTGTTCATACTTATCAACCCTGCCTATTTAGGACAATAGGGGAGAGCTTGTGCCACACACTTGGTGACTGACTACCTGGACACCTGAGATGAATACATCTAAGAAAAGTCAATGGACCCCTGGGCTTACATGTCTGCTATCAGCTCCAATAACCTGGAGACAGGATGGTAGAGCTTCAAAGACACCAATAACCAAACTAACACCTACAATCAGCCTCTTCGGACATTTCAAAATAGAACAAGAAGCTAGAACACAGTAAGCAAACACAAAATAAATAAATTCAACAACTTACTGATGGCTCAGAGACAATAGTCAATATCAAATCACTTAAAGAGGCAGACCATGATGGCTTCAGAAAGCTCCCAAAACAAAGAATCAAGAAATTTAGCAGATGAAGAGAACATTCTGGAGTTAGCAGAGGCACAATACAATAGCTCAATATTTAGAACTGTTCAAACAATCAGGAAGGAGACGAGACAAAATGCAACAGAACGTAACAATAAATTTAACAGGCTGCAAGAAAGCGTACAGAGACAGTAGGATCGAAATTCAGAAAAATTAATAATAAAATTACAGAATTAGGCAACTCAGAAAGTTAGAGCAGAACTGAGACAATGAACGGCAGAATTAGTGAGACTGAAGATAAAGCAATTGACACCAACATATCTCAGGAAAAATCAGATAAAAAAATTAAGAAATAGTAAGAGTTATGTGGGAGTTACCAAGAGTAATAATCTAAGAATGATTGGAGGAGGAGGATAACAGAAAATACAGAGAGAATTGTCAAAGAGTTGTTGACAGAATGCTTCCCTGATATCATGAAAGATGAGAATGTTACCAGACAAACTCTGGGTTAATGCCACCTGCTGTGAAGCCAGTCTCTAAGGCAGGATGCTGGACATAGTAATCAAAAATTTATTGTGTGTCGACAACTCAAGAGGCAGAGGGGAAATGATCTTCCTCCAAAACTCTTCCTGTCTAGTGTTTACAAGAAGGTGTTTTTGAAGGGAAAGGTTATGTGTTAGTACAGCAGTGGGTAATTAGGTAATTCTCAAGGAATTCAAAAGGATTTGGGGAGGGGACCTTGAAGGAGCCTGGATTTCTTCAGTTCTTTGATTCTTCCAGGTCATCAGGGTGGTAAGGTTGATCTCATGTGCCACCTGGCCCATAACCTCACAGGCCTCCATTCCAGGTCATGAGGACAATAGAGTCCGTGTGGAGCATCACCTGGCCAGCAATCTCTCAGGCCTCCAGTTTCAATTCCTCCCTGTTGTTTTTAGCATTCACCATCTTGTGAATAGAGTCTCTGACTGCTCTGGCTACTTCCTGTTGAGTGGGGGCACTGGAGTGGGTGAAGGCTGTTGGTACGGGCGAGCCATATCAGAGGCATGAAAGATCACTATGTCCTGTTGTACCTGATAGTATGTGGACTCTGGGGAGGGATTACCAAAAACAAACACTGCTCCATCCTTCAGGGTCTGGGCCATTCCCTTGGTATAGGGCCCAAAGATGCAGACAAAGAGGATAACTACGATAATGGACAAGATGAGAATAAGGATACTACCTCCTCCAAAGTGATGGCTCCAACCTGAGTGATTAAGGGACCACCTCAGGTCCTGGTCAGCCAGTAGGCAAGTCCCCTGCTCCCGCCCAGCAAGCTAGAGAGAGAAAAAGGAAGATAATAAGGAGGTCCTTTTGCATATCTGTATTTTAGGCCTCCCAAGTGGGTAGAGGAATAGTTTGGGATGCCTAGAGGTTTCTTGAGTGCTGCCTTGACTCTGGTGTGATGGATCTATGAGGCAACTCCTGCCAGCTTTAATGAGGAGTGGATTGTTAGCAGGAGTTTGTACGATGCCTCCCATCATAGGCTGAGCTGGTCGTCTGTGTGACATTGCCTCCAGGTCTTCAACAATACCGTCTCCAGGCTGGAACCTATGAAGGGTGGAATATTCGAGGGGAATGACAACCAGTTTTAGAGCATATTGGTTAATAGTGCTTCGGACAGCACCAAGGGACTGAACCCATGCTTGTAGTTCAATCTCAATCATGGGCATTCTAGGGGTGACTTCAGGAATGTTCTCCCCTACACCAACTTGTAAGAGCTCAATTTGAGCCCTCCTCTAGGAGCTATTCTAACCCTTAAGAAGGGCAACGGGTAAGACTGAGATCCATTTCTCATTGGTTTCTTGGCAGAGCTTTCCCAGTGTTTTCTTAAGAGTGTGGTCCATATTCTCCATTTTTCTGGTAGACTGTGGCCAATAGGTAGTGTGGAGCTTCATGCAATACCCAGGGTGGAGCAGAGCCCCTCGGTGATTTGGGTCACAAATGCTCTTCCATTGTCACTTTGGATGGAGATTGGTAGTAATCCGAATGGTGGAATGATAGCCTTTAATAGGGCCTTTGTTACTTCCTAGGCCCTTTCTGATCAACAAGGGAAGGTTTCCACCCATCTGGAGTAGGTGCCAACCATCACCAAGAAGAGTATCTGTCTTCTTTCCATCCCTGGAGTGACTGAAGGCTACTTAACAGAGCCACCTGCTGTTACATGTGTTGCCTTTCTTTTCACTCTGCTGCCTAGTCTCTGGAATTAAAAACGTTGAATGCAAATTCAAGGAGTTGTCCTATAGGCATTCTTAACCATCCTTATCATTTTTGTAATTTTTTCCTAATTTTGGAGGTGCTCTGGAAAATAAAATGTCGTATTAGCGTCTGGCCTTTGCAGGATCAACAAGGTTAAGATCAGAGAATTGGGCAAGTCGGAGGTGGAGAATAGGGCATAAACCTGCATGAGCCTCTGCTGCTGCCTACCAGTGTCTACTCCTTCTGGCAATTCCCTCAGGCAACATTGCCCTGGCTGGGCTGAGCTGCTCCTCTTCCTAAACTGGGTGCCTTGTCTAGGATGGGATGGGAGACCACCCCTGAAGCAGAGCTTACCTATGGAGAATTTGCCGTGACCGCAGTTGGTTCCCCCAAAGAGGAAGTGCCTGTGGTGGTAGTGCTGGTGCCCATGACATCAGAGGGACAGCTTCTGGCTGTCTCTACATCTCCACCAGTTTTTGGTGCCATCCCTGGCACAGAGTGATTTCGGTGGAGTCAGGACACTCACCTGACTTGTCAATCGTCTCAGTCATTCACTTAAGCAAACATCACACATTCACACACTATTACACACACTGTCTGAGCTGGATCCATAAAACATTCACACACCCAAAGGGCTGCCCTGCACAAAACCAGCATGTCCTAGTCACAGAGTGGACACCCAAGGTGAACCAAGATGATTCCAGTGACAGGAATACACTGGAGCTGCTGGCACCATAACCGTTTAGCAGAGGAAAAACCAACAAACTCCAGTTCTGAGCACTAAAGGGGGACAATTACCCCTAGAGAGAGCCCAGAAACCCTAGTGGCTTAGTGGTTAAGTGCTATGCCTGCTAACCTAAAGATTGGCAGGTCATATCCACCAGGCACTCCTTGGAAACTCTATAGAGCAGTGCTACTTTGACCATTTGGGTCACTATGAGTCAGAATTGATTCGATGGCACTTGGTTCTGGGAGAGAGTGTCCATTTAGGTGCCGGCAATGCCCAACAGGGAAAGGGGGCTGGTGAAGATCTTGTATTTTGCAGCTACTTGAGAGGAGCTCAACAAGTCCCCTATCCCACCAGGGGGCCACCAAACTCAGGTAACACTGTGTCCCTGTTCAGGTGCCAGAAATTTGTTACTGGACAAACTCTGGGTTCGTGCCACCTGCCATGAAGGCAATCTCTGAGACAAGAGGTTGAGTATGATAATCAAAGGTTAACTGTGCCAGCAACACAAGAGGCAGAGGGGAAATGATCTGCCTCCAGAAACCTGTCTGCCTAGTGTTTACAAGAGGGATTTTTTAAAGGGAAATGCTACTTGTTACTAGAGGTGTAGGTAATTAGAGAATTCTTAAGGAATCCAAAGGGATCTGGGGAGGGATCCTTCAAGGAACCTGGGTTTCCTTTCAATCCTTTGATTCTTTCAGGCCATCAGGGTGATAAGGCAGATGTCAAGAGCCACCTGGCCCTTAATCTTACAGGCCTCTGTTCCAGGTCATCAGGGCAATAGGGTTCATGATGAGTGTCACCTGGCCAGCAATCTTTCAGGCCTCCAGTTTGAGAAAGATATCTATCCAAGACACTCATTGAATTGCTCACGAGGCAGATCCCAAAAGAAAGACACCAAGGCATATTAAAAATAAAACTTGCGAAAACTGAAGATAAGGAGACAACTTTAAAAGTGGCTATGGATAAACAAAAAATACAACATGACTATTAATGAACAAAAAATACAAAGGGGAGTTAGTAAAACTAAGCACCAACTAATCAGCAGCAATCATACTAACAAGAAGCAATAAGACAACATACAAATAGCCTTGATGGAAGGAAAAATTGCCAGCTAAGAATTATAGATCCAGAGAAACTGTCTCTGAAATGTGACGGGGAAATTAGGACATTTCAAGATAAATATAAATTTAGGGAATTTGCAAAAACCAAAGGAAAATTACCAGAAATCCTAAAGGGAGTTCTTCAGTTAGAAAATCAGTAACATCAGATATCAACCCAAGACTAGAACACGGAAGTGAACAACTGAATATTAACCCAGATAATGCAATCACAAAAATAATCAAAGGCAAAATATTGAAAATAAGATAACTGAGATATCATTATATAAAATGGCAACATTATAATAAAAAAGAGGGATTTAAAAAATATAGGTCTTTCATATGGAAAGCAGCCAGCCAAGTGCTGTCGAGTTGGATCCAACTCATGGAAAGCAAGTCAAGATAAAAAAAAGGCAATAAAAGACTGATTTACATTTAGGAAAATAGGGGTAAATATTAAGGTAACCACAAAGGATATTCACAGTCTTACACATTAAAATACAGCCAAGAAAAACTTAAAGTCTCAGTGAATGCAAAGCCAACAACAATGAGAAAGATGAAAAGAACAAGTCCATGATGGCCAACATATGACCTTGAATATATTCCACCTGAACTTAGAGACTATCCCAAGAATAGATTTCATGAAGATGAGACCAACTGTAGAATAACATCAAAGACATTTATGCAGGGAGAAAGCAAGAAGTCATTGAAAAAGCAGGAAAGAAATGACTAAAATGGATGTCAGAAGAGATTCTGAAGCTTGCTGTTGGATATCAAATGGCCCAAAGGAAAGAAAGAAATGTTGAAGTAAAGGAGATGAACAGAAGATTTAAAAGGGCAGATAGAGAAAACAAGATAAAGTACATGTACATATACAAAGACCTGGAAATAGTGACCAAAAAATGTGAAGAACACATTTTGCATTTCTCAACTGAATGAACTGAAGAGAAAATTCAACCTCAAGTTGCTGTACCAAAATATTCTACAGAGAAAATATTAAATGATTCATGAAGCATCAAAAGCAAATGGAAAGAACACACAAAATCACTATTCCAAAAAACTGGTAGACATTCAATCATTTCAGGAGGTGGCATATCATCAGGAACCCATGGTACTGAAGAAGTCCAAGCTGCACTGAAGACACAGGCAAAAAACAGGACTCCAGGAACTGATGGAATATCAACTGAATCTTTCAACAAATGGATGCATTACTTCAAGTGTTCACTCTTCTCTGTCAAGAAATTTGGAAAACAGCTACCTTGCCAACCTACTGGAAGAGATCCACATTTAGGTCTATTTTAAAGAAAGTTGATCTAACTGAAGGCAGAAATTATTAAACAGTATCAATATCACACAAAAAGAAAATTTTGCTGAAGATCATTTAAATGATGCTGAAATAGTGTATTCACAGGAAACTGCCAGAAATTCAAGCCAGATTCAGAAGAGGACACTGAATCAGGGATAACATTGCTGATGTCAGATGGCCCTTGCCTGAAAGCAGAAAATATAGGAAAATGTTTACCTGTGTTTTATTAACTACACAAGGCATTCAACTATGTGGATCACAATAAATTATGGATAGCATTGCAAAGAATGGGAATTCCAGACCACTTAATTGTGCTCATGAGGAACCTGTACACAGATCAAGAGGCAGTTGCTTGAATAGAACAAGGGAATACTGGATGGTTTAAAGTCATGCAAGGTGTGTGTCAAGGTTGTATGCTTTACCATACCTATTCAGTGCGTATGCTGAGCAAATAAACCAAAAAGCTGGACTATATGAATAAGAACAGGGCATCAGGATTGGAGGAAGACTCACTAACAACCTGCACTATGCAGACAACAAAACCTTGCTTGCTGAAAGTGAAGAGGACTTAAAGCATTTACTGTTGAAGACCAAAGACTATATCCTTCAGTATAGATTACACTTCAACATAAAGAAAACAAAAATCCTTGTAACTGTATTGATAACATCATGATAAATGGAGACAGGATTTAGATTGTCAAGGATTTCATTTTAGTTGGATCCACAATCAACACCTGTGAAAACAGCAGTCAAGAAGTCAGAAGACCCATTGCATTGTGTAAATCTGTTTCAAATGATGTCTTTAAACTGTTGAAAAGCAAAGATGTCACCTTGAAGACTAAGGTGTGTGTTTAAGTCATCTAGTGCTGCTCTAACAAAATACCACAAAGTGGATGTCTTTAACAAAGGAAAGTTTATTCTTACACAGTCAGGTAAGGTACAAATCTAATTCAGGGTGTCCATTCCAGGGAAAAGCTTTCCCTCTGGAGGAAAGTCCTTGTGTTTTATCAGTCTTTGGTCAGGGAGCATCTTAGCACAGGATCCTCAGGTCTGAAGGACATGCTCTACTCTCAGTACTACTTTCTTGATGGTGTGAGATTCCCAATTTTCTGCTTGTTTCCCTCTCTTTTTATCTCCCATTGGATGCAAGGATAAAAGGTAGTGCCAGCCACACTCAAGGGAAACACCCTTAGCAAGGTGTTTTAGTCTCATCCTAATCCTTTTTTAATCATCGTATCTATTAGCCACAGGCAGAGATTAGGATGTACATATAGCATAGGAAATTCACAAAATATTGGGCATGATGGCCCAACCAAATAGCTACACACCTTTTTGGGGGGACACAATTCAGTACATAACAATGTGCCAGACCTAAGCCATGGTGTTTTGTTTCACCTCCTATGCTTGCAAAAACTTGATGATGAATAAGGAAAACCAAAGAAGAATAGATGTCTTGAAATTGTGGTGTTGGTGAAGAATAGTGAATATATCATGGACTACCAAAAGAACAGGCACATCTATATGTCATAGAAGAAGTACAACCAAAATTCTCCCTGGAAACTAAGGTGACAAAACTAAGTATCAGAGACTTTGGACGTGTTTTCAGGAGGGAACAGTCACTAGAGAAGGTCATCATTTAGTAGACCATCATTGAGAAAGAAGAAGCCTCAACAACATGGACTGATGCAGTGCCTGCAACAACAGGCTCAAACATGACAATGATTCTGAGGATGTCCCGTCACCAGGCAGTGGGTCTTCTGTGGTACATAGTGATCGTTATATCCCAAGAGATTGCCTCAAGGCATAACATGATCTTACACATTGAGTCCTGCCCCACCATCACAACTGCTGCCCATCTACCCTCATTAACATCTTAGAGGCAGGATTTACAACATATAGGAACATCACACAATATCACGAATTACAGCCTAGCCAAGTAGCCATACACTTTTTGGGGGGGGGGGGGTGGGGATACAATACAATCCATGACATTCAATTTCTTATGTGTTCATGTTATTTTCATGTTCTCTATACATATTCTTGGTTTAGTTTCACAGAATAGTTGTACCAAAAGCTCTACACTCAGGAAATCACAGAAAAAAAGTCAACTATTCAATTCAATAGCTGAATAGTTCAAAGATTAATAGAAGAGGGGCGGACTAAGCACTTGTCTCCTTATATCCCTCTGGAAACCAAGACCTGCATTGATAATCAAACAGACCCTTCTGATCACCTAATCAGCCTCAGGACATGGCACAGGGCTGTTAATTGCAACTTCATACCACTGAGCGAAAAACCTCCTCTCTTTCACTGACTCCAGCTCCTGGCTAGCCCTGGCTCTCAGTGATGGAAGGTAAATGCACTACTGTGAGTATTTTTTCTCTGTCTTGGCCGGCGGGCGGATCTGGGTCTTGCCTAGCGGCTAGATGGGGATAGGCAGGTGAAATTCCCATATTTTGAGAGCCAGGCTTAGGACTCTGTTAATCTAGCCACTTTGAGCCTTTCGTTTTATATCTGCATCAGCAGGGTTTGTATGGAATTTCCCAGTCAGTGTGCAGGACGCCATGTTGGTATCGAGATTTTAGCGGGACCTAATTCTTAGCCTAGGAGCCAGCACCTGCAAACAGGACAGAAAAGCAGTAATTTACCGAAAGCCACCTATGTTGGGGGCCCTGTAACAGAAGCAGAGGAATCACTACCTCTCAGCATCTTTAGCCCCTCTATCTACTGCCTGTATGGAGGACACCATCTTGGATACGGTGGCCACAGCTGGACCTAATTCTTAGCTTGGGAGCCAGAGCCTGCCCACAAAGGAGCACTTTTCTATCACAGAAGCAGTACTCGACACAGTGTCACCTAAGGCTAGGCCCTGCCAGCAGAGGCCAACAGGACAGTAGCATTGCTGTATTTTGAACTAGTTTGTTATCATCTGGGGTTGGATATAGCGGCGCTTACTTTGTCATTTGAGAAGAGGGACCTCTACACCTGAAAACCTAACTGACTTGTGAACTGGTCAGATACCTTTTGCTTTACATTTTAAGACAGCCTGAAGAAACATTTGCAATCCACCCTCACAGTACCTCTTTCAGCCTCTACATACTCCCATGGGACCCAAAAAGCAACAGACAATTGTGACATACAAGAAATCACCTGTGGCTTCAGAAGGCTCCCAAACAAAGCAACCAAAGAGTTTTCCAGATGAAGAAACTTTTATGAAAGCATCAGGAAGTGAATACAAAATGATTATATACAGAGCCCTTCTAGACCTTATACAAAATGCAGCAGAACAAAGTGAAAAATTAAGCAAGACGTTCGATCTGATGGAACATCAGTACTCTGAAATCCAACAGATCAAGAACAAAATCAAAGACATAGAAACTTCCATGCAAAGCCAAGAAGACAGAATGGAACAAATAGAAAAAACAATTTCTGACTTGGAAGACAGAGCTACTGATGCCAGCGTCTATGAGCAGAAATCAGAAAAAAGAAACAAGAAAAATGAAGAAACATTAAGAAGCATGGGGGACTCTATTAAGAGGAACAACCTTTGATTAATTGGAGTCCCTGAACAGGGTGAGACATCTGAGAACACAGAGAGTATCGTTGCTGAGCTGCTGAAAGAAAACTTCCCAGAAATCATGAAGGAAGAGAATACAGACATCTCAGATGCATATCGTATGCCACCCAATATAGATCTCAAAAGAAAGATTCCAAGACATATTATAATCAAGCTTAACAAAATGAAACATAAGCAGCAACTCTTAAAGGCAGCAAGACTCAAGGCAAAGCTAACATTCAGAGTGAAACCCTGTAGGCTCTCATCAGATTTCTCAGCAGAAACCATGCTGGCACAGAGACAGTGGCATGACACACTCAAAGCCTTGAAGGAGAAGAACTTCCAACCAAGAATTATATATCCTGCAAAACTATCTTTCAAATACGAAAATGAAATTAAGACATTCCCAGATAAACAGAAACTCAGAGACTTTGTAAAAACCAAGCCCAAACTACAAGAAATACTGAAAGAAGTTCTTGGCTCTGGCTTAGGAGAACGAAATCACTAGCTTTATGTTTTAGAACGACACACTACTCAATACTCTACTCATTTAGGGAAGGCTCCAAAGTCAATCACAGCTTTGATACGGAAAGAAGCAATCCAGTGATCATCATGAAAACTATGGTGTCATCATAATAAAAAGAGGGACGTACTACAGTTGTCATAGTCCTTCCAGATGGAGAGGAAGATGACAAGACTGGTAGTAATTAAAATTGGGTTTATATATAGTTTATTAAGGGGGATCATAAGGGCAGCTGTAAAGCACAACAAATCATACCATTTGAAGAAATGTAACACACGAGTCTCAACAACTACAAAACCAGCTCTGAAAAAGGTGAAAAATCAAGTCACAAAAAAGAATGTCCCAGAACAAACTAATAAGAACAACAGAGAAAACATCAACATAAAAATAAACATATAAAAGATTAATAGAACTTCACTTTGGGTATTAAGTTATGAACTAGTCAGTCTTACATGTCTCTCTTCCTCTGCTGTCCTGTCTTCCATAATTGACTGCCTCAACTGCCTGCTCTTATATAAACCCCCTCAGTTACTTCAAACCCTTTCCCTCCCTCTATGCTGGCTCAACAGTAATGACATACAAGAAGTCCTACAGAATGGTGTAGACTTCAACTCAGCTAGACAATCATCACCGCCAAACCAAGCAAACCAAACTTGTGTCAGGGAGTCAGTTTTGACTCATCACTGTAAATCTCTGAGAAAGCCGACTGCCACATTTTTCTCCTGTTCATCACTGCCAGTCATTTTTCTTATTTTTCATTTTTTTTCTTTCCTTGACTAAATATTCCAAATCTTAACTACTTTCTCAAGATTCTTACTCAGTTTTAACTTTTTCACTCTCAGAAGATAAACTTGCCTGTAATTTCATGAATAAAACAAGTTATCCCTCTTACCTCTTCTCTTCTCAGATTTGGCTCTGGCCCCTCCTCCCCCTGCTCAATTCCTCTTATTTCCCCACCTTCTCCAAAACCATGCTGGATACAGCATTTTCTTCTAGATCTTCCCCCTTAGCCCATAAATATGACTTATGTATCTCCAATCTTAACTAAGACTTTTCTTGGTCTTGTGTAATGTTAAGTATGCTACCTAATTTACTCCCCTGCATTTCTTATAAAAACATCAAGAGTGGCTTCTTTTCTTCTCCTCTCTTTCATCCCTCAACTCATTATAAGAGGTCTGACAGTTAGATTCACAAACTCATCCTAGCAAAAGTGCTGCCATGGTCACCCTTGAAATAAGTACTGCTCTTGGGAGGCTGTGCACTGATGCCCAGTGCCTAGTCTACCCTTTAAAGAAATTTTGAAATTCCTTTTCTGGAATGACCATCAGAGCTGTTATCACATGCCCTTGATGGCCTGAATGTCATCTAAGTGTCTTCCTTTCAACATTTCCTGTACCTTTAGATAAGGAAAAAAGTCACTGGGGGGCAGATCAGGTGAGTAGGGAGGGTGTTTTAATAGAGTTATTTTTTTACTGGCTAAAATATCCCTCACAGACAACAATACAGTTAAGTTTGCACACTTGCACTGTGCCACTATAAAAAGTGGCCATTCCAGAAATAGTTCCAAGCTTTGTAGGGCAGACTAGGCACTAGCAATGGTACATAGCTTCCTGAGGGAGTACTTCAAAGGTGACCACAGTGATATTCCACAGTGAAGTATGTAATACTTAAAACAATTTAGTTCATGGACTCAAATGTTAGAACTTGTACATCAGCAAAAAATTAAAACAAGGCTCATATCTCACACCATGCACAAAAATCAATTCAAAATCGATCAAAGACCTAAATATCAAATCTGTAACAATAACTAAAACCCAAAAACCAAACCCAGTGCCATCGAGTCATTGCCAACTCATAGTGACCCTGTACAACAGAGCAGAACTGCTCCATAGAGTTTCCAAGGGGCACCTGGCAGACTTGACAACCTTTTGGTTAGCAGCTGTAGCATTTACCATGGAATGAAAAATAGGGACAACAATGGGAGCCTGGCACAAACAGACTACAGCATAATACTGATAATGCACAGACACTGGAAGAGAAAATAGATAACTAGGAACTCCTAAAAATCAAACACTTATGCTCACCCAAATACCTCACCAAAAGAATAAAGAAGACTACCTACAGACTGGGAAAGAATTTTTGGCTACCACAAGTCCAACTGGCATCTAATCTCCGAAATCTACAAGGTTCTGCAAAACCTCCATAAGAAAAAGACAGATGACCCAACTAAAAAATGGGCAAAGGATACAAACAGGTGCTTCACTAAAGAAAACATCCAGGATGCTAACAGATATATGAGGAAATACAGTCCTTAGCCACCAGAGAAGTCCAAACCAAACTCCAAGGAGATACCATCTGACCTCAACAAAGCTGACATTAATAATAAACACAAAATAATAAATATTGGAGAGGTTGCAGAGAGATTGAAACTCTTCTACACTGCTGGTGGGAATGTAAAATGGTACAGCCCCTCTGGAAGGTGGAAATACCATACGATCCCGCAATCCCACCTTTTTTAATATATCCTAGAGAAATAAGGGCTGTCAATTGAATAGATATATGCAGACCAATGTTTTTTGCAGCCCTGTCCACAATAACAAAAAATGGAGTCAACGTAGGTGTCCATCAATAGACGAATGGATAAACAAACCATGGTATGTTCACTCAATGGAATACTACATAATGATAAAGAACAATGATGGTTTTAGAAAATATAACATGGAATCATCTGGAAGATACTATGCAGAGTGAAATTAAGCAGATACAAAAGGACAAATATTGTATGATACCATTTTTACAAGGACTTAAGAAAACATCTAAGCACAGAAGAAAATAATCTTTGATTGTTACAAAGGTGAGCAGGAAGGGAGAAGGGTATTTATAGGTTAGATAGTAGATAGGAATTCAGTTAGGTGAATGAAGTGACAATAAGCAGTGGTTAGGGATGTTAGCACAACTGGACTACATCAAAAGCTGAAAAGTTTCCTAAATATTTCGAAGGACAGAGTAGCAGGGATGGAAATCTGGAGATCTCAGTTTCAGGGAATATCTAGACTAACTGCATAACTGAGAATTTTTTTAAAAAGAAAATATTTTGCATGTCACTTTGGGGAATGCCATCTAGGGTCTTAAAAGCTAGTGAGCAGCCATCTAAGTAGCATCAATTAGTTCCAATTCACCTGAAGCAGAGAGCAAAGGACATCAAAGACATGTGGAAAACATGAGCCCAGGGGACTGAAAGAGTCATATGATCTGGAGATTATATCAGTATTGGACCAGAAGAACTGGAAGGTGCCCAGCCACCACCTATGGCTGCCCTGTCTAAAGCCTGTGATGTAGTGGGAGAAACATGGGTGTGCAGAACTAAAACTCTATTAAAATAACACACTTAACAAGTTCTTCAGACTTGAGGGCCTCTATAGGAAACAGCCCGCAGACTTTCTGTTAGCCCAGAGCTGAAACCACTACCAAAGCCAACTCTTCAGACAAAAATTGAACTGGAATGTGAGACACAGAGTGATGCTGGTGAAAAATACGCTTGTTGGCTTAAATACATACATAACGTTGTCTCAGCAGTTTCTCTCTGGAGGTGAGATGAGAGGGTAGAAGGTTGTGGGAACTGGCTGAACGAATATGGGAAGTACAGGGTGGAAACGGGGAGTTGCTGCCATGGAGTGGTGTGGGGGACAGCAGTTAGAGTTGCAGAGTGGTGTGTGTTTTGGTTTTATATGGCAAATTGGTTTTAATTGTAAGCTTTTACATAAAGGATAATAAAATATTTTTTTTAAAAAAAGAGAAAGCAAAACTGCTGGTAGATGGTTTCATTCCCCAGCACCACATCCTGAGTATCTGGAGAACCATACTGGTTTTTTTTTTTTTTTTGCCCCATAGCAATATTTCTTTTAAAAAAAAAAAATTTAATTTTTTATTAAAAATCTTGATGAATGTATTTCTGGAGTTTGTAATATCACTTACATTGTTGGAGGGTCTCTTGTGGCTCCTAGTCTGGCATATAGGGCTAAAGCCTCATTGGAGGCTAAATTTATGAACCTCAAAGCCTCAGGCAGCACTTAGGTCCACCTACCAAGGAAGACTTGCTTGTAAGAGTCCATTCATATTTACAGTTTTAGAACACCATTCTTACCCAACCAGATAGTCACTAGGACTTTCACCAAGGTTCTCAGCCTTTGCACGTTTTGTGGATTCACAGTCTATCCTCTCCCCTGTAGATGGATGATGAGAGTATCTAGACACTTCTGTCACAGAGAACACCTTCAGCAGCTAACATGATGTCATCAATTTAATGAAACCAGTAGACAGTAGTGGGGAGAAGAGCCATTCTTAGCAACCATACTAGAGACTGCAACAAGTATGTTGCTGTTGTTGTTAGGTGCCATCGAGTCAGTTCTGACTCTTAGCAACCCCTGGGCAATAGAAGGAAACAACGTCTGGTCTTGTGCCATGTCCATAATCATTTTTATGCTTAAGCTCATTGTTGCAGTCACTGTGTCAATTCATCTTGTGGAGGGTCTTCCTCTTTTTCACTGCCAACCATGATGTCCTTCTCCAGGGACTGATCCTTCCTGACAACATATCCAAAGTATGTAAGATACAGTCTTACCATCTCTGCTTCCAAAGAGTACTCTGGTTGTACTACTTCTAGAACAGATCTGTTTGTTCCTTTGGCAGTCCACAGTACATTAAATATTCTTTTCCAACACTGCAAGTCAAAGGGACTAATACTTCTTCTGTCTTCTTTGTTCATTGTCCAGCTTTCACATGAGTGTGATATGATTGAAAATACCATGGCTTCGGTCAGACACACTTTAATCTTAAAGGTGACATCTTTACTTTTCAACACTTTAAAAAGATCTTTTGCAGCAGATTTTCCCAATACAATATGTCTTGCTTACTTGACTGCTTCTTCCACAGGCATTGATTGTGTACCCAAATAAAATGAAATCCTTTACAGCATCAATCCTGTCTACATTTATGACAATGTTGCTTACTGGTTCAGTAGTGAGGATTTTTGTTTTCTTTATGTTGAGGTGCCATTTATTCTGAAGGCTGTGGTCCTTGATCTTCATCAGTAAGTGTCTCAAATCTTCTTTACTTCTGGCAAGTAGGGTAGTGTCATCGGTGTAATGCATGTTGTTAATAAGTCATCCTCCAATCCTGATGCCTCATTATTCTTCATATGATCAATCTTCTCAGATTATTTGATTGGTATACAGATTGAAAAGATATGGTGAAAGGATGCAACCCTGACACACACCTTTCCTGACTTTAAGCCATGCAGTATTCCCTTGTTCTGTTCACATGATTGTCTCTTGATCCATATAGAGATTCCTTAAGAGCACAATTAGGTGTTCCAGAATTCCCATTCTCCACAGTGTTAGCCATAATTTAATATGATCCACACAGGCAATACCTTTGCATAGTCGAAGAAACACAGGTAAACATCTTTCTGGTATTCTCTGCTTTCAGTCAAGATCCATCTGACATGAACAATAATATTTCTGATTCCACGTCCTCTTCTGAATCCGGCTTGAATTTCTAACAGTTCCTTGTCAATATACTGTTGCAGATGCTTTTGAATGAGCAGCAAGTATAGATGGTATCAATCCACTGTCATATGCCAGAATTCTTCTGGTTTCTTCACAGACAAACGGGGCTATTAAAAGCACTATGAGCTTCCCAGAAGATGGCTACCTTTCCAATTCCAGAATAGTATCCTTATGTCCTCTGTTATTTTACATTGCCTAATATCTGTCGCTCCTTATGGAAGGTGGAGGGTCACTAGCTACCATACTGTGTTACCCCTCAAGACCACTTTTACCATTTATACCCACAGTTGAAATTGTCTCACAGACATGTTCAAAGTCATCTCATTAAGACCTCCATAAGTAGAATATCCTGTATTGTTGTTAGATGCCATAGAGTCATTTCTGACTCAGTGGTCCTATTACAACAGAGGAAGCATTACCCAACCTGATGTCATCCCCTTAATTGTTCTTATGCTTGAGCACAGTACTGCAGCCACCTCTGTCAGTCTATCTAACTAAAGGTTTTCCTCTGTTTTTGCTTACCCTGTACTTCATGAAGCATGATGTCTTTCTTTAGGAACTAATCCCTCTTGGTAACATGTCTAGAATATGTGAGACCAAGTTCCCCATCCTTGCTAACAAGGAGCTTTCTGGCTGTACTTCTTTTGAAACACACTTGTTTATTTTCCTGCCAGTCCGTGATACATTCAGTATTCTTCACCAGCACTGTAATTCAAAGGCATCAATGCTTTGGTCTTCATTATTCATCAGCTAGCTTTCACATTCATATGTGGTGACTGGAAGCACCTTGTCTTGGGTCAGTCATACTTTGGTCCTTAAAGTGACACGTTTTAATAACTTTGAAGAGGTATTTTATAGCTTCCCAGTGCAACATGTCATTTGATTTCTTGACTGCTGCCTTCAATAGGCATTGGTTGTAGATGCAAGTAAAATAAAACCCTTGATAACTTCAATAGTTTCTGCATTTGTCATGATGTTGCTTATTGGTCCAGTCATGAGGTCTTTGTTTTCTTTATGTTAAGGTATGATACATACCGTGTGTCACAGTCTTTAACCTTCATTAATCTTCAGCCAGTACTTTTTCTCTTCACTTTCAACAAGCAAGGTTGTATTACCTGCATATCACAAGTTCTTACTGAGACTTCTTCCAATTCTGATTCTATGTTCTTCTTCATATTGTTCACACTCTTGAACTAGCCACTCATCATACAGATTGAAAAGGTATGATGAAAAGACACAACCCTGACATACACCTGTCTGGATTTAAACCACATAGTATCCCCTTGTTCTCTCTTGATTTATATGCAGGTTTGTCATGAGCACAATTAAGTGTTGTGGAATTCCTATTCTCCACAAGGTTATCCTTAATTTCTTTTGATACACTCAGCCCAATGTATTTGCATAGTCAATAAAATATAAGTAAAGCTCTTTCTTTTATTCTCTGCTTTCAGCCTATGTCTATCTGACACCAGCAGTATTACTTTTTCCGTGTCATCTGTTGAATCCAGCTTGAACTTTTGACTATTTCTTGTCAATGTACTTCAACAATGTCTTTTGGATGATCTTCAACAAAATTTTACTTGCATGTGATATTAACAAGATGGTTGAGCACTCACTAATTCTTTGTTCCTTCCATCTTTTTTCCTGTTTCTTCTATCATTTAATATTTTTTCCTGCAGAATCCTTCAGTATTGCAACTGGAGGTTTGAATTTTTTTCTTCAGCTCTTCCAGCTTAAGAAATACCAAGTCTGTTTTTCCCTTGGATTTTCTTTCTCCAGGCGTCTGCACATTTCATTATTAACACTTTGCTGTATCTTCTCAAGCCACTATGTGACACCTTCTGTCCAGCTCCTTCACTTCATCGTTTCCTCCTTTAGCTTGAGTTGCTTTATGTTCAAGGGTGAGTTTCAGAGTCTCTTGTAGCATCCATTTTGGTCTTTTCTTTCTTTGTGGTCTTTTCATTGACTTCTTACTTTCTTCATGTATTATGTCCTTAATGTCATTTCACAGCTCATCTGGTCTTTGGTCACTAGTGTTTAGTGCATAAAATCTATTCTTGAGAAAGTTTCTAAATTTAGATGGGATACATTCAAAGCTTTGGCTGTTGCAAACTTTTCTAATTTTCTTCACCTTCTATTTGAACTTGAATATAAGCAGTTCATGGTCCATTCCACAGTTGACCTCTACCCTTGATCTAACTGACTTTATGGAGCTTTTCCATCATCTCTTTTCACAGACATAGTCGATCTGATTCCTGTGTATTCCATCCAGTGAGGTCCATATGTATAGTTGATGTTTATGTTGCTGAAAAATGGTATTTGCAATGAATAAGTTTTTGATCTTCCAAATTCTATCATGTGATCTCCAGTGTCATTTCTGTCAATAAGACCTTGTTTTCCAACTAAAAACTCTTCTTTGTTTCTAACTTTTACATTCCATTCCCCAGTAATTCCAAATGCATCTTGATTGTATGTTTGATCAGTTTCAAACTGCAGAAGTTAGTAAAAATCTTCAATTTCTTCATTTTGGGGCATTAGTGCTTGGTGTCTGAATTTCAGTAATAATTATATTAACTGTTCTTCTGTGGAGGCTCATAGATATTATCCTATCACTAACAGTGTTGTAATGCAGAATAGATCTAGAAATGTTCCTATTTTAGGACAGTGAACACAATGCTATTTTTTTTCAAGTTGTCGTTCCTGGCACAGTAGCCTACATGAGTACCCAGTTCATAATGATCAACACTAGTCTATTTCAGCTCACTAATTCCCAGAAATCCTAATGGCACAGTGGTTAAGAGCTACAGCTGCTATCCAAAAGGTAGATAGTTCCCAGGTGCTCCTTTGAAACCATATGGGGCAGCTCTACTCTGTACTATAGGGTCACTATGAGTCAGAATCAACTTGATGGCAATAGGTTTAATCCCTAGACTAGCAATGTTAATGCATTCCTTTTCACTTCTGTTGATTTCCAATTTTTCTAGATTCATATGTTGGAAAGTCTGCATTTCTATTATTAATGGACGTTTGCAGTTGCTTCATTTTAATTTTGAGACATTCTAGATCGGCAAACAAAGGTCACATAAACTTGACTCCATCCACACCATTTAGGTTGACTACACTTTGAGGAAATATCTCTTCACTAGTTATATTTTCAGTGTCTCCCAACCCAGAGGCCCATCTTTTGGCACTATATCTGTCAGACAGTGTTCCACTGTGATTCACATGGTTTTCACAGGCTAATTTTTTTCAGAAGTAGACTGTCAGATCCTTCTTCCTAGCTACTCTGTCTTAGTCCAGAAATCCAGCTGAAATCTGTCCACCAAGGATGACTCTGCTGTTATACGAAATGCTGATGATGTACGTAACTTGCTGCATCTCAGCAATAGCCAAGCCACCATACTACAACAAACTGACCAACATGAGAAATTCCCATATTGGGGAAATACAAACTTACTATAGTTTAGGGAAATGTCATTGATCCAATTGTGTCCTCCAAAAATATCTTTCAACTTGAGTAGGTCATAATTCCCATTATTGTGGAGGTGGAGTCAAGATGGCAGACTAAACACATGTCCCCCTAAATTCACCTGGAAACCAAGGCCTGAATTGATGATTAAATGGAGCCTTCTGGACACATAGTGAGCCCTAGGACACGGCTTAGGGCTGTCTATTTCGTCTACATACCACTGAGCAGAAAACTTCTTCTATTTCACTGACTCCCACCCTTGTTCAGTACTGGCTCTTACAGACTGAAGGTAAATTTCCATTTTTACCTCTTTTTTCTGTCTTGGCCTGCAGGAGGGGATGTGGTGACTGGCAGCAAGACTCAGATGCACTATTGATGAGATCGGCAAGTTGAGTCACCACATTTTGAGAACCTGGCCTTGGAATCTGTGCAACTTGGCACCTCTAACCTCTCTTTCTATCTCTCAGAATCTCCAGATCTCCACCACTGAATAGCCTTTTCCGAGGCAGGCAGGGGAGCTTGCATGGGACACCATCTTGATTCACAGGAATGGAGAGTTTCCTACACAGAGGCCTCAGCTGGACCTAATTCCCAGACTGGGAGGCAGTACTTATCCAGAGAGAGCTTTTGTGGTAGTAAAGCAGTCTTTGATATAGAGGTGAATACTTTGCCAGCTGGAAAGATGGACTTGCGCAACTAAAAGCCTGACTAACTTTAGAAGCTGTCAGATACATTTTACCTTACAATAGAGAAATAGCTGCAGCGCATCCATAGGGCTTCTCTTCCAGCCTTTACTGTCTCACATTATAGAGTCAGCTGATGGCTCCCCGCTAACTCCGTAACTGGGGCTGTGTCTTAGCCAATCAGGAGGTGGAGCCTGCTACCCCAGAGATTCCATTGAGCCAAGTCACTGGAGTACACAGAAGAGTCTGGTGATCAGCTTGCTTTTCAGACAGCTTGAATCCCATTAAAATAACACCATAGAAACAAAACAACCTCCAGATGCCCCAAAAGCAACAAATTTTGGACTGGAACACTAAGAAGAATTCACCTATAGCTTCAGAAGGCCCACAAAAAAAGATCCAAGGAACTTCCCAGATGAAGAAGCCTTTCTGAAACTGTCAGAAAGTGACTACAAGAGGATTATATATATAGCCGTACTAGACCTTATACAAAATGCAGCAGAGCCGAATGAAAAATTAAGCAAGCTGTTTGATCTGGCAGAACACCAGTACTCTAAAATCCAACAGATCAAGAACAAAATCAAAGAGACAGAAAATTCAGTTCAAAGCCAAGAAAACAGAATTGAACAAATGTAAACTAGACTTTCTGACTTGGAAGACAGAGCTATGGACTCCAGCATACATGAGGAAAAATCAAGAAAAAAAGAAAAGTGAAGAAGCATTAAGAAGCATGTGGGACTCTATTAAGAGGAACAATCTACAATTAAGCAGAGTTCCTGAACAGGGTGGGACACCTGAGAACACAGACAGTATGGCTGAGCTGTTGACAAAGCACTTCCCAGAAATTATGAAGGAAGAGAAGATAGATATCCAAGATGTATATTGAACGTCACTCAATGTAGATCCCAAAAGAAAGACTCCAAGACATATTACAATCAAGCTGAACGAAATGAAACATAAGCAGAAACTCTTCAAGGCAGCAAGACTCAAAGCAAAGCTAACAGTCAGAGGGAAACCTTGTAGGCTTCCATCTGATTTCTCATCAGAAACAATGCTGGCATGGAAACAATGGCATGACACATCAAAGCCTTGAAGGAGAAGAACTTCCAACCAAGAATTACATATCCTGCAAAACTATCTTTAAAATATGAAAATGAAATCAAAACATTCACAGATAAACAGAAACTCAGAGACTTCATAAAAACCAAACCAAAGCTACAACAAATACTGAAAGAATCTCTTGACTTAGACGAACAAAACTATTAATTTTGTATTTTAGGAGGAAATACAGGACACATCATCCAGAAACCTACTCAATCAAAGCTGTAACATTAAAAGAAGTGATCTAGTGATCATATCATGAAACTATGATGTCATCATACTAAAAAGAGGGATGTACTACAGTCATTATAGTCCTTCCAGATGGAGAGGAAGTTAAGAATTCTAGTAGTTAAAATTGGGTTTCAACATAGACTTTTAAGGGGGATCACAAGGACAGCCACAAAGTACAATACAGATGCAACATATCCAATCAAGAAATGCAATATAGGAGTCGCAACAAACACAAAACCAACACTGAAAAAGGTGAAAAATCAACTCATAAAGAAGAATGTTCCAGAAAAGAATAATAAGAACAACAGAGAAAACATCATCACACAGTTAACCATATCACAATGACAGCACTAAACACACACTTATCGATAATTATACTGATTGTGAATGGACTGAATGCTCCTATGAAGAGACAATGAGTGGCATCTTGGATCAAAAGACACAACCTGTCCATATGTTGCTTACAAGAAACTCACCTTAGACTTAAAGATCTGAACAAGCTGAAAATTAAAGGCTGGAAGTATATATATCAAGCTAATAATACACAAAGAAGAGCACGTGTGTCAATACTAATCTCAGATAAAATAAATTTTAATGTAAAATCTACCATGATGGACACTATTTACTGCTGAAATGTTCAATACACAAACAGGACTTAACAATATTAAATATTTATGCACCCAGTACTAGAGCATCTAAATACATTAAGGAAACACTGACTACACTCAAAAACGAGACAACTCACTCCATAGTAATAGTGGATGACTTCAACTCTCCACTCTATATCGGACAGATCATCTTGAAAAAAGCTCAATAAAGACACAGAACTTATTGCCACAATTAACTAACTAGACCTCATTGACATATGCAGAACTTTCTATCTATCAGCAGATAACTACACCTTCTTCTCCAGTGCACATGGAACATTTTCCAGAATAGACCACATGCTAGGATGTAATGCAAATCTCAACAAAATCCATACCACTGAATTATTGCAAAGCATTTTCTCAGACCACAGAGGCATTAAAGTTGAAATCAGTAGCAGGAAAAATACGGATAGAAAGTGGAACTCATGGAAAGTGAACAATATCTTGTTAGAAAAGCTATGGATTATAGAAGAAATCAAGGATGAAATAAAGAAATTCATGGATTCCAACGACAATGAAATCACTTCCTCCCAGAACCTATGGGATACAGCCAAAGCAGTGCTCAGAGGTCAGTTTATCTCCATGAATGCACACATCCAGAAGCAAGAAAGAAACCAAACCAAAGATCTAACCCCACAGCTTGAGCAACAGAGGAACACCCCAGGCAGCAAAGAAAAAAAAAAAAAAAAAACAGATCGTAAAGATTAGAGCAGAATTAAACTATTTAGAGAATAGAAGACAAATTGAAAAATTGAAAAGACCAAAAGCCGGCTTTTTGAAAAGGTCAACAAAATTGACAAACCATTGCCTAAACTCGCTAAAGAAAAACAGGAAACAAACAACTCAAATAAGAATGTGAAGGGAGTTGGCCCAACAGATCCACCAGAAATCCAAAATATCGTAACAGAATATTACAAAAGAGTGTACTCTTACATATTTGAAAACCTAGAAGAAATGGACAAATTCCTAGATTTGTATAATCTACCAAAATTATCACAAAGTGTCATGGATTGAACTGTGTCCCCCCAAAATGTGTGTAGGCACGTGGTTGGGCCACACTTCCCAGTATCTTGTGACTGTCCTCCATTTTGGGTTTTTCCTATGCTGTATGTTAAAGGATTAGGGTGGGGCTTTAAATCCCTTCATAGGATCACCTCCCTGTTCCACTGTAAAGGGAGCTTCCCTGGAGCATGGCTTGCCCCACCCTTAATCCTTTCATGCTACAAGACATAAAAGGGAAGAGAAGCAGGTGGAGAATTGGGAACCTTATACCACCAAGCAAGCAGCACTGGGAGAAGCACATGTGCTTCAGATCTGAGGTTCCTGTGCCAAGACTCTCCCTGGACAAAAACTGATACAATACCAGACTTTCTTCCAGAGCTGACAAGGTGGAAAACCTTTCCCTGGAGTGGACATCCTGAATTTGGACTCGTAGCCTACTGGACTGTGTAAGAATAAACCTTCCTTTTTTAAATCCATCCACTCTGTGGTATTTCTGTTAGAACAGCCTAGCTGATTAAAACACAAGGTGAAGCAGAACAACTTAATAAACCCACCACAAAGGAAGAGATTGAAAAAGTCATCAAAAAACTACCAACCAATAAAAACACAGGCCCAGAAGGCTTCACCACACAATTCTACCAAGCTTTTAGAAGAGAGTTAACTCCAATACTACTGAGACTATCTCACAGCATAGAAAGGGATGGCATACTCCCAAAGTCATTCTATGAAGTCAGCATAACCCTGATACCAAAGCCAGGGAAAGATTCAACCAAAAAGGAGAACTAGAGACCAATATCACTCATGAATCTAGATGCAAAAATCTTCAACAAAATTCTTGCCAATAGAATACAACAACATGTTTAAAAAAGTAATTCATCACTACCAAGTTGGATTCATACCAGTGATGCAAGGCTGGTTCAACATTAGAAAAACAGTTAACGTGATCAACCACGCAATTAACGCAAAAGACAAGAATCACCTGATCTTGTCTATTGATGCAGAACAGGTATTTGATAAAGTCCAACACCCAATCACACTAAAAACTCTCAGCAAAATAGGAATAGATGGTAAATTTCTCAACGCAATAGGGGCCATTTATACAAAGCCAGCTGCCTACAACATCCTGAATGGAGAGAGACTAAAACAGTTCCCTTTAAGAACAGGAACTAGACAAGGATGCCCATTCTCTCCTACTCCATACCTCTCCTACTCAACATTGTACTAGAAGCTCTAGCCAAAGCACTTAGACAAGACCAAGAAATAAAGGGCATCTGCATCAGCAAAGAGGAAGTAAAAATCTCCCTATTTGCAGATTATATGGTCGTATATGCAGAGAATCCTAAAGAATCCATAAGTAAACTACTTAAATTAATAGCAGAGCTCAGAAAATTCTCAGGCTACAAAACAAACATAAGTAAATCAGTAGGAATCCTTTACACCAACGAGATTATTAAGGAATACATCACCAAATCAATACTATTTATTATAAACCCCAAGAAGACAAAATACCTAGGAATAAATCTAACCAGAGAAATAACAGACCTTTACAAAGAGAACTACAACACCTTACTACAAGAAACTAAGAGAGACTTACATAAATCGGGAAACCTACCATGCTCACAGATAGGAAAACGTCTGTTTCACAGATTGTGAAAATGTCTATTTTACCCAAAGCAATCTACTTATATAATGCAATCCCAATACAAATTCCTGTGACATTTTTTAATGAGTTGGAGAAACTAATCACCAGCTTTGTTTGGAAAGGAAAGAAGCCCCAGATAAGCAAAACACTTCTGAAGAAGAACACACTGGGAGGCCTTTCACTACTTGACCTTAGAACCTATTACATTACCACAGTAGTCAAAACAGCCTGGTGCTGGTACAAAAAGAGACAGATAGATCAATGAAACAGAATTGAGACCCCAGAGACAACATCATCTTCCTATGAACAGTTGATATTTGACAAAGGCCCTAAGACATTAAACTGGGGTAAAAGCAGCCTCTTCAACAAATGGTGCTGGCAAAATTAGATATCCACCTGCAATCAATTGAAGCAAGATCCATATCTCACACTTTCTACAGAAAACAACTCAAACTGGATAAAAGACCTAAATATCAAATCTAAAACGATAAAGCTCGCCCAAGAAAAATTAGGATCAACAATAGATGCTTTAATGCACAATGTAGACAGACTTCAAAATCTGACAAAGAAACTGCAATCATCAGAAGAGAAAATAGATACATGGGAACTACTAAGAATCAAACACTTTCACTTATCCAAATAGTTTATCAGTAGAATTAAAAGACCACCTACAGAATGGGAAAATAACATTTGTTAGATATATAGTCTAACTATATGTTAGACTGATGTCTGATCTCCATAATCTATAAGATACTACAAAATTTCAATAAGAAAAAGAGAAATCATCCAATTAAGCAATGGGCAAAAGAGATGCTCAGACACTTCTCTAAAGAGGAGATCCAGGCAGCCAAAAAACACATGCGGATATGCTCATGATCTTTAGTTATTAAAGAAATTCAAATCAAAACTACAATGAGATACCCTCTCACCTCAACAAGGTTAGCCACGATCCAAAAAATGCAGAACAGCAAGTGCTGGAGAAGCTGTGGAGAAATTGGGACTCTCCTACACTGCTAGTGGGGTTGCAAAACGGTACAACCTCTTTGGAAAGCAATCTTACACTTCCTTAAAACGATGGAAATAGATATACCACTTATTTCACTGCTTGGAATATATACTGCAGAATCAAGGCCATTCACACCAACTGATACATGTGCAAGAATGTTTACTGCAGCATAGTCCATTTGACCCAGTAATTCCACTGCTTGGAATATATCCTGCAGAATCAAGGCCATTTACACCAACTGATACATGCACACTAATGTTTATTGAAACACAGTCCACAATAGCAAAAAGATGGAACCAACCCAGATGCCCAACAACAGAGGTATGGGTAGGTAAACTACAATATATATACTCAGTGGGACACTATGCAATGATAAAGAACAATGAAGACTTTAGGAATCATATTATGACCCAGTTCAACTGCAAGACATTATGTTGAGTGAAAGTAGTCAGTGGCAAGAAGAAAAGTATTGTACAAGACCCCTACAATAAGAACTTAAAAAGATTCATGCATAGAAGAAAAGACTCTTTGATGGCTACAAGGGTGGGGAGGGTGTCTTGTGTGGTTTTCAACCTTTGTTTTCTCTCTTCCCAGAGCTCAAATCTCCTCCTCTCCAGTCCTCTTAGTTTAACCCAAGGCAGCTACAGCTTGTCTCACCTGGTAGACTGCCTGGTCCACTGAGGGACCATAGTCCCCATTGTAGCATACAAAGAGAGCAGAGTTGTCCATAGAAACTTGGGTCTTGTTTCTGCAGTAAAGAGTTCATTGTCTAGTCTCTGAAAGTTCTCAGTATTAATGGTCAGAGACTTACATAAGAATGAGTTAGCATGACTTACTGAGCTTGCAAAGCCTGTTTTTCCTTCACTGACCTCCTCAGAAACATGGTCTGACTGTGACCTTGTATCTGATCTTCAGGCTTGTATAGCAAGTATGCCTTCTGTGGGGAGTTAGAGAACAGCCTTCTCACTTAGGACTGTGAGAAGTCAAGGGCTGCTGGGTTGGAAATTTCCACACCTGTTCTAGTCCCCCAGAAGTAGAAGTGCCCTGGCTGCACCAGGTTTACTGACAAGGTCCCAGTGTTTTCACTTAGCATTCAGTTTCCTTAAAGGCAGGTCAGTCCAGAAGAACTTTACAAGGTGGAGGCACAGAAGAAGGACATCTGATTCTTCTGAGGCACAGCATGCTGTTTCAAAAAGTTGTTTAAGTGGACAGAAGGATGACTTGAGAGACATGTTAATGTTCAAATTCTAGCACCCTATCCCCAAAGCCTCTTTCCCAGGATGCAGCTCAGGACCATGTTTTTAACAAACTTCACAGGTGATACTGATACAGACACATGTTTAGCTACTTTGAGATACATGATTCTAATGAAATTTACTCCTATCTTTCACCCAAAAGGAGTATACAAACCGTAAAGACAAAACTGTATTTCATAGTGCTATATACCAAGCTAAGCCATAGTGCTACATAGTATCACTAAATGTCAAGAAACATACATGGAGATCTACAAATGGAAGAGGGTAAAGTCCTTGGATTGGTATTGGACCTAAAAAGGATAAGGTTCAGATGGAGCATGGTACTCAACACTCAGTCCAGAAGCAGCGACAGCAACATTTGTGGGAGCTTGTTAGAAATGAAGGTTCACAGGCCGTATCTGAGACCTAGTAAATCAGAACATCTGAGGGTAAGGTCCAACACTCCTGAGTTCTAACCCAGTCTAAGCTGTGCTGAGATAGACTGAGACAAGGGGACAGAAAACACCCTGAAAATGGTTGAAAAAATGCATAGCAGACCAGACAGGCTGTCCACAACGTCCTCAGAGAACACTGAGTAATACAAGGACAATGAAATATGTTACCAGCAAGCACGGCATATTGTCTGTCAGGCTGAGTTAGTGGTTTTCTTTATGGAGTAACCTGACCAGAACAACACCTTTGTCCTGTCCTGGTGTGGATTATTCTTGTACTCACAGTCTGTGCTGCTGTAATAAAAACTGAATCTGTGTGGAACAGTTTCTCTTCATTATTCCATGTTTCAAATATAGCTGTCTGAGTAAATTACTGCTAGTATTTAAAGACTACTGTGCTATGTTTTACTATGTTTAGTTTAGATCTAGCATTCCATCTGTAACAATTAATTTTTTTTTCAGAAACTGAAAAAAAAGGAGTATTCTTTGAAAGTAATAAGCCAAAAAATTTCAACTCAGAAATGCTTAATAAGTTATATATGCACCCAATATGCATGTACAAAATGATGTTTCATGATTAAAGAGAAATTGCTCTTAGCAATAAAAATATGAAAATGAATTCCCTAAATTACAAAATACCAAAAACCCACTGCTTTTGAGATGAATTCTGATTCATAGTGACCCTATAGGACAGCATAGAACTTCCCCACTGGGTTTCCAAGGCTATAAATCTTCACAGAAACAGAGCACACCTCTCTCTCACTTAACCATTGGGCTCCTAAATTGTAAAATAGAGGTATATTAATTGTAAAAAGCTTTATTTCAGAAAGCTATTTTCACCATTTGGACTACCAGTGAGAAGTAATCTGAATAAAGAATTAAGGCTTACAACTTTTACTACTGTGAATGTACAGGATAATGTTATACACTGTAATTTGTCTGTAAAAGCTAGAAGAGAGAAGTACCATGCCCTGTGACTGAGCTCTTTCATTTAGTGAACTTGAGTGGTTGTTCACGTGCAAAAGCTACATATCTTGATACTAAAAGAGAAAGGAAATCAGTGCTGTAATGTCATAGTAAATACAGTAAAAATAAATTTTGTAGTGCCTGACCTGCCATCCTGATTTGAGATTTTCCCTTCCTTGTATGTCCAGTGAAGGAGATTTTGGAGAAAATACCCAGCACAGTTATGGGAAGAAGTTGAAGACAAGATGACCAATAGTGTTAAAAAGAGTAGTGTCTTGTGTCATCTACTACCACCACAACTACTTATACTCAACGCTTATTGATTTCAGAATAACACACTAGAAGTTTTCCCAATAATCAGCATCTTAAATTGTACACTTTACTATATTATACTTATATTAAAATTAAATAATTTTCACAGATTTTGAACTGACAATTTACTGCTTAATATAACCACACAGAGCTTTTTCTAGCTGTTGACAACTAAAGAGAAAGGCAGGTTTTGACCTGATAATAGAAGTCAACCATTATTATTTTTGTACTTGTTTTTAAAAATTAAACATCTAACATTTCCTTTGCTTTAAAGCTGTTAAAAATGTCTTTTAAACAGTATCATACTGAAAGCACACCTTGAGAATGCTGACATACTAATTTCTACATCTGAGTAATTCTATAATTAGAATTAAGTTGGTTTGCTGAATAAATTACATGATGCAAGGCAAATATTAACCAGAGACTGAGTTTAGATTTTTTGATTACTAAGACTTGTTTGCTGTACTTTGTGAGTTCTTTCAATTTGTTCCATAACAACAGAAACAAACTTTTTTTTCTCATACATTTTTTTTTTTTATTTAACATAACTGAGTAAAAATGTACATTCACATGTAAATTTACATGCCCCCCTATATGCAGCTTCCACTGCTCTCCCTGTCCGGTGACTGCACACTATTCCTCTCTGCTCCATACGTGTCTCATCCTCCCAACAGTCTCCTTTCCCCACCTCTCCATCCACTCCCCTTCCTCCAGCCAGAGGTCAGCAAGATGATATCCTATAGATGTATAGAACCATAAAGTGCTTCCAATATATGGTTACTCTGCATTGCCAAGTCCATTCCATTCCTGTCCAAAGAGTGGACCTTTGTTATAATTTATGGGAATGGGCAGCATCAGGGCCAGGGGCCATGCTCTCAGAGGAACCCGAAAACCGCTGGACCATCAATTGAGGTCTTTTAGTGGAGATCTCATGTTGCACCTCTTTTTATTCTTGTGTTGCCAGTGAGGCTCCTCTCTGTGAGCTCCGTCATGGCTATCACTGGTGGTGGCCGGGCACCATCCGGTTCTTCTGGTCCCAAGTCGATGTAGGCATCCACTCTTGTGGGTCTCTCCATCTTCTTGGTTGTCTTTACCGCATGTCATTTTGGTCCTCGGTAAGCATCCGTTCCTGCTGAGTTGGGACCATTTGCTGTGTCCTTGGATGGCACCTTGGCAGCTTTGAAGACCCCAGACGCCACTCACCAATGTGGGATGCATAGAGCTCTCTTAGCAAAACGCTAGTTGTGCCAATGGGCCTGGAATTCACCTAAGAGCATGGTCCCCCACCCCCCGCCCCAGCTACTCTATCCTTGCAGTATTGAGTTAAGATGGAAGGAGTACTCAAGTTATGCTGAAGTCCACTTAATGTTGTTCTTTTTCCTAATGTGTGCTGTCACCGCTTTCTCCCAACTAGATTTCTAGTAACTACCTAAACTAAGCCCTCCCCCCCTTGCCCTCCCTCCCCTCCCTTGCAGCTGTCAAAGAGTCTTTTCTTCTATACACAAGTCTGTTTTTGAGATCTTATCGTAGAGGTCTCATACAGTATTTGTCCTTTTGTCGCTGACTACTCTCACTCAACATAATGTCTTCCAGTTGAAACCAGGTTAGGAGATGTTTCCTGGAATCATCGTTATTCTTTATCATTGCATAGTGCTCCATTGAGTATATGTACCACAGTTTACCTATCCATTCTTCTATTGTTGGGCATCTAGGTTGATTCCACCTTTTTGCTATTGAGGACTGTGCCGCGATAAACATTCTGGTGCACGTGTCCGTTGTAGGATATATTCCAAGTAGTGGAATTAGTGGGTCAAAAGGTATATCAATATCCATTTTTTTAAGAAAGCGTCAGATTGCCTTCCAAAGAGGCTGGACCATTTTGCAACCCCACCAACAGTGTAGGAGGGTTCCACTTTCTCCACAGCCTCTCCAGCATTTGTTGTTTTGTGTTTTCTGGATCATGGCCAATCTTGTTGGGGTGAGATGGTATCTCATTGTTGTCCTGATTTGAATCTCTTTAATAGCTAAAGATCGTGAACATGTCCGCATGTGTTTTTTGGCTGCCTGCATCTCCTCTTTAGTGAAGTATCTGTCCATCTCCTTTGCCCATCGCTTAATTGGATGGTTTATCTTCTTTTTATTGATATTTTGTAGTGCCTTATAGATTATGGAGATCAGGCGTCGATCTGACATAGAGTTGCCAAATATTTTTTCCCACTCTGTGGGTGTTCTTTTAATTCTATTAATAAAGTCTTTGGATGAGCAAAAGTGTTTGATTCTTAATAGTTCCCATTTATCTACTTTCTCTTCTGTTGATTGAGGTTTCTTTGACAGATTTTGGAGTCTGTCCTCATTATGTATTAAAACTTCCATTGTTGTTCCTACCTTTTCTTGGATGAGCTTTAGCGTTTTAGGTTTGATATTTAGGTCTTTTTTGCAGTTGGAGTTGGTTTTTGTATAAGGTGTAAGATATGGATCTTGATTCAGTTTATTGCAGATGGATAACCAATTTTGCCAGCACCATATGTTGAAGATGCTGTTTTTACCCCAGTTTAATGTCTTAGTGCCTTTGTCGAATATCAACTGTTCATAGGCAGATGGTGTCATCTCTGGGGTCTCAATTCTGTTCCATTGATCAGTCTGTCTGTTCTTGTACCAGTACCAGGCTGTTTTGACCACTGTGGCAGTGTAGTATGTTCTAAGGTCGGGTAATGAGAGGCCTCCCAGTGTGTTCTTCTTCTTTAGTAGCACCTTACTTATCTGGGGCTTCTTCCCTTTCCAAACAAAATTGGTGATTTGTTTCTCCATCTCATTACAAAATGATGCTGGAACTTGTATTGGGATTGCATTATATAAATAAATTGCTTTGGGTAAAATAGACATTTTCACAATGTTAAGTCTTCCTGTCCATGAGCAGGGTAGGTTTTTCCATTTATCTAAGTCTCTCTTAGTTTCTTGTAGTAAGGGCTTGTAGTTCTCTTTGTAAAGGTCTCTTGTTTCTCTGGTTAGATTAATTCTTAGGTACTTTATCTTCTTAGGGGCTATCACAAATGGTATAGATTTGATAATTTCCTCCTTAACAGTCTAATTGTTGGTATAAAGGAATCCTACTGATTTACTTATGTTTATCTTGTATCCTGAGACTTTGCTGAACTCTTCTATCAGTTTGAGTAACTTACTTATAGATTCCTTGGGGTTCTCTGCATATACAATCATATCATCTGCGAACAGGGAGATTTTAACTTCCTCTTTGCCGATGCAGATGCCCTTTATTTGTTCCTCTTGTCTAATTGCTCTGGCTAGAACTTCTAGCACAATGTTGAATAGGAGAGGTGACAGTGGGCATCCTTGTCTAGTTCCTGATCTCAGGGGAAAGTCTATCAGTCTCTCTCCATTCACGATGATGTGGGCAATTGGCTTTGTATAAATGGCCCTTATTGTGTTGAGGAATTTGCCGTCTATGCCCATTTTGCTAAGAGTTTTTAGCATGAACGGGTGTTGGACTTTATCAAATGCCTTTTCGGCATCAATGGACAAAATCAGGTGATCTTTGTCTTTTGTGTTATTTATGTGGTTAATCACATTAATTGTTTTCCTGATGTTGAACCAGCCTTGCATCCCTGGTGTGAATCCCACTGGGGCATGATGGATTATTTTCTTGATATGTTGTTACATTCTGTTGGCAAGAATTTTGTTGAAGATTTTTGCATCTAAGTTCATGAGTGATATCGGTCTGTAGTTCTCTGTCTTTGTTGGATCTTTCCCGGGCTTAGGTATCAGGGTTATGCTGGCTTCATAGAATGAGTTTGGGAGTACTTCATCCCTTTCTATACTGTGAAATAGTTTCAATAGTATTGGGGATAACTCTTCTCTAAATGCTTGGTAGAATTCTGCCGTGAAGCCATCTGGGCCCAGACTTTTTTGGGTTGGCAGAGTTTTGATGACCTTTTCAATCTCTTCCTTTGTGATGGGTTTATTAAGTTGTTCTGCTTCACGTTGTCATAATTTGGGTAGGTGGTATGAGTCAAGGAATTGGTCCGTTTCCCCTAGGTTTTCAAATTTGTTAGAGTACAGTCTTTCATAGTATTCTGTTATGATGTTTTTGATTTCTGTTGCATCTGTGGTGACAACTCCCTTCTCATTTCTAATTTGGGTTATTTGTTTCCTTTCCTGCTTTTCTTTAGTAAGTTTAGCCAGTGGTTGATCAATTTTGTTGATCTTTTCAAAAAACCAGCTTTTGGTCTTTTCAATTTTTTCAATTGTTTTTCTATTCTCTAATTCATTTAGCTCTGCTCTAATCTTTATGATCTCCTTTCTTCCGGTGCCCGAGGGGTTCCTCTGTTGTTCTCTTTCTACTTGTTCAAGCTGTAGAGTTAGTTCCTTGATTTGGTTTCTTTCTTCCTTCCCGATGTGTGCATTTATGGAGATAAACAGACCTCTGAGCACTGCTTTGGCTGTATCCCATACGTTCTGGTAGGAAGTGTTCTCGTTCTCATTGGAATCCATGAATTTCTTTAATTGGTCCCTGATTTCCTCTATAACCCATGTTTTTTTGAGCAAGATGTTGTTCAGTTTCCAAGAGTTCCACTTTCTATCTCTGTTTTTTCTGCTATTGATTTCAACTTTGATGGCTTTATGATCTGAGAAGATGCTTTGCAATAATTCAATGGTATGGATTTTGTTGAGCATTGCATTATGGCCTATCATGTGGTCAATTCTGGAGAATGTTCCATGTGCACTGGAGAAGAAGGTGTAGTTGTCTGCTGAGGGGTGGAAAGTTCTGTATATATCAATGAGGTTTAGTTGGTTAATTGTGTCAATGAGGTCTTCTGTATTTTTACTGAGCTTTTTTCTGGATGATCTGTCTAGTAATGAGAGTGGAGTGTTAAAGTCTCCCACTATTATTGTGGAGTCATCTAACTCTCTTTTGAGCATAGTCAGTGTTTCTTCAACATATTTAGGTGCTCTGACATTAGGTGCATAAATGTTTAATATAGTTAAGTCTTGCTTGTGTACTGAACCTTTCAGCAGTAAATAGTGTCCATCTTTGTCCACGATGGTGGATTTGACATTAAAGTTGATTTTGTCTGAGATTAGAATTGCCACCCCTGCTCTTCTTTGTTCTTTGTGAGCTTGATATATATTCCTCCAACCTTTACTTTTCAGTTTGTTCCTGTCTTTAGGTCTCAAGTGAGTTTCTTGTAGACAACATATGGATGGGTCGTGTCTTTTGATCCAAGATGACACTCGGTGTCTCTTTACTGGAGCATTCAGTCCATTCACATTCAATGTAATTATTGATAGGTATGTGTTCACTGCTGCCATTGTGATACGTTTATTTTTATGTTGATGTTTTCTCTGTTGTTCTTATTAGTCTGTTCTGAGACACTCTTTTTTGCGAGTTGATTTTTCACCTTTTTCAGAGCTGGTTTTATAGTTGATACTCTTGTGTTAGATTTCTTGAAATGGTATGATACATCTTTGTTGTGCTTTGCAGCTGCCCCTATGAACCCTCTTAATAAACTATTTATAAACCCAATTTTAATTACTACCAGTCTGGTCATCTTCCTCTCCATCTGGAAGGACTATAACGACTGTAGTACATCCCTCTTTTATTATGATGACACCATAGTTTTCATGATGATCACTGGATTGCTTCTTTCCAAATCAAAGCTGTGATTTACTTTGGAGCCTTCCCTAAATGAGTATTGAGTAGTGTGTCGTTCTAAAATATAAAGTTAGTGGTTTTGTTCTTCTAAGCCAAAGCCAAGAACTTCTTTCAGTATTTCTTGTAGTTTGGGTTTGGTTTTTACAAAGTCTCTGAGTTTCTGTTTATCTGGAAATGTCTTAATTTCATTTTCATGTTTGAAAGACAGTTTTGCAGGATATATAATTCTTGGTTGGAAGTTCTTCTCCTTCAAGACTTTGAATGTGTCGTGCCACTGTCTCCATGCCAGCATTGTTTCTGCTGAGAAATCTGACGAGAGCCTACAGAGTTTCCCTCTGAATGTTAGCTTTGCCTTATGTTTCATTTTGTTAAGCTTGATTATAATATGTCTTGGAGTCTTTCTTTTGAGATCTATATTGGGTGGCGTACGACATGCATCTGAGATGTCTATATTCTCTTCCTTCGTGATTTCTGCGAAGTTTTCTTTCAGCAGCTCAGCAACAATACTCTCTGTGTTCTCAGATGTCCTACCCTGTTCAGGGACTCCAATTAATCGAAGGTTGTTCCTCTTAATAGAGTCCCACATGCTTCTTAATGTTTCTTCATTTTTCTTGTTTCTTTTTTCTAATTTCTGCTCATAGACACTGGCATCAGTAGCTCTGTCTTCCAAGTCAGAAATTCTTTTGTCCATTTGTTCCATTCCGTTTTCTTGGGTTTGCATGGAAGCTTCTATGTCTTTGATTTTGTTCTTGATCTGTTGGATTTCAGAGTACTGGTGTTCCATCAGATCGAACAACTTGCTTAATTTTTCATTTTGTTCTGCTGCATTTTGTATAAGGTCTAGAAGGGCCCTGTATATAATCAATTTGTATTCACTTCCTGATGCTTTCATAAAAGTTTCTTCATCTGGAAAACTCCTTGGTCGCTTTGTTTGGGAGCCTTCTGAAGCCATGAGTGATTGCTTGTATGCCACAATTGTCTGTTGCTTTTTGGGTCCCATGTGAGTATATAGAGGCTGGAAGAGGTACTGTGAGGATGGATTGCAAATGTTTCTCTAGGCTGTCTTCAAATGTAAAGCAAAAAGTATCTGACCAGTTCACAAGTCAGTTATGTTTTCAGGTGTAGAGGTCCCTCTTCCCATCTGACAAAGTAAGCGCCACTATATCCAACCCCAGATGATAACAAACTAGTTCAGAATACAGCACTGCTAGTGCCCTGGTGGCCTCTGCTGACAGGGCCTAGCCTTATCCAACAGTGCGTTGAGTACCGGTTTTGTGATAGAAAAGCGCTCTCTTGTGGGCAGGCTCTGGCTCCCAAGCTAAGAGTAAGGTCCAGCTGCGGCCACCATACCCAAGATGGTGTCCTCCACACAGGCAGCAGACAGGGGGGCTAAAGGTGTCTAGAGGCAGCGATTCCTCTGCTTCTGTTGCAGGGCCCCCAATGTAGACAGCACTATGCAAAATCACTACGTTTCCAACGGAGAAGCGCTGTCCCGTTTGCAGGCGCTGGCTCCCAGGCTAAGAACGAGGTCCCGCTAAAATCTCGGTACCAACATGGAGTCCTGCACCCTGACCACGGAGTTCCGCACAAACCCCGCTGAGGCAGCTGCAAAAGAAAAGGCTCAAAGTGTCTAGATTTACAGAGTCCCGAGTCTGGCTCTCAGAATATGGGAATTTTGCCTGCCTATCCCCCCAGCAGCGTGTCTGAGTCCAGCCGCCAGGCAAGGCCCAGCTCCGTCCGCCAGCCGAGACAGAGGGAAAAAAAAAGTCAAAATGGGGGGTTTACCTTCCGTCCGTGAGAGCCGGGGCTAGCCAGGAGCGGGAGTCAGCGAAAGAGAGGAGGTTTTTCGCTGAATGATATAAAGTCCCAATTAACAGCTCTGTGCCGTGTCCTGAGGCTGATTAGGTGCTCAGAAGGCTCTGTTTGATTGTCAATTCAGGTCTTGGTTTCCAGAGGGATAGAAAGAGACGTGTCCTTAGTCCGCCATCTTGACTCCGCCCCCCAGAAACAAACTTTTGATTTTATGATACTGCTTTTCCTCATTCTTTCCTCTGCAAGTGCAGTAAATAATTCTGAGAGAACCCAGTAGGAGGAGTCCTTGCTACAACTATTAAAGGAGAGATGGCTCTTAATATTTCCTGACTGATATTTTTGATATTTTCCTTAAATTTTTTGTAGTTCAACTGGCAAACATAAAGCAAGCTAAGTGTTACCAATTTTACAAACTTACATTACCATCTAAATTTAAGTGGAATAAAGCACTTGTATATGCAGACAATCCAGTGACTAATATCTTCAAAAGAATAAAGATCTAACACAAAGATATAAAGCTTATATTTTATTACAACTTTAATTAAATAGTTTTCTTTCAAAAACATTCCATTTCTACTTGCCGATACCTTTCAAACTACAATGATTGAAGGTGTTCCTGTCAGATACTTCCACAGAAATAGAAAGCAGAGCTGTGAAACCTTATCATTTTTATTCAGACTTCCTGGATGTGTTGTGTTTCTAATGCATTAATTCTGCCCCTTGAGTAAAAATGAGTCTTTGTTATTATTATGAATTGTAAAGTAGCATTTATTAATAAATATTTAATATATACACATAAGGTCTCACACACAGTTCCAGCACACTACACTGTCATAGGAAAAAAATCCCAGACTCAAGTTTAATCAAAAGATATTTTTACTAAGCCAAAAAGAAGAAATCGTTCAAATGCGGGAGGCATTCAGCACTTACTGAATACAAGGACTGAAGGAAACCACTGAATCACAGTCACGGTGTCTATTTTAGAACCCAAAGAAAGTCACCACAAGGGCACTATTGGTAACAGGTCAGTTCATCATAGTGGTAAGAGATATTACAGAAGTGGGGCAGGGATCATAACTATGATACATAAAGAATTATTGGTATAAAAATTTTACAGGATTGGTTTTGGGGTTTTAATTTCCTGAGTATGTGGTGGGTGGGACCGACTTATGATCATATAATCCTGAGTGATATTCACAAGCTGACTATGAAACAATATCAGGACCCCAAACTTTAACTTAAATCAGATAACATGCATCATGGAGCCTTTTCTTCTTTGTTTTACATTTTAAAAAAAAAGTCATTAAGTTGATTCTGATGCACAGTTTTCCTAGAGTTTTACTCAGGTACACTTATTTATTAACCAGCAAAGAAATTTGTTGTGTCGGTTTTTCTATCACATAACTAGGGAATGTTATTTAGTTAATTACCCTGGTGGCATAGTGGTTTAAGTGTTATGTCTACTAACCAAAAGGTCAGCAGTTCAAATCTGCCAGGTACTCCTTGGAAATTCTATGGGACAGTTCTACTCTGACCTATAGGGACACTGTAAGTCAAACCAGACTGATGGCATGAGTTTCATTGTTTCGCAACTAGGGGAAAGGGAAACTGGAACTTATCCTAGTTTTCCTTACAATGGTCAAGCCGTATAAGATTTAGGTGGTCACCCCTCTTCATATTCCTTCCTCCTTTTGATCAAGAATTTCAGCTGGACATCTTTTGATCTCATTGTCATTGTCTTTTGTGTGGCTTCACATTATCTTCAGTATGAACACTATTTCTGGTCCTACATTATCTTCAGCATGGAGTCGGCTTAACTAGGTAATAGCCAGCAAGTTTTATGTCTTTAAATTCACGGATTTTTTTTTTTCCTTTTCAGATTTATTGTCTATACTGTCTGCTGTATACCATCTGGTTCTTCTCCATGCTTTATGGTGGGTTTTATCATGTTGTGTGGATTTAGAATGTATCTGTTGGAAACCTGAGACAAATTGTGAAGGAATTACTTGGTCTTTTCAAGAAAGCTAGTTCAAGGGGCAAGACCCATCTGCCATGTTATAAAAGTATACAGTCAATACACTTCAGTTGTTTTGGAACATGTTTTTGCCTGACCCCAGCTACATATTTCATAATCATTTAACTATGCTAATAACGACTGCAACAATTATAAATAGTTTTTCTACATTTGCAATAATGTTCACAACCAAGATCATATAGTTTGTGGGAGTTAACTAAACAGGTCAGATATCAATGACATCTATATTAGTGTATCCGAATGCAGCAACCATACTGACTGATGGATTATTTGGGGTGAATCCTTTTTTTTTTTACTTCACCAGTGGTGTTTATTCAAGAACAACTGAAGACACTTGCTACTGATTGAGCTAATTGGACATAAGCCTTATCTTTTCAGGCCTCAGCAGTTATACCGAGGTATACTAACAAAAATCAAGGAAAACCGTCTGGAAGAAATAAACACGAGCAACTAGCACGCAAATGACCTAGAAGCTACAATGCAGTCCACTGAAGAAGGGCATATATGAGTAAACAAGAATAGGTGCAACAAATAGTGATAATTAAAATACTAATACTAAAGAAAAGCATCATGACATACAGCATCAGCGAGAAAGAGGGAGATCCTTAATGGGATGGATTTACACAGTAGCTACAATAATGGGTTCAAACATAACAACTGTGAGGACGGCACAGGAGCAGGCAGTGTTTTGTTCTGCTATACATAGGGTCAATATGAGTTGGAACTGACATAACAGCACCTAACAACAACAACAAATGTATGTGTGTGTGTATATATAAAGGAAAGTTTGTAGGTCAAAACACATGGGAAGGTTTATGTATACAAATTTGTCTTATCAATTAATGAACATAACTAAGGTCAGGCACAAAGCAATAATTTTAATAACGTTCATTTACCAAGGGAAATATATTAGCCCAGAGACCTAAAAGGCATGAAAGCATAGCAAAGTCTGAGAACTGTATCTCTATTTCTGTGTCCCCACGTTTGGGAATGAAGGATTTGTAGGCCTGGTCCTGGATCTTGGGATGAATTGTCCACTCCAGATTTTATCTGTTTCTCATCTTGGCTATTTCTGAGTTTTAGTCGAGTCTTTTCATTGGTTGAAGTGTCTAACTAGGAGTGGCTGCTTTCTTAAATTGAGAGAGATGTACCCAGGTCTTAACTCTGCAATTTAATAGCACAAGGAATAGCAAAGAGAACTACATATGGTCCTTTTCAACTAGGTTCCAAGGAGTGTTTTAATCAATATCTTCATATAGCTTTAGTCATCTGGTACTGCTCTAACAGAAATAACTACAAGTAGATAACTTTAATAAAGATAAATTTATTCTCTCAGTCTAGTAGAATACAAGTTCAAATTCAGGACATCAACTCCAAGAGAAGGTTTTTCCCTCTTTGTCAGCTTGGAGGAAGTTTCTTCTCATCAATCTTCCCTTGAACCAGGAGCTTCTTTGCCCAAGGACCCCTGGACGCACCCTGCTCTGGGCGCTACATTCTTGGTGATATAAAGTCCCTATGTCTTTCTGCTCTCTTCTCCCTCTTATATCTCAGAACAGATTGACTTAGGATACTATCCAATCTTGTGGACATCATCAGTATAACTGCCACTAATACATCTCATCCACTCATCGTGATACAATCTACAATGCATAAGAAAACATCATCAAAGAAAAAAAAAACCAAAATGATGGATGGTAACACAATCACGAGAATCATGGCCCAGTCAAATTGGCAGATATTTTTGGGGGCTCACAATTCCATCTGTGACACTGACTCTTGATAATTACTTCTCTTCTTTAAATAAACATATTTCGTGTACTATCTAGTTTAAGTTACTCAGAAAGCTTTTGCTTTAAAGAATGATGTTACAGTACGTAAAAATATTTGTTTGAATAAATTTACCTTTACTCATTTTTAGAAATATTTGGGCTTACATGTGCTTATTTATTTAAAATTTTGAGCAAGTTCTTTGAAGAAATGTGATTTACTAATATCATCCAGAGGTAAGTTATTAAATTGTTGTAACTCTGTCTTCTGCACACTTTAATGAGTAATTCATAATAATTTGTCTTTTAAAAGCTTTATTAAAATAAATAATTTATCCTTTTTCAGTCTAATTTTTAAAATAGATTAATTTATATTAAATTTTTTTTTAGAGTAGCTACTACAGGTCCAGGTAGACAAGATAAAAAACTCAGTCTCATGAAAAACAGTAAGTTCTCAAGACAAAGCAAAACAGAAGTTTCCATGGTATGACTTTGACAATTCACTTTTTTCGCAAGAATTTAGCAAATGTGTATTCTGTGAGTTAGGAAAAAGGAAAAACAGCTGTGAGGAGCATTACTTTTGGTTTCTCACTTTTTACAATAACCTCTGCAATACTTAATTGTACACTTCAGCTGTGAGGAACAGTTACTTTGTGTCTCTCGTCCTTGAAAGTAATCTCCATAATGCCACATTGTGAAAAGTGACCTCAAATGTGCACAAAACCTAAGTTAAACAAACTTTAGTCTGAATTTTTCAAGCAGAAAAACTTAGTAAGTGTATGCCAGACATGGCATCTGTCATCTTACTAAGTCAGCACATGCAATGAAAGAAAGGTGGGCTAAGCTAAAATGTACACTTAAAAAACTCTAAGAAATAATTTGGAGAGGGAATTGTTATACGTTTCGTATGCTAGATGGTGTATTTGTCAGCTCAAAGTTTCAAAACACAGTTAAACAATAGATCAAAAGTTGGAAGTCATTCAAACGGCAAGCAACCTGAAAGTACCTGCCAAACTTGTTTGAACATAAACCTTTAACAAGTTTGTTCAGCTGCAAAGAGGACTTTTACTAGGAGCTCAGAGCTGCAGTTTTTCATTTAACCTGTTGATTTATTTTAGAGCCCCTTTTTTCTAATCCACCGGGCAGACAAGTTAATTGTACTGAGCTCCAAATTTCCCCAGACCAGCCATTTTATTTTGTTCCTAATCTTTGGCAAGCGCATGTCATTTCTCAAGCCAGATGACATTTTCCACTTTACCAGAGTTCAACATGTGTGACCTTAAATTTCAGAAATATACAGTTATAACCACATATCACTATATGACATGCAAATTCCACCTTTGAATAAATCTCAGAAATAAACTGCCTGTACAAAAAAAAAAAAAAACCACAGTCAGTTTCAGTTTCTCCCAAACCACAGCACACAAATCTTTAAATTTACTTCAGTACCAACTGACATAATCAGATTTAGAAAACACAAACACATAAAAGCTTTCCAAGATGTCTGAGAGAATCTGAACAGAAAAATACAACAAAAGGCTTAATAAAAGATTTCAGAAAACTGTACTGTGTATCACGAAGTTCAAATCCAACAGGGCTTACTTTTGTGGGTCCATCAAAATGGTAAGGCACAAAGGGCCCTCTTGTTGGTGTCTTCTCTGTTCATTGGGCCCTCAAGGGTCCTGCTGAAGGAAGGTGGCTTTAGAAGCACATCCTTATCACAGAGTATTGTACAGAAAAAAGACCTCAGAATTAAATTTAATTAAAAGGTATTTTTTATTAAGTCAAGACAAAGACAAACATTGAAACGAGGGAGATCTTCAGCAGGTACCTAGTACAGAGGCAGAAGGAACCCACTGAATCACAGGCATGGTGTCTATCACACACTGAAGAGGATGAAGGAAATTAGCACTAGGTCACAACTGACAGCAGGGCGATTCATCACTACCATAGGTATGACCACAGAGGTGAGAAAGGGACCATGACTCAGATAAGTACATCGTTACAGGTTTAAAATGTCACGGGATTAGACGTGAGCCTTTAATTACGTGGCTATATGGTGGCTGGGGTCAATTTACAATCTTACAATCTTGAGTTGGTCACAAGGTGGTTATAAGAGAATACCAGGACATCAACCAGTATAAACCAGATAACATACATCATGGAATGTTTTCTTCTTTTTTTTTCTCTTAGGTACACTTACTCATTAAACAGCAGAGAAAACTGTTGTGCTGGTTTTTCTATTATCTAACTAGGGAAAAGGGAAATTGGATCTCATCCTAATTTTCCTTACTATGATTAAGCCTCATTAAAATTTAAGGGGTCTCCAATCTCTGTGTCTACATCCACTGAAGATCTATTCTGAGCCCATATGTGTATGCGTTATTTTTGCGTAGTGAGTTATGTTGTATGTAGAATGTTTTCCCCTGTGTGTGAGTATGCCTGTGTGTGCACACGAGTGTGCTACCACTGCTTTGCTGGTCCACTGACATTAATGGTAAGGTGGTCCCTATCATTTATTTTTTTCTTTGAGAAAACCAGCAATAGATTTGGCTCCTCTGGGAAGAAAGATTCCATCTAGTCCTGTATGGGTGGCCATACCACAGAGTGAGCTCAGACCATTTTTAACCTTTGCTGGCACGAGGTGCCTGACTCACAGGTCTTGCAAAGGAGCCAGGTCACCATGAGTGAGGAGCAGATGGAACAGGCAGTAGTAAGACATTATAAACATTTTTGAAAACGGTTCTGCAAAGCCAAGTGGCCTGCGGAGTAGTGATCAGGGAGGAGAGTGAGGGGAGAGAACAGCAATCTGACTTTGAGATTTTCCAGCAGGTGGCAAACACGACCAAATGATTCTGGTATTAAAATCATGGAGCTGGGGGAGGGGGGAGCAGAGAGGGTATTGTGAGGAGGAGCAGATGCTCCCTTGTCCCTGGTCCACGTCTGCCTGTGAATCTGGCAGCCATTTTCCATACTCTATCCATTTGTTTAGCTGAAATCTCAGGCCAGCTACTATGGTACAATCCAACCCAGCCCAATGCAGGATATTGCACAAAAGTACACAAGATGCTATCAGACTGGTACTAAAATACTCATTACCTGCAGGACAAAATCCAAACTCCTTACATGACATTCAGGGGATTCTGTGATCCAGTTTTATCCTACTTTCCAAGCTAGACCCCTACCATGACTTTCCTAAAAGCTTCACTTTACTGAAGTGACCAGTTACTACATCGACCAACCTCTTTCTTACCACCTTGCTCTTTCTCAGCCCAGAACACCCTTCAAGGCTCAGCTAAAAGTCCACATCCTTTGGCAAAGCTCCTCCGGTGCCTCTCAGAGCCCAAGTTGCTATTTTCTTTTGTGCTCCAAAAGCAGTTTAGTTATTTCTTTATTACATACTTTGGATCTAGATGTCTTCTTTCCTGTTCCTCTGTTTGTCTGTAAGGGAAGGCATGCAGCCTTGCTCATGGCTGCACGCACGTTCTATGCTGTGCTGTGCCCCCTACCATTGCTTCCATTGCTGTGATTGCTTCTTCCCCTGCTCTTCACTGACTGAATGCCCATGATTTACATAGCTTCATTTCCATCTGCTTGGGCTTGAATCCTTCATTCTCACTTTCCAGCTGTGCAACCTTGAGCGTATTGCTTAAATGATTGACACTTCAGTGATCTCATTTGCAAAGTAAAGCAACTAACAATCCTACCTTATTGGGGCAAATATGGGGGTCAAAGGAGTTAGTACACCCAAACTGCGCAGCAGACACTGGCCTGGAGGGAGGGTTCAGAATTCGTTGTTAATGTTACTGTTGTTATTGTTATTGTTGTTAGCTGGCATTGAGTTAGCCACAACTCATGATGACCCAGTGTACAGTGGGATGAAGTGCTACCTGGTCCTGCGCCATCCTCATGATTGGTTTTAGAGGGAGCATTGTGTCCCACAGGGGTTTCACTGGTTGATTTTCAGAAGTAGATCGCCAGGCCTTTTTTCCCAGCCCATCTTAGCCTGGAATCTCCACCTGAAAGCTGTTTAGCATCACTGTAGCACAGGCAGATGAACGGTGGTTGTGCGTGAGGTGTCTTGGCTGAGAAACTAATCCAGGCTTCCTGAAAGGCAATAATTCTACAACTGAACCAACAGTATGCCCCTAAACACATTATGTATTAAAATTACCAGTGTTACTATTACTTCAGCAACACTACAAGATCAGTGTCTTCCCAACCTTCACCAAAATCACTAGCCTGGGATAGAGGAGTTGGAATAGAAAGCTGCATTAATTACAGAGCGAATGACCCTGACCTCTCTTGTCTGGCCACTACTTTTAATATTGTTTCTTAAATAAAGGAAAATGGATTTTTTAAAATGTTAAATTATGTAACACTTAAGTTTAAATAACTGATACTTAAAACACTTTCCCTTAGAATATTATAGCATGAAAAAGAGGACTTCCAAGATCAATAAATCTACTTTCTACACTGTACAAATGATGACACTGAGGCACATTCATGCATTTAGCAAATTTATTGAGCAGCTACTATGCGAAAAGTATCAGTGTAGGTAAGTGGATAAGTAAACGAAACTATAGACTGGGAAGTCTGCTGTCATGGTGTGAATTGTATCCCACCCAAATTTATGTCAACTTGGGTTAGGTCATGATTCCCAGTATTATGTGCTCACCCTCCATTTTGTGACGTATTATATATAAATCCTAGCCTCCATGTCTGTGATTACAATCCCAATTGGAAGTGAGCTTTCCTTTTGCTAATGAAGCAGGATTAAATCATATTAATGAGGGTTAGGGTGGGGTGCAACACTGTTACTCAGATTTTGGCCCTGATCTACTGTAAAGGGACTTGCCCTGGAGTGTGACCTGCATTTTATCTTTACAAAAGATAAAAGGAGAGAAAATTGAGGAGAGGGAGAAGAACCTCAGTACAACCAAGAAAAAAGCACCAAGAGCCAAGCATATCCTTTGGACCCATGATTCTTGTGCTAAGAACCTCCTAGACCCAGGGGAAGATTGATGCCAAGATATATGTGTATCTCCAAGGGATATCAGATGCTGAAAGGAGTCAAGGACTTCTCCCAGAGCCAACAGAGAAAGTCTTCCCCTAGAGCTGGCTCCCAGCTGGAATCAACTCAGCAACAATGAGTTTTTGATATTGTGAGAGAATAAATTTCTGTTTTTTAAAGCCAGTCACTTGGAGTATTTTTGATACAGCAACAGTAGATAATTAAGATACTCACTCTTAAACATGTTATGCAGCAGGAAAAAACTTTCACGTTTCTTAACCCGGAGGGGAGCATGACTTTCTGAACTTGTTAGTGACTGTCTACATCTCAGATTTCTTGGTTTCATGTTCAGAACTCTGTCCACTTTATCTTTGAGTCACAGTGTTTTGGTAAAATAGCAATTCATCTTAACAAGAAACTGTTGTAGAAATGTAGAAAAATGCCTTTAACAACCGTAACAGCCCAAGGACTTATCTTCCTAAAAGCAACTTTGATGGCTCTGAGTGTGTTTACATGTTAACTACACCAGTGAGCATCCGCCCTTGTGAAACTTCAAATATAGTAGTTATTCCAACTTTGCTCTGCAGCAGTTGTTTAAGGCCTAAGAAGAATGAGATTGCCCCTTCCCTTCTTAACTGTACAGTTTTTCATTCTCTGTGGACCTCTTGTGCTGGAGTTCATGTTCACTGTAAAGGAAAGATGTGAGGAGAAAATAAATCAAATAGATAATGAAGAAAGGACAATTTGAAGTAAATTCACAATAAATATTTTTTACCTAGGAATAAATGATTAGCCCTATAAGGAAATGCAAATGTATTCCCTAGCTAAGCTGACTATGTTACACATCTGGTTATAGGTTTTATTCAAATTTTATCAGTGGCCTCTCCTATACAAGGAAGATGGTCCCTATTATTAGTTGAGTTCATTCTCAAACCAACTGCAGGTCAGAAAATGAATATTAAAAGTATTTTTAAAATGTATTTAGTATAGTATTCATATTACCTCTAAGAAGTACTCCTAGGGTCACCATGAGTTAGATCTGACTCAACGGCACTTGGCTGGCTAAGAAGTAACAAACCATAATGACCCTTGACCTTTTTGCAAGCCCATTAAAACTTACCTGTACTTCTGATGACGCTTGGTGTTGCTAGGGTAGAATTCTCACATTCTATGCAGGATATGTGGGTTCAATTCCCAATCAATGTACTTGGTGCACAGCCGCCATCTATCTTTCAGTGGAGGCTAGGATTTTACTATGAGGCTAAGCAGATTTCAGCACAGCTTCCAGACTAAGATGGACTAAGAAGAAAGGCTGGGCAATATACTTCCAAAATTTAGTCAATGAATGTTCTACGTGTCAAGAAGGGGGATGGTGCAACACTGAGTAGCATTTGGTTCTATTGTATGTAGGGTCACCAAGAGTTAGAACTAGTGTTGACAACAGCCCCAAACAACATATTTCTGATGAATAATATGTTCTGAAATAAAGAGCATACTAAATGTACCACTCATCTATCAGTTTGTAGCACTGTGGTGGCTTATGTGATGCTGGAAGCTACTGATATTTCAAATACCAGGAGCTTCACTCCCAGTGAACAGTTTTCAGTGGAGCTTTCAGACTAAGATAGACTAGGAAGAAGGACCTAGCAGTCTACTGCTGAAAATACTAGCTAGTGAAAACCTTATAAATAGTGGTGGAACATTATCTGATATAGTGCTGGAAGATAAGCTTGTCAGGTTGGAAGGCACTCTAACTATGATTCAGAAAGCTCTGCCTCCTCAAAGTAGAGTTGAACTTAATGATGTGAATGAAGATAAGTTTTGGGGATCTTCATTTGCTGATATAGCACAACTCAAAATGAAAGAAAGAGCCAAATATCCATTAATAACTGGAACATGGAATGAATGATGAATGAATCTAGGAAAATTTGAAATCATCAGAAATGAAATGGAAGGCATAAACATAAATATCCTAGACATTAGAACTGAAATAGACTGATATTGGCCATTTTGAATTAGATAATCATATGGTCTACTATGCTATGAATGATAGATTGAAAAAAAATAACCGTACATTCATCTTCAAACAGAACTTTTCAAGATCTAGTCTGAAGAATAATACTGCTAGTTATAGGATAATATCGATCTGCCTACAAGGAATATCAGTTCATAAGAATATTATTCAAATTTATGCTCAAACTGCCAGTGACAAAGATAGAGAAACTGAAGATTTTCACCAATTTCTACAGTCTCAAATTGAACAAGCAGGCAATCAAGACACACTGATACTTACTCATGACTGGAATAAGAAAGCTGGAAACAAAGAAGAAGGATCCTTAGTTGGAAAATATGGCCTTAGTGATAGAAACAATGCTGGAGATAACATGACAGAATTTTGTGACACCAACAGCTTATTCATTGCAAGCACTTTTTTAAAAAAAATAAGAGTTGAATTGACATGTAGACTGCACTGACTGGAATACACAGGAATCAGCTACATCTTTGGAAAGAGACGATGGAAAGTTCAATCTCATCAGCCAGAGCAAGGGCAAGTAACCACCAAGAAACAGACCATCAAGTGCTTATATGCAAGTTGAAGTTGAAACTGATGAAACTTAAATTAAGTCCATAAGAGCCAAAGTCTGTCTATTAGTATATCCCAGCTGAATTTACAGACCATCTCATGAACATATATGACACATGGAACACTATGAGTTAAAGACCAGGTGAGCTGTAGGATGACATAAAAGATATCACATATGAAGAAAGGAAAAGGTTATTTAAGTGGGGGTGGGGCCAAGATGTTGGAGTAGTCAAATGCTTCCAGTGACCCTCCTAACAACAAAGACTCAAAAGAACAAATGAATCCACTACATAGGTCTTCGTAGGAGCTCTGAACATCAAATGAAAAGTTGAGAAATTAGACTGAGCAATGGGGATGGGAGAACAGGTCCAGAAATACATAGGATTTTCCACACCTGACCCAATGGTAAATGGCTGCAACCAGGGTGGTGAGCAGAGTAGTGGCATTTGGAGAGATCCTCCTCAGCAAAAGAAATTGACCAGAGAATCCACTCATGGTTCCAGAACCAGTGAAAAACACCACTAGATCATCAAAACCTAAGTCTTTGTTGGCAATCTACTGTGCACAGATCTAAATCTTGCCTTCAAGATAAACCTCTCTTCCTTCTGCCAGCACTTAACCCTCCCTTCTCTGCACTAAGCCTAGCTCTGGAGTCCAATACCGTTAACAAAGCTGGAAGTGTTATTTCTTAAGCCCACCCTATGCCATTCTCTGAGACTTGGAGAGGGAACAATTTACAAACTAGTACAGGAAGGAAAAGAATCCGCCAAATCCCCTGAGCTGGAAACTCAGAGCAGAAAGAGTTCCTTCACCTAACTTCAGACACCATCCTTACAGACACTCAAGGGTAGCTGTTAGCTCTCTGCCTGTCTCTGCTCCTGCAGCCAGATACTTGTGCCTGTGCCTATGCCAAACACCTCTGCACATCTAGGACAGTAGAGGATATCCTACACCACACACTTGATGACTAATCACCTGAACACCTCAGAAGAACTCATATAAGAAAAGTAAATGAACTTATAGGCTTGCAGGTCCAGTAATAGATCCAACCACTTAGTGACAGGACATTGGAGCTTGGAAAGCACAAATAACAAAATTAGCAGGCAGGATGAGCCTATTTTGGTATTTGAAAATAAAATAAAACAAGAAGCTAGAATGCAGTAGGCAAGCATAAAATAAATTAATACAACTTACTGATAACTTAGAGACAACAGTCAATTTCAAATCATTTAAAGAGGCAGACCATGATGAATTCAGATAGGTCCCCCACAAAAACAATCAGATTTCCCAGAGGAAAAGAACTTCCTGGAATTATCAGAGGTAGACACAAAAGAATAATATTTAGAACTCTTCAAGAGATGAGGAAAGAGATGAGGAAAAAAACGCAACAAGACATAATGACCAACTCAACAGGCTGCAAGAAAGTATACAGCAGCAGGACTTAGAAATTCAGAAAACTAATAATAAAATTACAGAATTAGACAATCTAACAGACAGTCAAAGGAGCAGAACTGAGCAATGGAAGACAGATTAGGTAGCTCAAAGATAAAATATGTAATATCAAGATATTTGAGGAAAAATCAGATAAAAGAAATAAAAACTTCAAGAAACCCTAAGAACTATGTGGGGATCTATCAGGTGGAATAATCTATGAGGGACTGGAGTACTGCAGCAGGAGAGCAGGTAACAGAAGACACATAGAAAATTGTGAAAGATTTGGTTACAGAAAATTTCCCATGTATCATGATAGATGAGAAGATGCCTATTCAAGAGTCTCACTAAACTCCATAGACGGTAGATCCCAAAAGAAAGACACAATGGTATGTCACTATCAAACTTGTCAGAACTAAATTCAAAGAGATAATCTTAAAACTGGCTAGGAATAAACAAAAAATAATCTATAAAGGAAAATCAGTAAGACTAAGCATGGACTACTCAACAGAAACCCCACAGGCAAAAAAGTCAATGGAAAAATATATATAAAGCCCTGAAGGAAAAGAATACATCCAGCAAAACTGTTTCTCAAATATGATGGTGAAATTAGGACATTTCCAGATAAACAGAGATTTAGGGAATTTGCAAAAACCAAATTAAAATTACAGAAAATATTAAAGAAAGTCCTTTGGTTAGAAAATCAATAACATTAAGTAACAACACAAGACTAGAACACAGAACAGAGTAACTGGACATCAACTTAAGTAGAAGACTAACAAAAATAAACCAAAGGCAAAACACCGATAATAGGGAAACGAAGATGTCATAATTCAAGCATGGTGAGAAAAAAGGGTCATAAAAGAAAATATCGTCATAGATCTTTCATATGCAGAGGTAGTCATGGTAACATAAAGAAATAAAAGACCTATAAATTGAGAGGAAGAAGTAATGGTGGTGGTAAATATTAATTTAACCTCAAGGAAACTATCCTATCCATGAAATTTAAAAACGAGAAAAACGTGAATTCTTACCAAACAGAAAACCACTAACACTGAAAAAGATGAAGATACACTTAAAAAAAGACTTACCACAGAAAATTAAATGGAACAAAGGAATTGTCTACAATAAGTAATAACAACAAAACAAACAAGGTGACTGCATTAAACTCATACCTATCAATAAAAACACTGAATGTAGATGGATTAAATGCTCCAATAAAACAATGGAGAGTGGCAGACTGAATAACAAAACACGGCCCATTTGTATGCTGGCTACAGGTGACACACCTAAGACTCAAAGACATGAACAAACATGGAAAAAAACATATGAAGCTAACAACATTCAAATAAGTGCAGGAGAGGCAACATTAATCTTTGAATAAATAGCCTTTAAAGCAAAATCCACTACACTGGATAAGGAAAGACACAATATAATGAATAAAGGCTAAACACTCAAGGAGGACATAACTATATTAAATACCTATGCAACCAATGACAGGGTGACAAAATACATAAACTCTAACTGCATTGAAAACAGAAGTAGACAGCTGCACAGTGGCAGACAACTTCGACGCACAACTTTCAATGAAAGACAGAACATCTAGAAAAAAAGTTCAATGAAGACACAGAAGATCTAAAAGTCACAGTCAATCAATTTAACCTCTTTGGCATACACAGAATACTCTACCCAACAGAAGCCAAATATACTTTCTTTTCCAATGCACATTGAACATTTTAAAGAACTGACCACAAATTAGGCCGAAATACAATCCCTCACAAAATTCAAAGCATTGAAATACGGCAAAGCACCTTTTCAGACTATAGTCATAAAAGTAGAAAACAATAACAGGAAAAGGAAGGGAAAAAGTCCAATACATGAAACTGAACATCTTACTCAAAAATTACTGGATTACAGGAGAAATCAAAGACAAAATTAAATAACTCAAAGAATTACATGAAAATAAAAACACGTCCTACCAGAACCTTTAGGACACAGCAAAATTACCACTCAGAAGACAGTTTATCTCAACAAACACACATATTTAAGAAGAAAAACAGCACAAAGAAAGAATTAACCTTGCAATTTGAATAGAGAGCAGCAGAAGAACCCCTTCAGAGCTAGAAGAAAGCCAATAATAAGAACCAAATCAGAGCTAAATTAATTGAAGAATAGAAAAATGATTAAAAGAGTTAAAAAAATCAAATTTGGTTCTTTGAAAAATCAACAAAATTGATAAACCATTGGCCAAACTGACAGAAGAAAAACAGAAGAGGAAGCAAATAACCAGAATAAGAAATGAGATGGGCATAACACAATACATATAATTGAAGTTTTAAAAATTGCAACAGAATAATATGACAAATTGTACTATAACTTTGAAAACTGAGAGGAAATGGACAAATTTTGAGAAATACACTACCTACCTAAACTAACACAAATGAAAGTAGAACAACTAAATAAATGATCACAATTCAATGCTTTGAATTTTGTGAGGGATTGTATTTCAGCCTAATTTGTGGTCAGTTCTTTAAAACGTTCAATGTGCATTAGAAAAGAAAGTATATTTGGCTTCTGTTGGGTAGAATACTCTGTGTATGCCAAAGAGGTTAAATTGATTGACTGTGACTTTTAGATCTTCTGTGTCTTCTTCTTTGAACTTTTTTTCTAGATGTTCTGTCTTTCACAAAAAAAAAAAAAAAAAAAAGCCCCAGTCTGAAAGAAGCCACAAGAAAAAAAATACTGGAACTAATACAAGAGTTCAGCAAAGCATCAGGATATAAGATAAACATATAAAAATCAGTTGCATTTCTTTACATCAATAAAGAGTACATCAAAGAGGAAATCACTGGAGCAACGTCATTTACAATATCCCCCAAGAAGACAAAATATTTAAAAATAAATCTAACCCGAGCAGCTCCTGCTCTCCACTGGCATCTGGCTTCTGGACCTAAACTAGCAGCTGTTAGATTCATAGACCCTTATGTCCTGTCCCCTGACCTGTCAGTCCTGGGTTTGCCGGCCTCTGCAGCTCCATCTCCCCTCCAGTTTAGGATCCGCTGACCTACATAACCAGTGATCTAGAACTCTAGTGTCTGACCTGCTGACCCTGGGTTCGCCGGATTCCATGTCCTGGACTTGTGCCAGGACTTGAGACATTCAGCTTTTACAACTGCATGAGCTGTTTCCTTTATATATAAATCTTTCCTTGTACATATACGTGTTACTGGTTTTGCCTCCCTAGAAAACCCAGCATAAGACAATTTGGTACCAGGAGCGGTTCTAGGGAAACGTAATTGTAAAAATGAATCTTTTTAAGTGGTTCCTGAGCCTGGCTAATAGTAGGCAAGCTGCTTTAGGTTTCTGCACTTACATGGATCTCTTAGTTTCCCACAGTAGAGTCTTATAATTTTCTACAAAATTACGTGAGGATGAGAAGTATAAGGAAATAGGTTGGCTGGTCCTACTTGCTTTAGGTAAACTGTTGAAAGAAAGAGATGAGCTCAGTGCTTTGGAATCAAAGCTCTCATGCCCTGTAAGAAACCTCGAAGTTTCCAAGTGTGCTTTAAAAGAAAACCTCATTACTTGTAATAGCAGAGTCGATACTGCTGAAAGCCAAACCCAGATGCTTATCATTAGAGTGGCAGAATTGCAACGCCAGCTCAGTTGGCAATCTCAAGGGGTATCTAAGTTAAAGCAAAGGCACTGATTGGGAAAAAACGGGACTCTGAAACTTGGAATGGAGACATATGGGCAGATGAAAAGGAAGCTAGAGACACTGGGACCCTAACATCCAGTGAGTCACTCCTGCCAGCAGAACCACACCCATATGAAGGGATTACTTTGTGTTTGTCTACTAAACTACCTTGACCAGGAAAGCCATTATCCCCTCCACTCCAATCTAAGGACATTAGCTGTAGCCCAGCTGCCTCTAAAGACCCACTGCCTGAGTTGTTGCCTGGGGCATGGCCTGAGGCAGAAGTTTTATGAGACTATGCTGAAGGTTCTAAAAACACTTCCTCACTACCAATTTTGGATTCTTGCCTCGTAATCAGGCTTAAGTACAGACTAGTCCCGAAACGTGAAGTACAAAGTGTGACCCAGGAGGAGACAGCTGTACTCAAAGGAACTACTTGACTTTTCTAATACATACAAACAGAAACCCATAGAATGTACTTGGGAATGGCTGCTAAGGGTGTGGGATAATGGTGCAAGGAATATAACTATGGATCAGTCTGAATTTCTTGACGTGGATCCACTGAGCACAGATTCTTCATTCAGTGTTTCAGCTTGAGAAGTTAGGAAAGGATCAAGTAGTTTGTTTGGCTGGATTGCTGAAGCATAGATGATGCAGTAGCCTACACTATATTGAGTTGAATTACCAGACCTATCTTGGTGTACTGTAGAAAAGGTATCCAAAGGCTTAGGGAAATTGGAAAGTTAGAGTGGATTTATTCAGTTAGACCTTCAAATCCAAACAGAGAATGTCCAGAGGACACACCTTTTACCACAACTGTGAGAAACAAGTTTGTGAGGGGAGCTCCAGGATCCATGAAGACTGCTGTGATTGCCACTTTATGTAAATCAGATATGACAGGGGGAGCCGCCCTAGCTGAATTAAGACACCTAACTACAATGGGGCTGACTGGACCCTGTGGTAGTAGGGGTCAAGTGACTGCACCCAATCTACAAAGACAAGGTGGGTGTACTTACAGAAATGGCCAGCAAAGGCAAAATAGTAACTGTAATAGTCTGACTCATATGGACATATGGAATTGGCTACTTAGTCATGGTGTCCCTAGGAGTGAAAGAGATAATGAGCCTACTAAATATTTACTTGATCTGTATGAATGGTTGAATTCTAAGTCAGGTGAACAGCAGTCTAACTCAGATCACCAGAAAGGAGAGTCACAGTCCCTCAGTCAATTCCCAGACTTGAGCATGTTTAAGGACCCACAACCCCTTGAATGAAGGGGAGGCCAGGTCCCTTTGAGCAAGAATCCTAATACCCTGCCAAAAATTTATACTGTTGATCTTTCCCCTGCCCTTCCCCAAAGGGATCTACGGCCTTTTATGAGAGTGACTGTTTGCTGGGGAAAAGGAAACAATCAGAATTTTCAGAGACTACTGGATACTGGCTCTGAATTAACGTTAATCTCAGGAGACCCAAAATGTCACTGTGGCCCACCAGTCAGAGTGGGGGCATACAGAGGTCAGGCTATTACTGGAGTCTTGGCTCATGTTCCTCTCACAGCAGATCCAGTGGGTCCCTGAACCCATCCTGCAGTGATTTCCCCAGTTCCAGAATACGTAATTGGAATAGATATACTCAGCAATTGGCAGAACTCCCACATTGGGTCCCTGACAAATGAAGTAAGGGCTATTACGGTGGGAAGAGCCAAATGGAAGCCACTAGAATTGTCACTGCCTAGGAAAATACTGAACCAAAAGTAATACCACATACCTGAAGGGACTGTGGAAATTAGTGCCACCATTAAGGGCTTGAAGGATGCAGGGGTAGTGATCCCCACAACATCTCCATTCAACTCGACTTTTTGGCCTGTGCAAGAAATAGATGGATTTTAGAGAATGACAGCAGATTATCAGAAACTTAATGAGGTTGTGACCCCCATTGCAGCTGCTATTCCAGATGTAGTTTCATTGCTTGAGCAAATTAATACATCTCCTGGTACTTGGTATGCAGCTATTGATCTGGCTAATACCTTCTTCTCCATACCTGTTTCCAAGGACCACCAGAAGCCGTTTGCATTCAGCTGGCAAGGCCAGCAACACACTTTCACTTGCCTGCCTCAGAGCTACATTAACTCTCCAGCCCTATGTCATAATTTAGTCCACGGGGAATGTGATTGCTTCTCTCTTCCACAAGATGTGACACTGGTCCATTATATAGATGACATTATGCTGATTGGACCTAGTATGGAAGAAGAATCAGTGACTCTGGACTTATCAGTTAAGCATTTGCATACTTGAGGGTGGAAAATTTATCCCACAAAAATTTAGGCACCTTCCAACTCAGTGACATTCCTAAGAGTCCAATGGTGTGGGGCATGTCCTGATATTCCTTCTAAAGTGAAGGATAAGTTACTGCACCTGTCTGCTCCAACAATGAATAAAGAGGCACAGCACCTAGTGAATCTTTTTGGATTTGGGAGGCAACATATTCCTCATTTGGGTGTGCTACTTCAGCCTATTTATCATGTAACTCAAAAGGCTACTAATTTTGATTGGGCCCAGAACAAGAGAAGGTTCTGCAACAGGTTCAGGCTGCTGTGCAGGCTGCTCTGCCACTTGGGCCATATGATCCAACTGATCTAATGGTGCTTGAAGTGGCAGTGGCAGATAGAGATGCTGTTTGGGGTCTTTGGCAGGCCCCTATTGGTGACTCACAGCACAGACCTCCAGGATTTTGGAGCAAAGCTCTGCTATCCTCTGCAGACAACTACACTCCTTTTGAAAAACAGCTTTTGGCTTGTTACTTACTGGGTCTTAGTAGAGACTGAACTTTTAACCATGGAACACCAAGTTACCATGTGTCCTGAGCTATTTATCATGAACTGGATATTGTCTGACCCACAGAGTCATGAAATTTGATGAGCACAGCAACACTCCATCATTAAATGGAAGTGGTATTTACCAGATTGGGCCCATGTAGGACCTGAAGGCACAAGTAAGTTGCATGAGGAAATGGCCCAAATGTCCATGGTCTCCATTCCTGTAACATTACCTCCCACCTCCCAGTTTGCACCTATGGCCTCATGGGGTGTTCCTCATGACCAGCTGACCGAGGAAGAGAAAACTCACACCTGGTTTACAGATGGTTCTGTGTGATATGCTGGCACCACTCAAAAGTGGACAGCAGCAGCACTACAGCCCCTTTCTGGGATCACTCTGAAGGACAGTGGTGAAAGTAAATCTTCCCAATGGGCAGGGCTTCAAGCAGTCCATTTGATTTTTCACTTTGCTTGGAAGGAGAGATGGCCAGATGTGCAGCTGTATACTGATTGATGGGCTATGGCCAACGGCTTGGCTGGCTGGTCCAGGACTTCGAAGGAACGTGATTGGAGAATTGGAGACAAGAATTTATGGAGAAGAGGTATATGGATAGACCTCTCTGAATGGGCCAAAGAAGTGAAGGTATTTGTGTCTCATGTAAATGCTCAAGAAAGAGTGACCTCAGCAGAGGATGAGTTTAACAATCCAGTGAATAAGATGATGCATTCTGTTGGAACCAATCATCCTCTTTCCCTGGCATTGTTCAATGGGCTCATGAACAAAGTGGCCATGGTGGCAAGGACAGTGGTTATGCATGAGCCCAGGAACAAGAACTCCCACTCACTAAGGCTGACTTGGCTACAGCCACTGATGAGTGCCCAATCTGCCAGAAGAGACCAATATTCAGTCCTCGATATGGCACTATTCCTCGAGGTGATCAGCCAGCAACCTGGTGGCAAGTTGATTACATTGGACCACTTCCATCATGGAAAAGGAGGTATTTTGTCCTTTCTGGAATAGATACTTACTCTGGATATAGATTTGCCTTTCCTGCATGCCATGTTTCTGCCACAGCTACCATCCTTGGACTTACAGAATGCCTTATCTACCATCATGGTATCTGTTTTAGTCAGCTAGGCTGCTCTAACAGAAATACCACAGAGTGGATGGCTTTAACAAAGAAAGATTTATTCTTACACAGTCCGGTAGGTTGCAAGTCCATATTCAGGGTGTCCACTCCAGGGAAAGACTTTCCCCTTGTCGGCTCTGGAGGAAAGTCCGGTATTGCATCAGTCTTTGTCCAGGAAGCGTCCTCACGCAAGAACCTCTGGTCTGAAGGACGTGCTCTGCTGCCAGTGCTGCTTGCTTGATGGTAGCGAGGTTCTCAAATTGTTCTTTGTTTCTTTTTCCTTTTATTCCTTGCAAGCTAAAAGCATTAAGGGTGGTGCAAGCCATACTCCAGGGAAACTTCCCCCACAGCAGGAATTCACAGCCCCACCCTAATCCTTTAACATACAGGTTAGCAAAACCACACAATGGAGGACAGTCCCAGGATACTGGGAACCATATCCCAGCCATGTAGCTGCACACATTTTTGGGGGGGCACAATTCCAACCATGACAGTATCCCGCACAGCATTGTCTCTGATCAAGGGACTTACTTCACAGCAAATGAAGTCCAGCAGTGGGCCTATGCTCATGGAATCCACTGGTCTTACCATGTCCTCCATCAGCCTGAAGCAGCTGGCATGATAGAACAATGGAATGACCTCCAGAAGACACAATTACACCGCCAGCTAGGTGGCAATACTTTGCAGGGTTGGGGAAGTGTTCTCCAGGAGGCTGTGTATGCTCTAAACGAACATCCAATATATGGTGACGTTTCCTGTCTAATCAGGTTTCATCAGTCCAGGAACCAAGGGGTAGAAACGGGAGTGACACCATTCACCTAGTGATCCACTTGCAGGATTTTTGCTTCCTGTCCCATAACTTATGCTCTGCAGTTCTAACTGTCTTAATTCCAAGGGAGGAATGCTGCCACCCAGACACACATCAACAATTCCACAGAACTGGAATCTAAAATTGCCACCAGGACATTTTGGGCTCCTTGTGCCTCTGGATCAACAGACAAAGAAGGGAGTTACAATACCGGCTGGTGTGATAGATCCTGACTATGAAGATGAAATTGGTTTGACATTACATAACGGAGGTATAAAAGAGTATGTTTGGAATGCAGGAGATCCTTTAGGACGCCTCCTAGTACTACCATGTCCTGTGACTAAGGTCAGTGGAAAACTACAGCAACCCAATTCCAAAATGACTGCTAGTAGTCCAGACCCTTCAGGAATGAAGGTTTGGGTCACCTCACCAGGAAAGGAACCACGACCAGCTGAGGGCAAAGGGAATTCAGAATTGGTTGTAGAAGAAGGTAGTTCTAAATATCAGTTATGGCCACGTGACCAGTTGCAGAGACAAGGACTGTAATTGTTATGAGTATTTTTGCTTTGTATGTGTGTATCAAATATTTTTGTTTACTTATGAAATATAAGAGGTAAATGCATTAATGCATTCTCAGTTTTACATGTATTGGTCATGTCATGTTAGACATTAGTATGACTTTGTATTCCTTCAGAAACTATGAATGGTAAGGTGAGATGTGTGCAGATACCAAATTGACAAGGTGGACTTTGGTGGTCAGGATTACGTCAACTAGGCTACCCCATGTTTTGCTGCTGTATCAGGTGGCAGGACGGGGCCTGTGGTGGCTTCTCGACCCTCAGCTGTCATCTCTCCACCTTCCACCACCTACTGCTGGTCTGCTTACGTAGCCAGCAGCTCCTGCTCTTCTCTAGCATCTGGTTCCTGGGCCCAGACTAGCAGCTGTTGGATTCATCAACCCTTACAGCCAGTGCTGACCTGCCAATCCTGGGTTCGCCAGCCTCTGCAGCTCTATCTCCCCTCCAGTTTGGAATCTGCTGAACTACACAACCAGTGATCTCGAACTCTGGTCTCTGACCTGCTGACCTTGGGTTCACCAGCTTTCATGTCTACATGAGGCTTGTGCCAGGACTTGGGACGTTCAGCTTCTGCAACTGTGTGAATTGTTTCTTTTATATATAAATCTTTCCTTGTACACACACATGTTACTGGTTTTCCCTCCCTAGAAAACCCAGCCTAAGACAATGGGTGAATGGAATGAATTGAGAATCTAGATACAACACCATCTACCTATGAACAGCTGATATCTGATAAAGGACCAAAGTCCATAAACAAGGGAAAAGACAGTCTCTTTAACAATGTGTTGGCATAACAGGGTACCCATCTGCAAAAAAAAAAAAAAAAGGAAAAAAGGAACAAGATCTGTATATTTCACCGTGCACAAAAACTAATTCAAAATGGATCAAAGACCTAAATATCAAATCTAAAACAATAAAAATCATGGAAGAAAAAGTAGGTAGGGACAACACTGGAAACCCCAGTACATGGCATAAACAGACTACAAACAATGTAATCTACTAACAACGCGCAAACACCAGAAGTGAAAATTGACAGCGAGAACTACAAGGCCTCACTTCAGGAAACCAAAAAGACTTACAAAATTGGAGAAACCTGCCCTGCTCATGGTTAGGAAGACTTATGTTATGAAGATGTCCATTTTACCTAACGCGATCTACTTATACAAATCCCAATTGCAATCCCAATACAAATTCCAGTGTCATTTTTAATGAGATGGAGAAACATACCACTATCTTTGGTATTACTGGTTGTGTAGATCAGCAGATCCCAAACTGGAGAGGAGATGGAGCTACAGAGGCAGGCAAACTCAGGATTGGCAGGTCAGGTGACAGGATTCTCAAGCACTGGCTGTAAGGGTTGATGAATCCAACAGCTGCTAGTTTGGTAAAACAACATTTGTTGTTTTGTGTTTTTTGGATCATGGCCAACCTTGCTGGGGTGAGATGGTATCTCGTTGTTGCTTTAATTTGGATTTCTCTACTAGCTCATGATTGTGAGCATATTCTCATGTGTCTTTTGGCTGCCTGGATGTCCTCTCTAGGGAAGCACCTGCCCATCTCCTTTGCCCATCATTTAGTTGGGTTATTTACCTTTTCCTTGTTGATATTTTGCAGAATACTGTAGATTATGGAGATCAGATAATGGTCTGACATGTAGTTGCCAAATATTTTTTTGCATTCTGTAGGTGTTCTTTTAACTCTTTTGACAGTCTTTGGATGAGCAAAAGTGTTTGATTCTTAGTAGCTCGCCTTTATCTATTTACTCTTCTATTAATCATGCTTTGTTAGAGTTTTGAAGTCTGTCTAAGCTGTGTATTAGAACATCCACCACTGATCCTGTTTTTCTTGCATGATTTTTATTGTTTTAGGTTTGATATTTGGGTCTTGGATTCATTTAGAGTCAGTTTTTGTGTAAGGTGTGAGATATGGATCTTGCTTCAGTTTTTTGCAGATGGATATCCAATTTTGCCAGCACCATTTGTTAAAGAGACTATTTTTACCCCAGTTTACAATCTTAGGGCCTTTGTCAAATATCAACTGTTTATAAAAAGATGGTGGCTGCTGTGGGGTCTCCACTCTATTCCAGTGGTCTGTGTGTCTCTGTTTGTACCCATACCAGGCTGTTTTGACTACTGTGGCAGTGTAACATTTTCTAAAGTTGGGTACTATGAGGCCTCCCACTGTGTTCCTCTTCTTCAGAAGTGCTTTACTAAGCCGAGGTTTCTTCTTTTTCCAAAGTTGGTGAAATGTTTCTCCATCCCATTAAAAATGACACTGGAATTTGTATTGGGATTGCAATTGGAATTTGTATAAATAGATCACTTTAGCTAAAATGGACATCTTCATAAAGTAAATCTTTCTAACCACAAGCAGGACAGGTTTCTCCAGTGCTGTAAGTCTTTTTTGGTTTCTTGCAGTAAGGCCTTGTAGTTCTCTCTGTATAGATCTCTTATTTCTCTAGTTAGATTTCTTTCTAGATATTTTACCTTCTTGGGGGCTATGGTAAATGGTATTGATTTGGTGATTGCTTCTTTGATAAACTATTTATTGATATTAAGCAATCTTACTGATTTACTTGTGTTTATCTTGTATACCAATGTTTTGCTGAATACCTCTTTTAGTTCCAGTAGTTTACTTATAGATTCCTTAGGATTCTCTCTATATACAGTCATATCGTCTGTGAAGAGGGGGATTTTCACTTCTTCATTGCTGATACAGATGCCCTTTATTTCTTTGTCTTGTCTAATTGCTCTGGCTAGAACTTCTAGCACAACGTTGAATAGAAGTGGTGAGAATAGGCGTCCTTGTCTGGTTCATGTTCTCAAGGGGAATTCTTTCAGTTTTTGACCATTCAGGCCGATGAAGGCAATTGGCTTTGCACAGATGCCACTAATAGTGTTGAGGAATTTCCTCTCTATTTCTATTTTTCAGAGAGTTTTTAGGACGCACTGGTGTTGGACTTTGTCAAATGCCTTCGCTGCATCAATTGACAAAATCAGGTGATTCTTACCTTTCGTGCTATTTAAGTGGCTGATCACATTATTTGTTTTTTTCATGTTGAAACAGCCTCGCATCCGTGGAATGAAACCAACTTTATCACGATGAATTATTTTTTTGATATGTTGTTCAATTCTATTGGCTAGGATTTTGTTGAAGATTTTTGCATCTAGGTTTGTGGGAGATATTGGTCTGTAATTTTCTTTTTTTGTGGGGTCTTTCCCTGGCTTCAATATCAGAGTTATGAGGGCTTCATAGAATGAATTTGGGAGTATTCCATTCCTTTCTATAGTGTGAAATAGCCTCAATAGTATCAGAGTTAACTCTTCTCTAAAAGTTTGATAGAATTCTGTGGTGAAGCCATCTGGGCCAGGACTTTTTTTGGTTGACAGTTTTTGACATCTTTTTCAATCTCTTCCTTTGTGATAGATTTATTAAGCCAATTAATTCTCCTTGTGATAATCTTAGTGGGTGATATCAATCTAGAAATTTGTCCTTTTCTTCTAGGTTTTCAAACCCATTAGAGTACAGCCTTTCGTAGTAGTCTGTTATGGTATTTTTTATTTCAGCTGGGTCTGTTGTAACGTGTCCCATCTCATTTCTTAATTGGGTTATTTGTATCTTCTGCTGTTTTTCTTTTGTAAGTTTAGCCAATGGTTTATTAGTTTTGTTGATCTTTTCAAAGAACCACCTTCTGGTTTTGTTAATTTTTTCAATTGTTCTTCTATTTTCTAATTCACTTAGTTCTGCTCTAATCTTTATTATCTGTTTTCTTCTGGTGTCTGAGGGGTTCTTCTGTTTTCTTCTGGTGTTCTCTTTCTACTTGTTCAAGCTATAGGGTTAATTCTTTATTTTGGGCACTTTCTTCTGTCTAGATGTGTGCAATTATAGAGATAAAGTGACCTCTGAGCACTGCTTTTGCTGTATCCCATAGATTCTGGTAGGATGTGTTTTCATTCTCATTTGATTCCATAAGTTTTTTATTTCATCCTTGAGTCTTTTTTGAAAAAAACCTTCTGCATCCCCTTTTGGGTGGTGATGTCTGGGGTCTTAAAGGCTAGCAAGCAGTCATCAAAGTAGCATCAATTGGTCCCAACTCATGTGGAGCAGAGGAGAATGAAAGACACGGGAAAAATATGAACCCAAGAGACAAAAAGGGCCACATGATCTGGAGACTATATCATCATGATACAAGAAGAACAAGATTGTGCATGGCTAGCACTGGTGACTGGCCTGACAGAGAACACAACAAGAGTACTTGACAGTGGGAAAAAAATGGGTATGCAGAGTTAGAATTCTATTAAAAGATCAGATTTGATGGTCCAACAGACTAGAAGTTTTCCTGAAAACATACTTCTCAGACTCTGTCAGCCCAAAGCTGAAACCAGTCCCAAAGCAAACTCTTCAGACAAAGGTTAGACTAGATTATAAGACATAAAATGATACTGGCAAAGAGTGTGTTTTGTGGCTTAAGTGTATACGTGAGTCTAACTGAGCAGCTCTTGTCCAGAAGCAAGCTGAGAAGGCGGAGAGTGACCGGAGTTGGTCAAGTGGACATGGTCATTACAGGGTGACAAGGAGGGCTGGGCTGTCACAAGATGGGGAGTGTGTCCAGAGTTGCATAGCCATATGTGTACAGGGTTTTGCATGACAAATTGACTTGGATTGTAAGCTTTCACTAAAAGCACAATAAAAATACTCTTCAAAAAGAAAGACCAAATATGGTATCAGAAGAGGCTCTACAACTGTCTGTTAAACAGTGACCTCCTAAAATGAGGGAAAGACATGATAAAGCAAAAGAACTGAACAGAAGTTTTCAAAAGCCAGACCAAGAAGACAGAGTAAATATTATTATGAAATGTGCAAACACTTGAAGTCAGAAAATCAAAAGGGACAAACATGCTAGGCATTTCTCAAGCTGAAAGAACTGAAGAAAAAGTTTAAGCCTTGAATTCAATATTGAAGGATTCTATTGGGAAAATACTGATTGTCACAGGAAACGTCAAAAGCAGATGGAAGGAATACACGAGTCACTGTGCCAAAAATAATGGTCAGTGTTCAGTCATTTCAGGTGGTAGCATGTGATCAAGAACTGATGGTACTGAAGGAAGAATTCCAAGATGCACTGAAGGCATTGGTGAAAAATAAGTCTCAAGGAATTGATGGAATATCAGTTGAGATGTTTCAACAAACTGATGCAGTACTGGAGCTGTTTGCCTAAGCTATTTGGAAGACATCTACCTGCCCAGCTGGCTGGAAGAGATCCAAATTTGTACTCATTTCAAAGAAAGTGATTCAACAAAGTACAACAATCAACTACACACACTGTTGTTGAGTCCATTCCAACTGATAGTGACTCTATAGTACAGAACAGAACAGCTACATAGAGTTTCCAATACATGCCTGCTGGATTCAAACTGCCAAACTTTTGGTTAGCAGCTGTAGCACTTAACCACTATGACACCAGGTTTTCCATATCATTTATATCACACACAAGTAAAATTTTGCTGAAGGTCTTTCAAAAGCACTTACAACAGCACATCAACTGGAAACTGCCGTAAATTCAAGTCAGATTCAGAAGAGGATGTGAAACAAGGGGTAAGACTGGTGATGTCAGATGGATCTTTCACGAAATCAGAGATTTACCTGTGTTATTGACTAAGCAAAGGTGATTTGGCTGCATGGATCATAATGAATTATGGATAATGTTGCAAACAATGAGATTTTCAGAACACCTAATTGTGTTCTCATGTGGAACCTGAACAAAGACCAAGAGGCAGTCATTCAAACAGAACAAGGGGACACTGAAGTTTAAAACAGGAAAGACATGTGTCAGGGTTGTATCTTTTCACCACACTTATTCAATTTGTATGTTGAGCAAATAATCCCAGAAGCTGGACTGTATGAAGAAGGATACCGCATCAGAACTGGAGAAGACTCATTAATAACCTCCAGTAAGCTTTATAACACAATCTTGCTTGCTGAAAGCAAAGAAGTCTTGAAACACGTAAGATTGAAGACTATGGCCTTCAGCATGGATTATACCTCAACATAAAGAAAACAAAAAATCCTCGCAACTGGACCAAAAAGCAACATTATGACAAACACAGAAAAGACTGAAGTTGTCACAAATTTCATTTTACTTGAATCCACACAATCAATACCAATGGAAGCAGCAATCCAGACATCGAATGACAAATCTGCTCCAAAAGACCTCTTTAAAGTGTTAAAAACAGATAGATGTTATTTTGAGGACTAAGGTGTACTTGATTTAAGTCATGATATTTTCAGTCACCTTGTATGTGTTGTATGTGTGCAAAAGGCTTTGGACAATGAGTAAGGGAGACAGAAGAATTGGCATCTTTGAATCATAGTGATGGGGAAGACTGCCAGAAGAATGAAAACTCTGTCTTTGAATAGGTACCGTGGCTTGAGTGAGGATGACTTCATCTTATGTATTTTGGAATTGTTTTCAGGAAGGTGCAGTACCTGTAGAAGGACATCATGCTTAGTGAGACAGGAGGTCACCAAAGAAGAAGGAAACCTCCATGAGATGACCCAATAACTACTACAATGTCCTCAAACATAACAAGGATTGTGAGGATAATGTAGAACCAGACAGTATTTTGTTCTATTATACAAACTGAATTGACAGCACTGAATAACAACAACCAAATGATGACTGGCCATGAGATTTCAACAAGCTTTGCAGAGACAGCTATGTTGTAAAGCTAAAAAATGTATTGCTTAATCCAGTTGCCATTGAGTCAACTCTGACTCAATGCGGGTCCATGTGTGTCCGGATAAAACTCTGCTCCATAAAGTTTCAATGGCTGATTTTGGGTAAACAGATTAAGATCTGGCAACTCCATTGTAAATCAGTTCTAAGTCTAATGACCCGTTTTTTTCTTTTTAATTTTATTGCTCCCATTTACTATCAGTATCTTTATAAATCCAATCTTTGGAGGCTGGAAATGTTACATATGAAATTACAGATATACTTATCACATGCATTAAAAATACACAAATCATAAAAATTTACTCCAGTGATGAAGAATTGGATGATGTTGACATTTTATCATTTGCAGTAATAGCTTCACTGGTGGAAGGTCCTGGATCATCTGCATTGTCCCCTGGGAACTGGGATGGTATTCCTATTCGGAAAATCAGTGAGAGTTGTCTGTATGTTCCTTTTCTTTTTATCTTCATATACTCTACTGTAATGTCTCACTGCCTTCTGAATTTGCCTACTGACTCCACAAAGCTATCAGTGTTTGAGTCCATATTTTCAAGTAATTGAAGCCCTTTATTTAGGTTATAAAGCTACAACTATATGGTAGTGTTATGAAGAGTAAATCATAAAATTGACATCTTCAAGTAACTATCTAGGAACAATAACATCAAAAAATTACATGCTGCAACCTTGTATGTAGTATGTATTACTAACAATAAGACATGCAAAAAGGAATAAATAGGAACAGGAACGGTGGTAAACTTAGTTCCTCATAACTGTAATACATTGTAAGTTGAGGACCAAAAAGCTTCAGATTAAAAAAAAATGGAATATGAAATGAAATAAATAATGAACAAATAGGAAATCAATAGACATTCTGACGCTGAGAAGAAGAATTATTTTATTATTTTCAAATTAACCCAAAGGCAATAAGAGAAAGATAAATTTCAAATAGAGGTAACTAACAGGCTTTTTCCTTGTCTGGTAACTCATTTTGTGTGAAGGAGTAAGTCATGAGAACTTTGGAAAACTTTTACATGCTCTGCTGATTTGACATAAAACGTCTACATCAATGAAGTCTTAAATTTTTCAGAATAGCAAATTTGTATATGAATGTGTTAGCATTATTTTTTAGTTCACCATCTGTAAGTCAGACCAGAGTTCCAAAGCGTGGCATAGGTGTTAAGGTGGTAAAAAGGCAGGTAAACAGGGAACAAAAAAGATACACTGGGAGATTTTTGAATTGGCTAGTGGGCGTTGCCTCTCTTTGTTTGGGATCAATGGCAAAATCTGAACAGTTTTAAACTGATTGGTCAGGTCCAGATCGACTAGTCTAGATTTGCATTTCCAGTACAATCCGTTGGTTGAGTGGATTTTGGCTCCTGAGGAAGTTAGACATTTATCTGAGATAGAAATTTAGGTTTTGGTTTGCTGACATGGGGATCAGCACAAATGGTTGCATTTTGGACCTCATTTGGTAAGGTGATCAGAAGATAACTATGAATGACAGATTAGGGCCTCACTCCTCCATCAAAAAAAATATACAGGAAATAACTAACAATAGAATGTTATTTTACTGGATTTCCTGATAATTGTGATATTTGTCAGCTTTTTTAAACACCTGAAATTGCTTTCATTTTCTCATTTTAAATAAATGTAATTTTGCATTTGTAATTTCACATTCCTTTCCAAAACTGAACAAACTTCATACTCCACAAAATGTAGATCCACTTTGGAGACCAGACTCTCTGCTAAACTGTCACAAGGACCACTCTATTCTTACCATGTGAGAAATAGGTACCACTATTGGTGTCTTCATTCAAATATGAGGTCACTTGACCTGGGTTACTGGGTTATCTAAGAGGCAAAGTGGATGTAAACCAGTGTCTAATCCCAAGGCCTGTGCTTTTTGTCATAGGACAAGGATTCTCAAAGTCTAGACCATGGACCAGAGGCATCAGTTCACCGTGAGAATTTACTAGACCTAATGCTTAGCAAAATGCCCAGTAATTCCCATTTGAACAAGCTTTCCAGAAGATTCTGATGCACACTAAGGTTTGAAAACTTCTGCCACAGAATACAGTTTGCCTGGAAGACCAACTACGAACATCCAGCTTCCAAGATGACAGCACCCACCCGTCATTACAATCTGTTTTAGTATCCCCTGGAATAAAAGCAATAACTTAGGGAGCAACAGAACAATGGAAGTTGTATCAGTTCTTGAAATGAATTTATTCTCTGTTTGCTTGCCAAGAATAGAGAATCCTATTGAAAAGCATGCTATTATTGCTGACTGTTAAAGGATCTGTATTCTCTTCTAATTCTTTAGCTAAAATAGTGTAGTATACACTATAGTATAATATACTAACAGCGTAGTACACAGCCAATTGTGAGGAAGCCTTGTCAGATTCAGAAATATCCTTTCAAGGACAATTCTAGCAGTAAGGTGACATCTCGTGGACTGTGTGAAAACTGCAAGAAATAGTATGCCTGTGAAGAAATACTACGGCTGTGCGTTATGGTGTTCCTACGTCCATATGGTGGGCAATATTAGATGTGGTTCTTTGGTTGGTTTTCCTACAATTGTCACAGACTAAAAATACATCTATAAAAGACAGCGAATGCTGGAAAAATAAAACTTAGAAACATAAAAAATGTGCAAAGTGTGCAAAGTGTTTTGTTTTTAGATTCAAATTGCTATAAAAGTTTTTTTTTTAACACTTCCCAATATCCGTCTTTATTTAGGCTTACATTTGAGTAGCATGGTATTACTTACTGTGCAAGTTGTATTCCTAAGGGCCTACTTTATAGAAAGAGTTTCTGTTGTCAGCCAACCAAGAAAACAAAAGCATATTTCTAGATGCAAACACAGCTTCTGTGTTTGTCTGAATGGACACCCATCAGCCTTAAAAACCTCTACCATAGAATGCAGTTTGGGTGTAGAATACAGACTGGGTGAGCCCTCTCCCTAATCTCTTGGGTTCATAAGGTATCCAGTGTTAAAACAAAAATCACACTAAACCAGTAGTAGAAACTGATTGAAGTTTATTTAATATATGATTTGCAATTTGGGATAGCATTTTAAAGTTGGGTGCCATCAAGTTGGTTACAACTCATACCAGCACTGTGTACAGAAGAGCAAAACACTGCCTGACTCTGCACTATCCTGATAATCAGCACCTTGACTACAGAGTCAAAAAACATTTCAAAGTTGAGAGAACCTCCCAAAGATTTTTGTATCCCATCTTAGTGGCACTGATGTGGAAAAAGAGCTAGTACATAAATGATAAATAATTTGTGGTCAGGAAGAATTTCATACAGTATTGTCTTGAAGAACAATTAAAATAATTATAAATTTACCTAGTACTTATCTGTACTCTAACTTTTGGGGTCCTAAAATTGAGTAAATTCTTCAAAAGAGCACAGCATCCAAGAAACAGTCTTCCTGGTTTATTTACATCAATCTTGTTGGACTCAAAGGCAACATTTAGAAACCAGTTGATTCAAGGCTCAAGATCCAAAAGACCTCAAAAGCAATAGCCTGGTTGAATCACCCTAACTCTATAGACCCCAGAAATCCAGATTCCAAGAGAACTAGAGTGTTTCTCATTGATATCTACCTTAAATTTGTACTTGTTACTTTTATGTTCTTTTGTCTTATTCTCCTTTTAGAAAGGAGCAAGAGTTTCAGTCCCTTAAATAATCTGATGCTGTGAGTTAACATTAGGATATTAAAACAAACAAAACTCTCGTTACGTGCATCCATTTCTCTTTTCCTCACTGCTTAACTTGCATTTCACATTTTGGTACTGTTTATATGATGTCCAGAAAACAGCTGAGTGGTGAAGACTTAAAAACTCTCAAATTAAAGTGGATATTATGTTCATACAATGACTAAAATAAAAATATTTGCTTGTAGCTTATTTTGTGTTAATCTAATTGACCAATCAACTCACTTGTTAGAGATAAGTCAAACAGAAATTAGTGGCCTCATGAACACTCTTGAAAGCAGATATAATGACCCATTTCCATAACTAAACGATGCAATGGTATCTGAAAGAATGGAGAATAAATACTTAAAAAAGACTCACAATTACCAAACTGGGAAACTGTGGTGGCATAGTGGTTAAGGGCTATGTCTGTTAACCAAAAGGTCATCAGTCCTCATCTGCCAGATGCTACTTGGAAACTCCGTGGAGTATTTCTACCTTGTCCTATAGGGTCACTATGAGTCAGAACCAGCTTGACAGCAGTGGGTTATTACCAAGTTACTTAAAAATGAGCTTAAAAAAAAAAGAAGCAAGTTATCAGTTATCACACGTAACAATTATTTAAGCATAGAATTTATGATTACTGTAATACAATTTGTGGTAAATTGAAATGCTGCCTTCTATTAGGTATTCCTCTCTAGATCACAAGTAGTTTACAACTTTTAAAGTCTGCATCCTTTGAAAGAAGGTTGAAATTTCCCATACTGCTCACCAACAATGTAATATTGGTTGAAAAAATCAACTTTTGGATGAATTGTTTTCTAATGTGTGGATTTAACAGACTTTGACAAAACACTATTCCTTTTAGTTTTCAGTTATAAATTATAAAGAGTATCTAGCTTTATTTGATTAAATTATTTCTGGGGAAAGTACATATTTCTGTCTGTTGTGAACTATTAACAGTCCTTGACAAATTTGAAATAAATATTTCTCAAACATCAAAATATAAATTGTGACAAAAGTTTTGAGCTATAGAATATAAATTTTTTTTCATATGCCTCTGTGCCATCATTATAGAAATCCATGAAAATCATAGTTTGAAATCAGATTCTAAAGGAGAGAAAACTTGCTTGCATAGTTTTACTGGACTGGGCTAGATGTAGGAGGTTAAGTGGACTGGGGACGGGGCTTCTGAGAAGAAACCAGTAACCAATATTGCTACCTGCATTCTTCAGAAAAGGGCACTGAGACTCTGGGAGGAGAAGGAGTCTGTCTGAGATTAAAAAAATATAAATGACGAGTGATTGCTTCAGCTGTTTAGCCAGTGCCAAGACTGTAAGCACAAACATGAATAGTAGAATTGCATTCCTATCTCTAGGTGCTATTAAAAACCTAAAAGCTCAGAGACACAACAAAAACTACGGTAACAGACTATATTTATTGTGAATAGATATGATTCAAATCTGGCAGCACCAAAATGAAAGTACTGGAAAGGCTTTCCAAAGATGGGATAGTGAAAACAGGTTATTATACGTGTGAGGACCGGGCGATGTTGTCTCCTGAGGGCGAAAAATTCCTTCCATGTTGGTTTCTCAGGAGATAGAGTCAGAGCACATGCAAGTTTTCAGGATCAGAAAACTGCCTTTTCTGTCAAGTCTTCTCACTCGTAATGATCCTGTAGGGACAGTGTTTCTACCACAAAGAGTTTCCAAAGAGTTCTTGGTGGACTTGAATTAGCAATTTTTTAGTTGACACCCATAGCACTTAGCTGCTAGCCACCAAGTTTTCAGGGTCAGTGGGTTGTTAAAACAGAATTATTAAGCACATGCCATATATCCTAGAACACAGCTTCCAGTCAGACTCTAGAATTCCTGTTTCTCAAAACTAATTTCACATAGATGATTCTCACAAAAAGCTCAATGCCTAAGGCAAATAGTATCCACTAAGCTCCTTACTAGACTGTATTTTGACCTGAGGTTAACTCCTGAAAACCATTTCCTTCAAGGCTGAAAGTTAAATAAGACACCTAAGAGCAAATTGCCAGGTCCTTCTTCCTAGTCTGAAAACTCCACTGAAATCTGTCCATTGTGGATGACCCTGCTGGTACTTGAAATACCTGTGGCATGACATCCAGAATCACAGCAATATGCAAACCACCACAGTATGGCAAACTGAAAGACCCATGGTGGGCACATTTCAGAGGAGTTTACAGATTAAGACTGTCCTTAGCTTCCACAGTAAGGACCTGGCAATCTAATTCCCCAAAAAACGTGATTAGTGAAAACTTTGTGGATAATAGTAGAACATTTTCTGATGCAGTGCTGGGAAATGAGCCCCTCAAGTTAATTAACCTTAATAATATCAGCTGAGTAAAGCTTTGAAAACTTCGTTTGCTGATGTGGCACACACAAAATGAGAACAACTACAAATATACATTAATAGCTAGAATGCATAAAGAACAAATCAGTGAAAACTGGAAATAGTCAAAATGAAATAGAGTGCTTGAAGATTGATATTCTACATGCTACTGTGCTGAAATTGAATAGTATTGGCCAATTTGAACCAGAAAACCATGGTCGTGGATTAAATTTCTCTTCTAAAAATTGTATATCAATTTGGCTAGGCCATGATTTCCAGGGCTATGTGATTGTCCACCATTTTGTCATTTATGGAATTTTCCTGTGTTGGAAATTCTATCACTATGATTTAGTAAGGTGTATTACTGGTGTGTTGGTGAGGTCTGCAAGACTAGACAATGTCTTTAGCCAACCTCTCCTGAGATATAAAAGAGAGAAGCAAGTAGAGAGAGAAGAAGATCTCATACCATCAAGAAAGCAGTCCCAGGAGCAGAACACGTCCTGAGCTGATATGCTCCCAGACACAGGGAAGACAAATGCATCACAAGGACCCTCCTCCAGAGCCCACGGAGAGAGAAAGCCTTCTCCTGGCACCATGAATTCTCACCTACAATACTGTCAGAGAATAAGCTCTTTGTTAAAGTAATCTACTTGTGGGATTTCTGTTACGGCAGCAGTGGATGAATAAGACAGTCTACTACGCCAGAAATGACAACTGAAAAAGAATGCTCACATTCATCATCAAAAAGAACATTTCAAGACCTATTCTGAACTACAATGCCATCAGTGATAGGAAAATGTCTATATGTCTTCAAGGAAGACCAGCTGATACAATTCTTATTCAAATTTACCTACCATCCACTAATGTCAAGAATTAAGAAATCGATGACTTTTACAAAATTCCAGTTTGAAATTGATCAAACAAGCAATTAAGATGTGCTGATAATTATATTAGAGTTCAAAAACTGGATACAAGAAGAAGGATCAGCAACTGGAAAATTGGTCTTTGTGACAGAAACAACACCAGAAAATGTATGATAGAATTTTGTGAGACCAATGACTTTTTCACTGGAAATATATATATATTTTCGACAACATAAATAACAACTATGCATGTGAACCTCACTAGCCAGAATATCCAGTAATCAAACTAACTACATACGTAAAAAGAGGTGGCTGAGAGGCTCCATATTATTAGTCAGAACAAAGCCAGGAACTGCAGAACAGACCATCAACCGCTCATACCCAAGTTCAAGTTGAAAATAAAAATTAAATAAGTCCACAAGAGCCAAAGTCAAACCTTTAATATAGCCTGTATTTACAGACCCTCTCAAGAGCAAATTTGATATATTGAACACCAATGGCAAAACACAGGATGAGTGGTGGGATGACATTAAGATACCATACCTGAAGAAAGCAACAGGTCATAAAAAGAATGGAAAAACTAAAATGGATGTTGGAAAAGACTCTGAAACTTGCTGTTGGATGTAGAATACCTAAAGCAAATAGAAAAAATGATGAATAAAAAGAGTTGAACAGATTTCAAAAAGCAGCTCAAGAAGACAAAGTAAAATACCATAAAATATGCAAAGATCTAGAGTTAGAAAACCGAAAGGGAATGTGTTCAGCATTTCTCAAGATGAAGACACTGGGGGGAAAATTTAAGCTTCTAGTTGCGGTATCAAAGGATTCTGTGGTCAAAATAATGAATGACTCAGAAAGCATCAAAAGATGGAAGGAATACACAGAGTCATTGTACCAAAATGAATTGGTGGACATTCAACCATTTCAAGAGTTAACACATGATTGTGGTGCAACTAATTACTTAATATGGCTCCGGCCACAGACTGTGAATTACAGAAGATGATTGAGTGCGCCTACGCAAATAAAGTTTACAGAACCTGCAAGGGTTGTGATACATATTCACTAGGCCATGATTCCCACTATTGCATTGTTGTCCTCAATTTTGTGATCTGATGTAATTATCCTCCATTTTGAGATGTATTGTGAATCCTAGTCTCTAGGTATGCATTTGTGTTAATAAGGCAAGATTAAGGATGTATTTTGAGTCACCACCTTACTAGAGAGTGTAACTCTAGTGCTAGACTTACTGAGTTCATGCCCTTCCCTGGGGTGTGTCCCATATCCATTGTATATATGTGGGTGTTTTAGCCTCCTCTCTCTCGCTACATCTGAACCCTGCATCCAGCTTATTGTTGCTTGATTTCCAGTTCTTAAAATTTAATTCAGCTGACTGCCAGTTGGCCTGCCAGTTTAGGGATTTGCCAGCTTCTGTAGCCCCTGGGCCAACAGTCTGTCTTCTGACCTGACTCACCAGCTTCCACAGCCTTTTGAGCAAGCAGCCTGTTACCTGGCCTACTGGTTTAGGTTCATCAGCCCTTGTGGCCACATGGGTCAGCAGAAACATTTACTCTGATGCCTGACCCACAGATTTGAGATTTGCTAATCTCCACAATGGAATGAGTCATTTGCTCAAGATATAATTTATGAGTTCTGTTAGACATTATAGAGAAGTATGGAATTCAAAGATGAAAGGGAAAGTACTGAAGGAAAGATTAGTAGCTGATGTTAGATATAATGGGGTGGGACAGCAGTATGGAAAAGTTCGGCATTTGGAATAACTTTAATCTCTGCCTCATAGGAACCAGCTTTGTGCTATTCCTACAAAAGGAATTATTTTGAAAACTATTCTTTCAATGATCAAGAGCCAATGGTACTGAAGGAAGAAGTGAAACCTGCAATGAAGGTATTGGCATAAAACAAAGCTCCAGGAACTGATGGAAAATCAACTGAGATATTTCAACAAACGGATACAATTCTGAAAGTACTCACTCATCTATGACCAGAAATTCGGGAAACAGCTACATGTTAACTACCTGGAACATAACTAGTCCAAAGAGAGGTGATTCAACAAAAGGTGGAAAACATCTAACAATATCAATAACATCACACATAAGTAAAATTTTGCTGAAGATGATTCAGAAATGGTTGCAGCAGTACATTGACAGGGAACTGCCATAAATTCAAGCTGGGTTTAGAAGACAACATGGAATGAGGAATATCACAGTTGATGTCAGATAGATCTTGGCTGAATGCTGAGAATACCGGAAAGATGCTTACCTGTGTTTTATTGACTACGCAAAAGCATTCGGCTGTGTGGATCATAACAAATTATGAATAAAATTGCAAAGAATGGGAATTCTAAAGCACTGAAGTGTGCTCATGCAATATTTAAATACAGAACAGAGTTAGTCATTTAAAAAAAACAAGGGGATACTGTATGGTTTAGAAAATCAGAAAGATGTCCATCAGGGTTGCATCCTTTCACTACATTTATTCAAACTATATGCTGATCAAATAATTCAAGAGTCTGGTCCTGAGATTTGGGGAGGGATTGTATGCATCTGATGAAGGTTTGGAAGAGTAATGTAGTTCAGCTGCCCATGGTGCTTGGATAATTTCCTAGTAGAGTGTCTGTTGAGAAAGGCAGGCCCTTTACCTTTAGCATATGCCCAGTGGATGGTGGTCTGGTTCTGTGTCTCCCTAGTGACTGGAAGTGCAGTGTAAGCCCTTGGGGAGAGGGACAAACAGATTCAGCACTTCTGATATTTAGTGGTGTGGTTCAGGAGACAATAAGTTGAGGATGTCAAGTAGGTGGGGGGGTAGTATATGTGGAGGCCTTGGTAGAGAAGGAGCTAGCTATGAAGGCGGGGCATTATAAAGAGATAGAGGAATCTGTTTCTAACTACCAGGAGATTTCCTGTCACGAATAACCAACAAATTTCCCCTTACATACTAGTGCTAGACAAGAGAAAGTATAGCTTCATGATTTTCTGGTGGGTTGGGGATCCAGAGATTGAAGAAATTAGTCAATCCCATGAAAAAGAGATTTGACTCAATAGTGCACAAGGGGAATGAAGCAATAAGCTTTTTCTTTCTCTGGACTGAGACTGCAGGAGTTGGGAGAGAGTAAGATACTGAAGTAGAGTTACTGAGGAGACTTTCTGTCCCTGGATTTCAGAGAAGTTTAACATAAACCATCACCTCCTGCCACATCGCTGGATTTCAGAAAGGCTTTTGCATAAGCCATTACCCAAAGACAGCCTACAGAAATTTGAACCACAAACAAAACTTTATGCCTGCCACCTACACCCTCCTAAGCAAGCCTTTCCCTTATCAAAGACCATAAACAAACTTTACCCTCTTCCCTTTCTCATCAACATTTCTTCCTTATCAGACCACAAATGCCCTTACTGGAATTTCCCTCTCCTCTTTGTAATTTTTTTTTTGCTTATCAAATGATAAAAACCCTCACCCCACACCACCTCATCGGAATTTGAAAACTATTAAAAACTTGCTCTACTGGCCCGGGCAGAGCTGAGCCAGCTCTCAGCCTAGACCCTACTCTCTTTCTCTTTGAATAAACTTCACTTGGACCCTCAGACTGGTGTGTCTCTGCCTCTGTTCCACGCTGTTCACTTCCCAACATTTTTGTGCTGAAACCTGGGACAGAGGGGAACAAGGATACCCGCTCCAAGGTCCTATCTTCTCTTGGACCCTTGCCACAGCACTCTGAATGACCAACAGTACGTGGACAGAATTCTAAACCAGTGAGTTTACAGGGGAGATCTCACTGGGAAGACTTGATAACTCTTTTTCATTTCTGTTTTTTCTGTTTCTCACAAACCCCAGTGCTAGGTCAAGGCTTCATTTGGCGGCCCCAAAAGGCTGGTTTCCTGCCCTTCCCATCTTCACTCTCTGGGGACTCCTGGACAGGAGTTGTTCTATCAAAACCCAGTCCCCAGTGAAACACAGAGACACCTGACTCTTCCTGGTCAAACTAGTCTCCTCTGCTTCTCTCTTCTTCCTACTCACCTTTTACGCTATGGGAACCAGCCAGTCTAAACCCCCTAAGGACACCTCCTTGGGATGCCTTTTAAAAAATCTAGGTAACCTGGGACTCTAGAACCAAATGTGATCCAAACAATTATTTTTTCTTTGCAATACAGCCTGGCCACAATACAAATAGAACACCTAAAGCCAATGGCCCCAAAATGGCACTTTTGACTTCACAATTCTCAGCAACCTAGATAATTTCACAACCCATAAAGGCAAGTGGCAAGAGGTCCCTTATATCCAAGCTTTCTTTTTCCTTCCTAATCGCTCCTCTCTTTGCCAAACCTTTACCACTTTTCATATCCTTCTCCTTAATGAAAAGCCTCAGCCTTCTAAGCCACCACTTCCTGAACATGATTTCAATCCCTCCAGCCATGCCTCTCCCCCTCTTTATACTTTCCTTTCTCCCTTAGCTCTGGCAGACTCTCCCTCCCCTTAGGAAACTCTACTTTCTCATTCTATGCCAACCCTCCATCCCCGTTCATGCATGACACAACCTACTACCCACTTGAAATCTGTCTGGGACCACTCTGCTGACTCCCTATTATCCCCACATACTAGGTCTAGGGAACAACTCCCTGAATCCATTTTACCCCTCTGGAGCTGAAGGCATCATTCAGGTACATGTTCCCTTCAATCTGGCTGACCTATCCCAAATCAAAAAGAGGCTTGGGTCCTTTTTATCTGGCCGCTCTGATTTTCACAAAGAATTCCAGTATCTAACCCAATCTTGCAATCTTATGTGGTAGGACCTTTATGTCATACTCTCCTCCACGACTCCCCAGAGGAAAAATCTTGCGTCTGGTCCACTACTACATCCTTTACTGATTCACTTCATTCCCAAACCCCTAACCACCAGCCCCTGGGATGACAGCTGTGCCCTCCACAGACCCTAAATAGAACTACCAGTCTGACTCACCTGACCTCCCTGCTTCAGCCCATCTTATCACCTGTCTCCTAATGGGGATAGAAAAGGCGGCACACAAAGTGATGAACTAAGACAAAATGAAAGACATTATCCAGAAGGCAAATGAAAATCTAGCCAACATACTAAACAGACTCACAGAAACATTAATCAAATATACTAATCAAGACCCCACTCTGAGGCAGGACAGCTCTATCTAAACATCCACTTTATTTCCCAATCCACTTCAGACATCTGAAAAAACTCCAAAAGCTTGAAGACAGTCAAGTAATTCCCCAAAGGGATCTTTTAAAATTGGTCTTTAAGGTCTTTAATAAGAGAGAGTAGGAGGATGCCCAGGAAAAACAGGCAAAGTATCAAATGCTGACCTCAGCCTTTCAAGGAAAAAGCGAAGACTGCCCAACATTCAGAAAAAAAAATCCAACATAGCTCCTCACAGCCTCCAGGTCCTTGGTTCAATGCAGGAAGCAAGGCCACTGAGCCCAATCCTTCCCAAACCCTAGAGCTCCACCCAAGCTGTGTCCAGTCCCAATACAGCAGATCCAGAGGATGGTCCACAACCTTACCCACCTACAAGTGAACTAGATTCTGCTCCTCCAAGAGATTTGACAAGAAAAACAAGCTTTGGACCCCCCTATTTATGCCAGGAGGCCTGTGGACCCCCTGATTACCCATATACCCTATGATAAGTCAACAAACCTTGTCAGCAGGAAGCAGCTAGAAAGGTAATGATACCCCTCTGCCCCTAAACCAAAAAGTCAGAAATTGAGGCGACTCTGTCCCTGGATTTCAAAGAGGTTTAGCATAAACCATCTTCTCTTGCCATGTTGTTGGATTTCAGAAAGGCTTTAGCATAAGACATTACCCAAAGACAGCCCACAGGAATTTAAAACACAAACAAAATTTTGTCTGCCATCCCCACCTTCCTAAGCAAAGATTTTCCCTTATCAAAGACCATAAACAAACCTTATGCCCTTTCTCATCAACATTTCTTCCTTATCAGACCACAAATCCCCTTACCAGAGTTTCTTGCTACCTCCTCCTCCTCCTTTTCTTTAACATTATTTCCATATAAAACCATAAAATCCCTCACCCCACACCACCTCACTGGAACTTGAAAACTACAAAAGACTTGCCCTACTGCCCTGGGTGGAGCTGAGGCATCTCTTGGCTCAAACCCCACTGTCTTTCTCTTTGAATAAACTTCACTGGACCCATAGACTGATGCATCTCTGCCTCTGTTCCATGCCATACATTCGCAACAGTTACCTCAGTTTTGCAGAGTTGTGCCTTAGAGTAAGATACCCAATATCTCAAGTTTCTCAGGTAATTCAGGAATTGGATAGAATCGGTAAAGGAGGCATGAAGGGACAGGTTGCACAGGAGGAGATCATCCGTACATTGGATAATTGTGGACTAGAGGTGTGAGATTTTACTGAAGTCAGTCACCAGTACCTGGCTCGAAAGATATGGCTTATCTCTAAACCCTTGTGGGAGTACAGTCCATGTTAGCTGTTGTGCATGTTCAATGTTAGGGTCTGTCCAGATGAAGGCAAATAAATCTTGGGACTCTGGGTATAGAGGGAAGGTAAATAATGCATCTTTTAGGTCTAGGACAATGTAATGGAAAGTGCTTGGGGGAATTCTTGACAAGAGGGAATAGGGGTTGGGAACAATTGGGGTCAGTTGTCTGGTGGCTGTATTGACTGTGCAGAGGTCTTGGACTAGATGTTATGACCCATCTGACTTGGGGATCACTAGAATAGGGGTGTTGCATGATGACAAGCGGGCCAGAGAACCTGGTGGGTTAGCAGGAGATTTATTATGGTCTGGGGTCTAAAAGGATATTCGGGTTTTTAGGAAATTTAGTGAGGTTGATAAGAGTAGTTTTAGCCAGAGGATGGTGAGTGACTATGGAAAAAGTGGAGATGTCACAGACTTAGGGGTGTCCCTTTTGGAGAATTTTAGATGTGGAATACTCTTATGGGTTTGAGTCCCTCTAGCGCTGGAGGGGGATAGAAGTAGAAGTGTTGGGAGTGGAATATGTTTGTCTGGGTTGGATGGATACAGCATGAAGATTGTCTGGAGTTGCTGAGCAGGTCTTTGCCTAAAGGGAAGGTGGGCATTGAGGGATTACTGAAAAGATGTGGGGAAAAGCTAAGTGATCTAACTGGCAGCTTAAAGAGGTGGAGGGGGAGTTTCAAGAGGGTTTAATAGGATTCCATACACACCAACAATAGAAATGGAGGAGTGGATAAGCTTACCAAAAATTCAGGCAGTAGCAAATATGTGGCCCCCTTATTTGGTAGAAAAGAGAGTAGGTTACTTGCAACCCGAAGACAAAACTGAGGCTCTGTCTGTGAGATGTTGATGGTGGGGGCCTTGGACCCTGTGCCTCCTCAGTCCTTGGTGACCAGCCCAAGGAAATCTGGCAGGGTGAACCCTGGCTCAGCCATTTTTGAAGCGGTGTCACTGGACCTAGCAGTCCGAGGACACATTCTTCCAGTGGCCTTGGACACCACAGGCTAGACATGGCTTGTGTGAAGCTCAAGGGTTTGGGCAGTAGTGAGCCCAGTGGCCTCCTTTCTTGCATTTGAAGCAAGGGTCTGGAGGCTCTCAGGAGCTATGCTAAGGTTTCGTGTAGATTTCTTGGTGGTCTCCACTTTTTCTTTGAAGGGCTGAGGTCATCAGCATTTGGTATTTTGTCTGTTTTTTTCCAAGTAATCTCCTCCTCTCTGTTATTAAAGACCTGAAAGGCCATTTTTTAAAGGTCCTTTTGGGGAGTCTGTGGACTCTCCTTAAGTTTTTGGAGCTCTTTGTGTTGAAATGAGGAAGGGCCCGGTAAAAATTGGAGGTATTGAAGAAAGCCCCAGGAAACAACTTAATAGCAGAAAATACCATAGAATAATCTTACCTTTGTCTTACAAAACACTGTCACAAGACAAGCCTGGGGGCAACCTTGCAAGTGACAGCCTGCAAGTGACCCCTAGACCTTGACCACAATTTACAACTAATAGGAGTTAACCAATCAATGTAAAGGTCAGTTCACCCTCCCTACTTTGCAACCTCATGACTTAAATATTGGGCGCTGAGGAAACTCCCCGTTGCCCCCTGCTCTGTGTAGCTTGGGGTGCGTCCCTGGTGCACCAGTATTTTTCCTATTGGGCATATTTTTTAATAAAATTTAACCTTTAAAGTAACAGTGTCGCATCTTGAAAATCGCAGACCTTAACATTTGGGGGCTCTCCCGGGATTTCAAGAGCGACCTCCGCGGCGGCCGATCTGGTTTGGACCTCACCGGTGAGTCTGGATATTGTCTGTCTGTGCTCGAGCTCTGGTTCTGGGACTCACTAAGAGAGAATCTGGACGCAGGACTGCTCTCGAGTCGGAGGCTGGGGGACACCTCAGCTCTCCATCTGGGCGGGCACCACTGGTTCCTTTTTTGGTTCTGCGGCCTGTAAATCCCGCATCTGGTTTTTGTTTCGTTTCTTCTGTGACTGGTCTGTGTCTGTCTGATCGTGTTGTTTGTCCTGATTGTTACTTTTGCCTCCATGTCTGTGTCTGTTCTGGATATTGTCTGTCTGTGCACGAGCTCTGGTTCTGGGACTCACTAAGAGAGAATCTGGACGCAGAACTGCTCTCTTGAGTCGGAGGCTGGGGGACGCCTCAGTTCTCCATCTGGGCGTGCACCACTGGTTCCTTTTTTTTTTGGTTCTGCGGCCTGTAAATCCCGCATCTGGTTTTTGTTTCGTTTCTTCTGTGACCGGTCTGTGTCTGATTGTGTTGTTTGTCCTGATTGTTACTTTTGCCACCATGGGGCAATCTTCTTCTCACTCTGTAACACCCCTAGGCCTATTCCTTAACCACTTTCAGATTTCCAGAAATGAGCCCGAGACTTCGGCAAGGTGCGATCAGGAAAACTCTGCACACTTTGTAATCTGGAATGGCCAGCTTTGGGTACTGGATGGCCACCCACGGGATCCCTAGACATTAAAACAAACCCACTCTGTTTTTCAGGTCATCTTTGGCGATCCGGGTCACCCTGACAAAATGCCATACATTGTTGCTTGGCAAGACCTCCTCAGGCGGCCACCTGTGTGGCTGCAACCCTATGTTCCCCCTAAACAACCTCCTACAACCCTGGCGGCTCAGGGCTCCTCAAAACCCCCGCCAGCTTCCCTTCCTCCGTCTGATTCCTCTGACTGAGTCTCCCACTTCCCTACCCCCCTGTTCCCGTTTCTCCTCCTGCCGCCACCGGGGCTGAGGGAGGCCACCGTGGCCTGTATAGGGTCCCTGCAGACCCTCCAGTCCCGACTGCTCCCCGGACCCCCGCCACTTCTGCAGCACCACCTTCCTCTGATCTCCAGAGCCCAGCCCATACCCGCTCAGGTCGATCTTTTAAACCACTTATAGAAGCCTCCCTCATATTTTCCCCTTGCGAGCTATAGGGCACATGACTGAGGCTGGGACCCCCTTCTTGGTCTATACGCCTTCTACAACCTCTGATCTTTACAATTGGAAAATGCTGAATCCCCCTTTTTCTGAAAAACCTCAAACCTTGATATATCTCTTAGAAACCATCTTTGTAACACACCAGCCCCACTTGGGAAGACATACAGCAACTTCTCCAAGCCCTCTTTACCACTGAGGAGAGGACTAACATTGTTTCCCTAGCCAGAAAACACGTGCCACGAGATGATGGAAACTTTACTCGTGGTTTAGATGAGATTAACCACGCTTTTCCCCTGACCCGCCCAAATTGGGACCCAAACACCACTGCAGGTAAGCAGCACCTGTCTACCGCCAGATTCTTATGGAGGGGTCTCCGGGCCACTGCTGGGCGCCCCATAAATTTGTATAAAGTAACACAGGTAATTCAGGAACCCTCAGAATCCCCAGCAGCCTTTCTGGAATGACTGATGGAGACATACCGCATAGATACTCCCATTGACCCTGAGTCTCCCCAAAATCAACGGGCCATTAACATAGCCTTCGTGGGACAGTCAGCCCTGACATCAAAAGAAAAAAATACAAAAAATAGAAGGATTCGAGGGAAAGAATCTATCCGAGCTGAACCGCGAACTACCAGAAGACAAACAAGCCAAAAAGGTAAGCAGAATCCTCCTGGCAGAAGCCCAGGGCCACACGCCGCGCGCCCTTGGGAGAAGAAACCGGATCAGACGAGGAAGCCAGGAAAGCCTCCCCTGCAGAGAAACCAGTGTGCTACTACAAGGAAACTGGACATTGGAAGGGTGAGTGCCCCTAAAGAAAGCCCCCTCCAAAGGTTCTTAACCTAGAGGCCTGAGGGCGTCAGGGCTCACCAGGCCCGCCCCCGAGCCCAGGGTAACCTTAAAAATAGGGGGACAGCCAGTAGAATTCATGGTCAACACCAGGGCTAGCAACTCAGTTCTTATTGAACCCCTAGGACCTGTAACTGAAACCAAAACCCTAGCACGAGGAGCTACTGGGGTTAATGCCTACTCATGAACTGACGAACGATCTGGGAGCTAAGACTGTTTCCCTCTCCTTCATAGTAATGTCTGAATGCCCGTACTCTTTACTTGGAAGAGACTTGTTATCAAAAATGCAGGTGACTATCTGCTTCGCTGGGGATCATGCTTACCTAACACCCCAAGTCAATGTGATAGCCCCTTTAGAGGAAGAATACAGATTTTATGATGGTTCTGACAGGGGCCCCTGCTCTATCCTCGTGATATCAGTGAATCAATTGATCAAAAAGAGTCCTCAGGTTTGGGCTGAAAACAACTCCCCAGGGCTGGCCAAACACCAACCACTGGTTACAGTGACTTTAAAACTATCTGCCAGCCCGATTCAGTTGTGACAATACCCCATTGTGCCAGAAGTGAAGAGAGGGATCAGAGCCCACATTCAAAGACTCAGAAAACATGCAATACTGGTGCCCTGCCAGTCGCCCTGGAATACTCCTCTCCTGCCGGTGAGGAAGGCAGGAGGGCTGGACTCCAGACCAGTCCTAACCCGTACACTCTCCTGAGCTCTCTGTCACCAGAACACCGGGTGTATTCAGTGCTGGATTTAAAGGATGCATTCTTCAGTAAATCTCTGAGCCCACAGAGTCAGCCCCTCTTCACCTTCGAATGGCAGGACCCAGAAGATGGCTCCAGCGGGCAGCTGACCTGGACTACCTGCCACAAGGGTTCAAGAACTCTCCCACCATCTTTGAGGCCCTTCATCAGGACTTATGTGAGTACAGGTATCAGTGGCCTGACATTTCCCTTCTACAATATGTAGATGACTTACTACTCGGGGCACCCGATGAAGACACTTGTTTAAAGGACACCAAGTTCCTGTTAACTCTCTTGGAGAAATTGGGATATCGAGTCTCTGCTAAAAAGACACAGGTCTATGTCCAGGAGGCGACTTACTTGAGTTTCCAATTCAAGGGGGGACAATACTCCCTAGCCAAAGCAAGAAAACAGATTATCCTTGGGATTCCCACCCCGTGTATGCCGCGGCAGGTGAGGGAGTTCCTGGGATCCGCTGGGTTCTGCCAACCCGGGATCCCAGGATTTGCAGAGATAATGCGCCCCCTATACGAGCTGACCCGAGGAAAGGAAAATAATTTTATATGGACTAAAGAAACAACAGGTTTTTGCGGAGGTCCGCCATCAGCCTTGTAGACAAAGTCACGAGCCCCTGCGAATGACGGGCTGAAGCATCTCACCTGTGACATGTTTTTTAGCCTACTGCCCTTGATATTATTTGGCTTCCTAATCAATTTTTCTTCAAAAAGATACCCCCTCCTCTCCTGGCACAAGGATCAGGGGAGATGCCTTCTGAGAGGGGCCCTTTACTACCCCCTTGGTCTATGAAATAATATCGGGAAAACCTGTACAGGAATTTTCTGAGGAAAAAGAGCTCAGAGGAATGATCTCTAACACAGCCAGCTTTGAGAGCAGCGAGGCCGGCCCAACCCCTGCTGACTTCCCCCAACTGCACATCCCCACCCATGTGAAAGGAATTATCCTCTTTAGAACAGCTTGAGAAGGACATAGGGTGGGGGACGGTAGATGTTTACTATCCCCACAGGAGGAGATAAAATAAAGAGCAAAGTAGGAACAAATAGAGATCATAAACTTTAGACCCTTCCTCGTGGACCTTTTAACCTTGAGGTATAAGTAGGGCTGATTGAGCTCAAGGCATCCTTAGGCCATTATCTAAAAAGCCTTGACAGTTAAAAGGATCACCAGGTTTCACTTAACTAATAGCTCATGTGGCAGGGTAAAAAATTACATCACCTCAAGACCACGAGGTTTTTGGTTTCAAATTTGCCAACCACGAGGTTTTGGTTTTAAACTAGCCAATAGATTCTGTGGTCAGTGGGCAGGGTAAAATTCACGTCACTCTTACTATAAAAACAATAAAGACAGACAGCCCTCGCTCTTGCTCTCTGGGTCGGGCTGCCTTAAACCAGAAAAGTCTTTCCTGTCTCCTTGATTCATTTCCCGCCGCGCCTCTCCCTCCCTCCGTGCGGGACCCTACAAAGTGTTGGGACCGGCTCCCGGCAGGTTTTCCAGACTATAAAGAAGTCACTCCTGGAGGCACCAGCATTGGCATTAAAATAAAAGAATAGCCCAGGGAGTCCTTACTCAGACACTCGGCCCATGGAAAAGGCCGGTGGCCTGTCTGTCTAAACAGCTAGACCCAGTGGCCTCAGGATGGCCAAGGTGCCTTAGAATTGTTGCAGCCACCGCTCAACTAGCAAAAGACTCTGATAAAACTGACTATGGGACAGCCCCTGACCATCACTACCTCCCATGCCATCGAGGGAGTCCTGCGTAGCCCGCCTCATAAATGGATTTCCAATGCCTGGCTAACCCACTACCAGTCTTTATTACTAGATCAGCCCCCAGCTGTGTTTGCTTCTAGCTCAGCCTTCAACCCAGCCACACTGCTGCCTGATCTGGACCTGGAGGCCGAACCACGTGACTGCACTGAGGTGCTTAGCCAACAGCATGGACTTCGCCGAGATCTTACGGACGTTCCCTTGCGGGACCCTGATCTCACTCTGTTCACTGACAGGAGCAGTTTTATCAGGGATGGCACCAGGTACACAGGGGCAGCGGTGGTAGCCGACGATCGGGAACATCAGTGCAACAGGCTGCCCTCAGCGGAGGCTGCGCTGGCCAGGCGCCTGCCCCTGCTGCGCGGCCTCAGCGGCCTTCTCAACGCCAGCGGGGGCTCATGGCAGGAGCTGGAGCGTGTCTACAGCCAGCACAGCCGCCCCATGACGAGCTGAGCCACACAGCCCAAGTTCTGGACAGACCCCGCCACAGCGCTGGCATTGCCAACGCGGGCCCCGTCGCCGGCCCCGCCGCTCCACGCTGCCCAGTCAATCTTGACACTACATTAACGGTGCTGTACAAGGAGATGTTGCCTACAGGTGGGACTACGAGAACTGGACATGTCGCTGCTGTGCCAGCTGTGAGGTCTGTATGAGTCAATCCAGGACTATAAGCACCTGTGCCAAGACCTGAGCCTGTGCCAGGATCTGCCCTTGTCCCTGCACTCTGACAGCTCCTACCCACCAGATCCGGCCTCTCAGATGACGAGGAGCCTCCTGACACCAGCCTGTCCCCTGACTCGCCACCCCTCACTGTGCCCCAGACGCACAGTGCCCATGACCAGTGGCTACAAGATGCCTACCACATCATCGGGCTGAAACAATGGAAGCCCGAGGCAATAACCTAGCCAACCGAGCAGCTAAGGAAGCTGCCCTCAGCCTCCTGGAGATCAGTTCTATCCAGCTCCCCGAGCCAACCCTTCCCGAGGAGCCCACCTAGAAGAGAAGAAAGGATGACACTATACTTCGGGAGGGCTCCCCATTCTCCCTCAAAAATTGGAAGAGAAGCTCGTCCGCCAGACCACCAGACCACCCATCTGGGAGCAACAGAATCCAAGAACTTCTATCTCCAAGGTACTATATACCCTAGCTACCCTGGTTGGCTAAAGGAATAACGCACACCTGCCAAGCCTGCCAGGCCACTAATACAAGCAGCTCCGGTAAGGCCCACCAAGGTAAGAGAGAAAGAGACACTATGCCTGCAGTACATTGAGAACTGGACTTCACTGAAATTAAGCCCAGCAGATACGGATATAAGTACCTTTTAGTTTTCATAGACACATTCTCTGGGAGAGAGACAGCACAAGTAGTTTCAAAAAAAAAAAAAAAAAACTCCTGGAAGAAGTCATACCTAGGTTTCGGGGGTTCTGTTGATGCTAGGATCAGACAATGGCCCTGCCTTTATGGCCATAGTCTCTCAGTGAGTAACATCTGTTCTGGGGATTAATTGGAAACTACATTGTGCCTATCACCCCCAGAGTTCAGGACAGGTAGAGAGGATGAACCAGACCCTTGAGGGGACCTTAACCAAATTGACCCTAGAAACTGGCGGTGACTGGACGGCCCTGCTTCCCTTTGCCTTAATGCGTCTGTGTAATTCTCCCTACCCCCAAGGCCTTATGCCCTGTGAAATTGTTTTCAGGAGGCCACACCCCTCTGCCCTAAACCAAGGGATGACATACTTGCTGAAATTTCTAATCATGACCTGCTTAAGTCCCTCCAGGCCCTGCAGAAAACTCAAGATCTGCTTTTCCCCTTGTCGAGATGCCTCCACGATCTCCCTCCTGTAAAGCCACATCAGTTTCAGCCGGGGGTCTAGTCTGGGTCCTGAGACACCAAAAGGAGATTTTGGAGCCCCGTTGGAAAGGACCCCACACAGTAATCCTGACAACCCCCACTGCCGTCAAGGTTGACAGGATCCGGTCCTGGGTCTGTCACTCCCATCTACCTTCAATGGAAGGTGCGTCAACATACTGGCCCTGAGGCGACTCCAAGAAACCTTGGCCGGCAAGTTCAAGAACTGACCCTAACTGGCCCTCCCGAGGTGACTTCACCAGTTTTTCACCTTGATTCATGTGACCTTGTGGGGGGTTCTATAGGCTCACAGCTTAAGAAAGACCCATACCCGGTTTGTCCACACGAACACTCATAAATACTGGGGGATGTATACATGCTGATGGGTGGGGGTGTACTACTAACTGCCTCATGCAACAACTGGCTAAGAAACAATTTTACGTCTGTCCCGGGGCTAGTGTCTATGGATCATATGGAGGAACAAATGATTATTTCTGTTATACATGGGGCTGTGAAACCAATGCACCCGGGATCAGGGAAAATAGGGGACCTCATTAGGATCAGTTGAGTCTCTGTTCTCTTGGCTGACCACCCTTGTCACTGCGTTAACAGGATCACTTGTCCTCTTCACCTTAACTTTAAAACTGTGGGTCCCTACATTCTAAATTACTTAAGAGAAAAACTAGCCAGCTCCTGGTCCTAAAACATCAGCCCCAACACCAGACCTACCACCCCCTGACCAGCCAGGACCTTGATCAGCCTGGCACCCACTCAGAGTCTAAGATTTGACTCTGGAATAAGAACTCAAGGGGGGAATGTTGAAATGAGGAAGGGCCTGGTAAAAATTGGAGGTATTGAAGAAAGCCCCAGGAAACAACTTAATAGCAGAAAATACCATAGAATAATCTTACCTTTATCTTACAAAACACTGTCACAAGACAAGCCTGGGGGCAACCTTGCAAGTGACAGCCTGCAAGTGACGCCTAGACCTTGACCACATTTTACAACTAATAGGAGTTAACCAATCAATGTAAAGGTCAGTTCACCCTCCCTACTTTGCAACCTCACGACTTAAATACTGGGCACTGAGGAAACTCCCCGTCGCCCCCTGCTCTGTGTAGCTTGGGGTGCGTCCCTGGTGCACCAGTATTTTTCCTATTGGGCATATTTTTTAATAAAATTTAACCTTTAAAGTAACAGTGTCGCATCTTGAAAATCGCGGACCCTTACATTTGCAGATGTCTGAGGGAGATTGGGAAGTAGAGTGGGTATTCATCCCTCAGAAGTGGGATCTAGATCAGTATTATTTGATTAGTTTCTGTGAGTCTGTTTAGGAAGGCTGCAGTATTTTCATATGCCTCCTGGGTGGTCTCTTTCCTTTTGTCATAGCTCACCACTTTGTGTGCTGCCTTTTCCATCCCCTTTAGGGGCAAGTGATAATATGGGCCAAAGCAGGTAGGTCAGGTGAGTTAGACCGGCAGTTCCACTTAGGGTCTGTAGGGGGTACTACAGCTGCCCTAAAGTGGTGGTGGTTAGGCTTTTGGGTATGAAGTGAATTAGCAAAGGCTGTATGGTAGACCAAATGTGAACCTTTTCCTCTGGGGCAGTCGTGGAGGAGAGTATGACATGAAGATCCTGCCTGGTGAGGTTATAAGACTGGGTTAGATATGGCAATTCTTTGCAAAAATGAGAGGGGTCACATGGAAACGACCTGAGCTTCATTTTGATTTGGGATAGGTCAGCTAGATTGAAGGAAACATGTATCTGGATGATGCCTTCAGCTCCCACTGCCTCTTGGAGGGGTAAAATGGGTTTCAGAGGTTGTCCCCAGACCTAGTGTGTGGAGGTGAAAGGGGATCAGCAGAGGGGTCAGACAAGGACCTCCAGCAGGTAACTGGTCATGGAATGTGAGAAGGGGAAATGGGAGTTGGCGTAGAAGGAGAAAGCAGAATTCCAGAAAAGGATGGAGGTTCTGCCAGAGCTGAGGGGGGTGGGGAAGTATAAGAAGTGGGAAGGGCATGGTCAGAAGGATTGAAATCAGGTTCAGGAAGTGGTGGCTTAGAAGGTTGAGGTTTGTCATTAAGGAGAAGGATTTGGAAAGTAATACAGAATTGGCAGAGAGGGGGCAATTATGAAGGAAAAACAGGGCTTGAATATAAAGGATCTCAGACTACTTGCCATTGCTGATGAAGTAGTCTAAATCATGAAGAATGTTAAAGTCAAAAGTACCATTTTCAAGGCACTGGTTCCCATTGTCCAACGTGTATTGGGGCCAGGCCGTATTGCAAAAGAAAATCAGTTGTATAGGCCATATTTGGCCCTGGAGTCCTAGGGTGTCTAGAGTTTTTAGGAGGCACCCCAATAAGGTGTCAGGGGACTTAGACTGACTAGTCTCCATAGTGCAGAGAGTGAGTAGGAGGAAGAGCAGGGAAGACTAGTCCTACCAGGGAGAAGCAAGCATCCCTGAGTCCCACTGAGGACCGAGCTCTGACATGCCCAAGTTGCTGTCTCAGTGTCTCCAGAGAGCAAAGATGCAGGGGCAAGGAACAAGTCTTCTGTGCCATGGGGGAAGCCTGGGCCCAGCTCTGGCTTTGTAGAAAAGAGAGAAAGATGGCAAGGCTTTCCAATCCTCTGACTCAATGTGCTATTAGTCTTTCAGAGTGCCATGGCAAAGTTCTGATAGAAAGGAGGACCCTGGAGCTCATGGTCTTGTTCACCACCTGGGTTTCAGCACTAAAAATGTTGGAAATAGAATGGCATGAAACTGGGGCAGAGACACACCAGTATGAGAGTCCAGTGAAGTTTATTTGAAGAGAAAGAAAATGGGACCTGAATCGAGATGTGGTTCAGCCCATCCAGTAGCGGGTAGGGAAAGTTTTTATAGTTTTAAAGTTCCAAAGAAGAAGTGATGGTTGACTGGTGAAAAAGTTATTTATGGTTTTATAGCAGAAAGCGCCAGTAAAGAAATTTATGGTTTTATAGCGGAAAGCTCCGATGAGGAAGTAGAGGGTGCCTGGCACAGAAGTTATTTATGGTTTTATAGTTAGGTGCCTGTGAGGCATACCAGGCTGTTTTCAGCTAATGGAGGGGCCTGATTACTGGATAAGACTTGTGCTAAACCTCCGTAAGTTCCAGGGACAGAATTCCCTCAGGAAGGTCAACATGAAGAAAACTAGCTTAACATGGGAGAGTTCTTAATGGGAGTTAAAAGCAGCATTAATCAGAATCGATTCAGTGACAACTATTTGAAAATATTATTATTGACATTATTTAAAAAACAATGTTTCATCAAATTTAAGACATCATCACTCATAAAAATAGCATTTACTTATTAGCACTAAGAACATGCTGTCAAGTAAACTGATGTGCTTTTGATTGTAAGATACTTCTCATTTTAAAAAATACTCTGCTTGTTGTGAGAACCCTGGTTACATAGTAGTTAAATGCTATGGCTGCTAACTCAAAATTTGGCTGTTCACATCCACCAAGATTTAAAACTTGTTGGAAACTCTACAGGACAATTCTACTCTGTCCTGGAGGAGCAAGTCAGAATCAACTGAAAAGCAATGGTTTATTTGTATGTGTTTTATGTGCTAGGTATTACAACTACACTTCAGAAATATTAAAACATTTAACTTCAAAACTTAAGAGAAACTACTATTGTCACTCTGAGCACCAACTTACTTTGGGGTATGGGACAATGAACTAAGTTTGGCCTTTTGTCTCAGGTTCCTGAAAGTAAGTTGAGCAACCAGTGTAAATTTTCTCTCTCTAGAATAGACTAACTATAATTAAACATATGTAAAGAGGTTGGGAGTCTCCAACCCATCACCTTGGTAACAAGTCTCAGAGAGGGGAGGACATGATGCATCTTCTATCACCCCATCCTCTGAGGTCTGAGGTTTGCTCAGGTTGTGTGTCACATGGACTTTGGAGTATAAAAATAGGTGGCTGGGGGCCCTCAGCTTTGGTGCAGATGGGACACACATAGCATAAGCACAAGTTTACAGCCCACCTAACTGGATCTACCTGGCCATGGGAAGCCCAATGGAAGGTAAGTTTCCATTATGTCCCTCAACAATGATGTCAGGTGGAATGTATTCATGGAAAACTTATCCACACCCACTAGGACAGCTTCCGGAAGACAAGAGGGTACCAGCATGTCATGTGATGGTCCTATTCAAGTTCCTTTTCTATGGTACAGAGTGAAGTATGCTTAGAACTTCCCATCTCTGCCCCCCTAAAGTTTTGAGGGGGGAGGAGGTACTGCTTGTCCTGTTGTGTGCTCTCTGCTTACACTTGTAAATAATAACTACTTTCTGTGTGCTATTGTGTGTTTAGGCATTGGCCAGAATGATGGGATATTCACGGAGGAGTCACGTTTAATCACTGATGCTGTTACATACGCTTTCTGTATGTTCCCGAATCATCTTAAACTATGTATGTATAAATCACCACTATGAACGCTTCTGTAATGCTTTTTACACTGTTATGATGTCTTCGTAATACTTTGAAACAGCTATGTGTAAGTCACTATTATGTATACTTCTCAGGGATGTAGCAAGGAAATGAGGGCCCTAGACTTTCATAATCTATGTTCCCCTGCCTCTCATTACCCACATATTCAAAAAGGATATGAATTATTTACTAACATTTAAATGTGTGTGTCTTAGTTATTCATGGTATAACTTCTTTTTCAATGTGACTGTAATATTCACACTTGAATCCAACAGTGTACTGCATTTTAGCAGAAAGAGGTGAAACGAAATAAAAAATTTTTAGTGAATGTAGGGTAGTAAGTTTTACTATCTACCACATTGTCTAAAAAAAAAAATTGCATAATATATTCTACAACAATGAAAACGAGTCAGTGAACTTAGTCATTTCAACAGTCAACATAAAATTCTCTTGATCTTCCGCAGTGAAAAATTGATTTGCACCAATTTTGCTTTAAATGGCTTGTACTTCGGTTTCGATGCTTGTTTCATAATAAATGCTGTCTTTATAAGCGAATAAATGAAAAGATATCATGAAAGAAAATTTTGTGATTATAAAACAAATGTTACAAGAAATTACTGCATTTTATTTTTAGATAGAATTTTCATCTCTGACACATTATGATTAAAAGTATTTCTCTTGTTACTGTTATAGATTCTTCAACGATTTTGTCACAATTAAGCTGTCAAATACTATCTACTTTCATCATGGTATATTGTGTTTTTAATCTCTTTAGGGACATAAATGACTATTTTGTTGTGCAGTTTGTAATATTAAAGTTAGGAATACTCACAAAGCAGTTGCAACATTTGGAAACATACATTGTATTTTATCTTCTTTTAGGGAAACATATCTGCTAACCAAATAAAATCCACTGACAATGAGTTGATTCCAGCTCATAGCAACCTTACAGGATGGAGTACAACCACCTCATGGGTTTCCAAGGCTGTAAATCTTTGTGGAAGCAGACTGTCATATCTTTTTCCTACTGAACTGCTGACCTTTTGTTTAGCAGCTGAGTGCTTTAACCACTATGCAGCCAGGACTCCTCGTATACACCTACTTAAGTAAAATTTGTCTCTCCTGAATATGTAAACTTAGTTCTCATACAAGAATGAAACCGTCACACTTCTCCATAAAGGTTTGTACTTAAGTCATTAGTACAAGCCTGCATTAATGTCTTAGATGTTTTTAGGCATTCTTCATCAGGCATGTGTACATTATTTAAGAAGGAACATCTATTCAAAAGAATTTCATGCACTTTCACCCTTCTTGTAGGATTTGTCAGTGATAGTACAGTATGTATTACAAGAAATTGAGCTCTGGCACTCAATATTTCTAAGAACTTCTGTCATTTATTTGTTTCTAGCACTTCTGCAATGGTTAAATGACTAACACTTAGAATTTGGCAGTATTTGTTTTGTTGTGTTTTCAACAATCTTCTCTTAAAATTTGTAAAAACCCTGTTAATGATTGGTAGAGATCTGTGCCTATCTTCAAGTTTACTTTTAAATTTTAAAAGCTTGGCTCATCTGACGAAAATTTTGCAATATTATTATTCCACATCATAACTAACATAAATGCATTTTATTGATCATGTTTTCAGCTTCTCTTTTGGGATCTCATGTTTGTGTCCAGTTTCCAGAAATATTTTCTAAGGCATCTGGAATCTCAGTGTGTGGTTCCAAGATTACACTTGTTGCTACAGCATATACTTCCCAGCGTGTACTAGAAAGATGTTTTAATAATCATTGCTTAAATATATTTTAAGAACTGCCCATCAGTGAGCAGAGGCAGCAAAAAATACATAAATTAACTCAACAGTTTCTGAACTGTTTCTCTACAGTAACTTACTGCACTGCATCTTACAAAATTAGTGAATGTGCAGCACATGGTATGTAAATGGCATATTCATTATGTCCTAAAATTTTCTGTTGTGTGCCTTTATAAGGCCTTAGCATATTGGCAGCATTGTCGTAGGACTGGCCTCTGCACATACAGAACTCAATTTTGCAAACTTCTCAAGACAATGATGTACCTGACTTGTAATTTTTCACCATTTTGATGTTTTCAGCTAGAGAATACAATAAATTGCTTGAGAGGTTTTTTCATCTGTTAGAAGTAAGTATGTTAAAACAATACTTACCTGTATGAAAAAGATCAGAAGTGGAATCTGCAAACTTAAATATCAAGCTATACTCATTGTACTGAAAATAGTTAATTAAACTTTGTCACTTTTTAAAATAAGTTTACCAATAATTTATATGCTGTTTTAGACATGTATGATGGCTGTTCTTTTCTGTGTTGCCATATTTAGATATATGACCTGCTAAAAATGGATTAAATTGAACAGTGAGTTAAAATAAACCAAAAAAAAGAAATATTTTGCAGACCAAACACTTCATTTCTTCCTCAAAAAGACATCCATGTTTAGCAATTGTTGTTCAGCAACATGTTGCAAAATAGCTTTCTAGTACTGATGTTCTTAGTTAATTTACATTTCTAATTCACAAATTAAGCGATAACCATGTCTTCATTTTAAATGCTACAACATGCAATCTCTGTGAACTGAATTGTTTTCATCTTTATTAATCATTCAAATTGTGGCAATCACTAAATCTATCTGTATCAAGTCAAGAGTTACATATGAGACTGAATAGTTTGCAAACAATATAGAGTCAACTGATGGAGAATACAGTAGCAACACCCTCTTGTTATTTTTACTGTTAGCTTTGTGCTGTAGAAATGCTTTGTACCCTAGAAATACATTCTTGTTACAGAATCTTGTTTATTTGCCATACCAAAATTTCCACACTGATTTTCAAGTGGTCCACTCTAACATTCACAATTACCTGGAGTCCTTTTGAGTAGAAGAAAAATCATTCCACAAAGCAAGATCTGTATTTCTGTTACAGGGTACGCATATGCAACAATTTCAGATTCTAAAAATTCACACCATTAATTTTTCTTTTTTCTTTACCAAATTCAAGGAATTGGTGAAGATTTTGGAATAAATTCTGCTGTGTTCATATTGCTATTAGTAATGTCAGTTCTAGTGGTACTAGTACAGTGATTTGTACATATTTAACTTAAACATTCAGCGGAAGATGTCTCTTCTGATTCAGCATTTCAAAAAGAAAGTTAATTTTGAAATTGTATTTCGGGATTCACAAATCTTTTTCCTTTTATCTTCTACATACTTTTATTTTTGTGCTTCCTTTAGGTTGTTCCCATTTCATATTACCTGTATATAAAATTATGCCATTTTTAAATTTGGTTCCACTATGCCAATTGAAAATAAATAAAATTTATAAAACAAAATTTACATTTGAATTTGGAAAGTAACCCAAATATTTAGATTTGAAACTTAGTAGTTAAAAAAAAACATTGGAGCATGTAATTTTATTCTTCAGGTCTGAGATAATCAAAAGAATTAGTACTTACAAAGCAGTTATAAGTAGTTTCATTTGTTTGTTGTATGATGTTTGGATGTTTGTTGTCTGGCCCTTTGCAAATCTCCATGGGTGTTTTTTCTTGAAATAATACTTTAAAACTTGTGCAGTCACTTTCTAATCTTTATTCTGTGTCTTTACAGGTCATTGGACTACTAGTGATACACAATGAGAGTGGGAACGATCACAAAGAACATGATACAAATACAGTGATATACCTAATCTGAAGATGAATTTTGGATTGCTTTGCAAAGGACAGAACCAGAAATATCACAATTCATGTGATTACAGTGTAGCTGGCACATTCGTACATGGTCAGTGAGAAAAGAAACAAATGTGAGTTATACCTGATCAGTTCAAAATGAAAACAAAAATATAGTTGTGATTATACACAAGATTTACAAAATTTCCATTTACTTTTTTGCGGAATTGTTCAACTCCTGTATTTAGAGATATGTACACCATTTATGTAACTATAGTACCATAAATTTGTAGGTCACCACAACGTCAGTTAGTTTCTTAAAAGAATGTCAATTTGAGACAAAATGGAAAACAAAATACATTTGTATAATTTTTATTATCAAATATTCTTTCTATTTATTCCCTTGAGGAACTGTTCAGTTTCCTTATGTGGATAAAATATAAATATTATGTTGTAATAAATGTCTTTTGTTGCTTCCCTTGAAGATTAATTTAGAAACACATTTATTGTTACAAAACAGAAATATAGTTTACATGATGAATGTTGACTTTGACACTTCTTAATATGCTTAATACTTTGTTTATCAGTCTATATACAGTACTATTAAGCAGTGTCTTGCACAACACAGAAAAAAATGAAATTGCTTGATGCATAAAAATTTTCAAGTTAGATAAATATTAGTATTTTCAGTATTTTTTGGACATTTGCTATGCTAGTATTATATTAAACTATTACCTATGATAATACTGTATTAAATGTTTTCTAGATTGTGTCCGTCTATGCAAATATATTTTAAAGTTAAAATTATAAATATTATTGTTCACTTAGGACATAACTCTGCTGTAAATGCTATGCAGTTAAATAGTAACTTGATTGAAGTCATTGTAATATCAGCTTGTTCAAGTTCCATTGCTATGGCATGTTATCTAGGACTGGAATGTCTACTGGTTGCTTACAGGATATGTATAAAAGCATAGCCTTGCTTTGTATCATGGCAGTGGGCATTGTTTGTATCATGGCAAGGAGCATGGCTGGGCCCCCTGGCAGGAGTTTCTGGATCAGCAGACATGGATGTACAAGATGGTTCTCTCAAAATGCATCGGAAATCTGTTATCTATTAATACAATCTGTCCTTGCCCGGTTACCACTCATGTTGGATCCAGCTGCATATTTGGTGAATACAGCAAAAGTTAAACTTGACAGCCCACCCTCACCTCTTGTTTATTAGAAAGAAATAGTGTATTCCCAAGAGACCTGACAAACTAAGGAATTTCAGCTAAGCAGGAGGGGACCACAGGAGATAGATCAATGAAGATTTGAAGGGGTAGGGGCCTCCTAGCTTATTGTTATATGTGGGCATCTTCATGACACAGCATGAACTTTATTTCCAACTGGAACCTTCTCATGAACTGGGGCTGGTATCAGTTTAATTTAGTGCCCTTGCAGTTCCTTTCCGCTTCAGAGCTTGCTTTTCCTCGTGTCATGTCTACTTGGCATCTATGGGTCTTTGTTTAGGACAACCTACGCTCCTGTTTTGTTGATGTCTTGATCATATGTTTAACTTGCTTATTAGGTAAGTCCTTTCTGGAGACCCCTATAGTGTTTTTTTACACTGAAATCATGTTTTTATAATGCTTTTAGACACCTATGTATGTTACTATATTTCCAAGTTAGAAATACATAATTTCTAAATTTCTATATTGCTTTCTAGCCATTTTCAGTTGTGAGAAAGTTGGTCTAACTTTGAAAATACATAAAATGTGATATAAATAACTTCCCAAAATTTGGCTATGCACCATGCTGTGACAGTGGAATATAACTATTAAATCTCTCTAATGAAACGTAGATATGTCACTAAACAATTCCCACAACTTTTAGTTAATTAACTCAGCCTTGAAACACATAGAGTACACAAGAACACAAATATTTTGCGCCCTAATTGGCAATAATTCAAACCTCAATAAGTAAGCAAAACATAAATATGTCATTCAACAATATCCTTAATGTACAGTGAAGCATGCCAGTTATGGTTGAACATGACAGCACAAATGCTGTGATGGTTAAGACCATGTGCCAGCTTGGCTGGGCCATGATTCTCAGTGTTTCAACAATCATATGATATTATGATCAATTCCCTGCTGAGATCTGATATGTGGTCACCCCCACGATGGGATCTGCTGTGAGTAGCCAGTCAGTTGAAGCGGAGTTTCCTTGGGCCTGTGGCCTGCATCCAATGTGGGCACACATTCAGGCAGGGCTCTGGGGCTTTTTCTCATTCTGGATCCTATGGATGGCTCCTGTTTACCTGACTTCTGGTCCGTCGGACTTGAGCTAGCAGCTTACCCATAGGCTTACCTGCTGATTTGGGGGTTGCCAGCCCCTCTGCAGCTATGTGAATCAGAAAAAACCTCTCTTTTGACCCATGGACTTGAGACCTTACAGCTTCGACACCCTCATGAGGAATTGCCTTGATATAAATTTCTGTCTCTCTCACACCATATATACATACGTACATACACACTTGTGTGTGTGTGTGTGTGTGTGTGTGTGTGTGTGTATATGTATGTATCTATGTCGTACTGGTTTTGCTCTCTAGAGAACCTAGCCTAAGACACATAGTACACAAACCCATAGGTTTCTGTTCATTTTTGAAGAAGATAGAAGCAAAGATTTCTCTGAGACTGTCTGAAGACTGGGAAACCTACTGAGACACTGCTCACTACAGCTGGTCTTTGACCCTAGCTATAGGGCACCTTCTTTGATTTCAAAGGTGGTCAAGTCTCTTCCCTGAGACAACTCCTTGACAGTATAATCCAGAAGTCAAAGACTTGAACTCTAAAATGTAAGCTAAGATTGTAATTGTCAATTCTGTTTCACCAAAGCTAAATGAATGTCTTGAGGTCTAACTTACATACCTTGCTATGACCACCTTCCAATAAAAAAAAACAAATTTATACCTGACAAACCTGAGCATTTCTTCACTTATTCTTAAGACAGTATCCTCCAGGGTAGGGACCCTCCATCTAATGGCTTCCTGGCCATCTAGAATTCTGTGAGTACCACAGAGTTTTGGCAAGTTGTCTCACAGGGGGCCAAGTGTCTTGTCTAGCTCACATAGCTAGTAACTGACGGATAGGAGGTGGGAAATGAGTCCTGGAGACTGGGCTGAACAATGAGCACACCTCTAGCATCGTCACCATTCACTGTTAGTTGAGCCAATGGTTATTTGAAGGGCACATTTTCAAGAGCCTGGAAATATGATCAGGCATAAGAAATCATAGTATTTACCGAAGTGTGATTTGCTTGTCACCAGGACCATTATTCCCTCCTGGTGTGCCTTCTTCATCTCCTTAGCATGATATAAGAAAGCCTGTTTGCAATGGCGACATTTTGATGTGGGAAGAATAACCCAGATGTCACAATTAGAACAGGGCTGTTTATTTGCTACAGAGTTTTGTCAGCCTCTGATTTTTCATCTAGAAATGTAGGTAAAAGTAGTACTTACCTGGAAGGTCTTTGTGAGAAGTCCTCAACATGGTATGTATTGCACTTAGTGCAGTGTCTGGCATGTAGTAGGTCTTCAGTAAGTTGTAGCTATAGGCACTGGAAGAGAAAGAAACAGACTTCGGTTTTTCTGAAATCTGTAAGTTTCTGATTTCCATGGTGGTTGTGTCACCCACTCAAGCCTTTACCCTGAGATGATCTTTAGGCCTTGAACCTTAAGATAAATTGTTTTAAGTCAAATAGTCTAGTAAGTTAGGTTAGTAAAGACCACTTTGCCTTAGGCATTGGGCTCTTTTGAAGAATTACCTATGTGCAGTTTCATGAAGTAGAAACTCTGTGGTCAGACTAGAAGTTGTAATTACACAAATTGTTATTATATACGTATTGTTCCGGATTTTTGACTCCTTAATTAAAAACATTACCCTGGCTTTCAGATCATACATTTTAAAAAATTCAACTAGTTTATGTTATTCACTCAACATGATTTTTGTTTCAGCATAAGTAGTTTTCCCAACGCTAGTAACAAACTCCACCACCTCAAAATGATGGCCATATTAATAAAAAAGTTAAGCAAGTCACATTTGCTGCCCAGTTGTGGTACCAATACTCACTCTCAAACTCAGTACCAAAAAAGAGACCAGAATTTAGCTTGGTTAGCAACAACACGACGAAAACTGAGAATCAGTACCAATGTCAATTGTGTTGCTGTCTTTTAATTAAGTTTTATGCTTTGATTTTCGTGTGGATCTGTGTTGCTGACAAATTCTGTGAAATTTAAAAAGCAAGAACTTCAGATATCTAACAAAAATTTTCTCAGCAATTAATTTAAAGGCTAATCCCTCCTCTCCTTTGAATGTAATGTTTGTTTTCAGATCACAGGGAATATGAGTATATCCAGCATACTCCCTGGAACTTAATACATGTACTTTTGTACTGATAATTTGCAAGGTTAAGTTTTTCATACAGGTGAAGGTAATGTATGTTCTTTTCTTTCTATACTTGCCTCTTAGAATAATACAGTGTTATTCCAGCACTGATATTTACGTCAGGCACTATGCAAGTTACCAAAAATACAAAATGTAACACGCTCAGATGCTTGCAGGAGGGGGAAAAGGCATGTGTTCAGTCCACTGTAAGAGAGTGCTTTCAGGAGTATTTTGCCCTGCAGTTCACCCTGAGCCTGAACATGACAGATAGGAACTATCAAATGAGGAAAGTTTTAGACAGAGAAACTCTGCCCTCTCCAAGCTGTTTAAAGTGCTAAAATCAAGACTGAAGATGAAGATGACGCTGCCGTGGCTTCACTCTCCTTGGGCCACCGTAACTTTGACACACACACACACAATCACAGCTGCCAACGCAGCTGTCGGGGTGATTCTTACTCGCCAATGGGCCTCATTTTTTCTTTCTTGCTACAGTTTAACCAGTAAGCAAGTTCTTTCTTGCTAGTTATTTACGGTTATGCAAACTTACGGTTATTTACATAGTCTTACAAACACTCTCATACTCACACTGAAATCTCATATTTTCAAATATCTACAACCCCACACTACTCACACACTCATACTCCCATACACTAACACACTCACACATACACACACACTCACATTCTCTCACACTCACACAAATGTACACAGTTACACAGTCACACACACTCATGCTAAAAAACACCTCACAGCTGGATGAAGACCTGCTGAGTTCTCCCGGGACTACTCACAGTTTTTGCACGGAAAATCTTAGCCCCCAGAGCAAGAATGGAAAAATATTCTCCCTCCTCTCTGACCAGGGTACATCACCTCCTCCAGCTCTGGGAGGGAATCAATTTCCACTGGTAACTGCTTACAGTTCTGTCTTCAACTTTCCTCCAGCACTACCTTCCCTGAGCTTTAAAGCACTCAGAAACTACATGGCTAGCTCAGGAAAGTGGGGATCCCTGGCCTCAGTAGCAGAGCTTCAAATCCAGCAGTTGTGTGGTACAGTCAGTGGTGCTGAAGCTGCCCTCTCTTTGAGAATGTCTGAGCGGTATAATGTCTTCCTGGATTCAATACTTGGGAGTAAAACCTTGGAAGCCTATTCTCCATGCCTGGCATGCTCTACCTCCTGCCAGCTTTCCATTGAGCCAACTCAGTCTCAGGTCTCCAGTCAGCCCAAAGACAAAGGGAAATGTAAGAACCCAAGCCTTTCCCAAGACCTATGTTCTTTCAAAATAAAATACCTCTAGAGATGTGGCCATTCGGCCTCTTTTAATTCTCCTTGGTGCTTCCTGTCCATGTGGCAGACTTGGCAGGGCTCACTTCTCACAAAATCCAGAGGCCACCATTCTTTATAATAGCATTATTGTGTGAAGCAATCAACTGTAATTTGATCCCAATTATGAGATCAACATAAGGTAAAATATATTCCATTAAATGTTCTTCTTGGCTTTTCACAGCCTCTAATATTTGTATATGAGTTGGAATTGACTTGACTGTAAAGGATTTAAAAAAAAAACAAACTAAAAAATATCAGGAAATCAGCCTCCTTCACTCCTAGAAGTGAATAAGTCACCCAGTTCTAGTCTGTGACATCCAAGTGGAAATTCCCGATTGAGCTTCTAGAAGGTTTTTACTGCTTTTCTTTGGCAACTTTCCATTCCTCCTCTTTAATTTTTTTACCCTCCTCTGTCCCCATAAAGCAAACTCGTGCTGCAGTAGCTTTGTCATGAGCACAAAGGTCTGTATGCTAACGGAGTTGAAAGCTTAAATTTTGAAAAGACGCTGAATCCGTTTTCCCAGTCGAAATAGCATACTGCTCCAACTCTATTGTTTAAAACAAACACTGTAGCAGACGGTTTTTCTCTCCACTCAGGTCCCCGCTGCCAGGGCAGGACACCTACTCCTCAGCTACTGCAAGTGTTGGCTTTTTGTGGCTCACACAGACCCACCCCCGAAAACGTCCTTCGTCGGCAGAAACATCCAAGCCCATCCACCCTGAAGTCCCCCTCCACCCCCTGCAAGCAGAACAAATCTAACGACGGACTCCTCTAAGCAACAAGCAAGGTAGCACGGGCTTACTTGTGTTCACTTACTAAGCAGTAGTATATAATTTCACATGTTTTTCACCACATCTTTGACGTGATATGGAGCACTAAAATGTAGTAAGTAAATATGACAGAACCCAAGGCGTGGTGGCTAAGAGCTATGGCTGCTAATCAAAAGGTCGGCAGTTTGAATCAATCAGGCACTTCTAGGAAACCATAAAGGGCAGTTCTATTCCATCGTTTGGGGTTACTATGAGTCAGACTCAAGGGCAATAGGTTGGCTGTTTCGTTGGTAACTTGCTTACTGGTTAAACTGTAGCAAGAAAGAAAAAATGAGGCCCATTGGCGAGTACGAATCACCCCGACAGCTGCGTTGGCAAGAGGAAGGGGCTGTGTTCCAGCCAGTGGAGCTGCAGCCGAATAACGTCCCAAACGGCCGAGCTCCTCAAACAGCTCTGTCCCTGTCATTTTATAGCACCCACAAACAGGTAGACAAAGGAATTTTCGTACTGCCGTCTTACTGGCATGAGAGGGTTTACAGAAGCGGAAGCAAGCCTGAGTCGCAAGTTTGCAAGAGCCAAAGCCAAGTGCCGTTGAGTCGGATCCGAGAAGTGAAGTTTTTATGAATTCCTAAGGGTTGGGTCACCATAAGGGATTTTGTGGGAAGTGTCCTTAAGTTTCCGTGAGAGAACTCTAGATTAGAATGTAACTGTTCAGGGTTTTCTCTCTGAAAACTGCTCCTGCCTGCACGCATTGCATCACTGGGTGGACAGTCTGTGTGCTACTCCTGTTCTAGAGGGTTCACAGAGTCAGGCTGAGGCAGGTGTCAGCAGAACCCAGCCTTTTTTGTGACTTTTTGCCCAAGTACTGTCTTCTTTCCCTTTCAGGTTCTCCAAAGACTTCCCACAGTAGATCACCAACCTGGATTCAGTTTAGTTTACAGAGAAACAGACCCAAGACAAACAGCTTACTGTGTAAGTCATTTGCTGCTTTGTGGTAACTTTATGCAGCTGTTATAATTTTAGGTCTTCTGTGACTGGGAACTGAATACAGTCTTAATCAATATGTTCTTGGATGCCGATAAGAGGCAGCCAAACAACAGATAGACATTCAAGTGCACAAAAAGCAGGGAAAGCAGTACAAGAATCACAGTTAAGGCTGCTTCCTCTACTCAAACACTGGTGGACAGTGGCCCCCTACAGACTGGGTTCTCAGGCCTTTTCCTAGCAGACTGCCTTCTAAACAGTTACTTGTGATATGTGCAGCAACCCTTCAGTTTTAAGCTATATTTCAGTGGCAGTAGTCCTGTTTCTATCCTCACTGCCCCATGTGCCCAGCTCAGATGGTCCTAAGGCTAAAGGTCTTCTGGATCACGCTAGTTGCATTTACTAAGTGAGGTTTCAGGGCACTGAACTCAGCTCCATCATATTTCTGTGTCTTCATAATGGCACAGTAAAGAAAACACACTGACCTTCTGTTTCAGTCAGCTGGTGTTGCTCTAACAAAAATACCACAGAGTGGATGGCTTTAACAAAGGAAAGTTTATTTATTACATAGTTCAGCAGGTTACAAATCCATATTCAGGATGTCTGCTCCAGGGAAAGGCTTTCTTCCCCTTTTCTGCTCAGGAGAAAAGTCCAGTATTGCATCAGTCTTTGTCCAGGGAGCATCTTGGCGCAGGATCCTCAGGTCTGAAGGACATGTTCCTCTCCTGGTGCTGCTTGCTTGGTCGTGTAAGGTTCCCAATTCTCTGCTTGCTTCCCTTTCCTTTTACCTCTCAGGGGATTAAGGGATTAAGAGTGGTGGAAGCCATACTCCAGGGAAACTCCGTTTACAGTGGAGCAGAGAGATGATCCTACATGAAAGGATTTACAGTCCCACCCTAGCCCTTTAACATATAGCATAAGAAAAATCACAAAATGGAAGGAAATCAGATAGTACAGGGAATTGTGGCTCAGGTACATGGCTACACATATTTTGGGGGGGGACACAATTCAATCCATGACACCTTCCTACATATCCCTTAGGACATGTGGCCGTGATCCTGAGACCTGCACTATACCAGTAAGAAGATGAAGTATTGAGTCATCTAACCTTCTGGGATCCCTCTTATAACAAAGATCAGAGAAAATAAGTGCATCAATTTTACCTGACAATCTAGGAGCCCTCAACATCAAAGGCAAAGTTGAGGACTTGGACAGAGCAGCAATGGGTAGGTAGAGATGGTTCACAGGTAGTAAGGAGTTGCCAGACCTGACCCCAAGGGAGATCGCACCCTATGTGCCAGATAGGCTGACACCAGTGGTAAGACAACCAGTGGGAATTCAGGATGTCTTTTCTACAACAGGGGAGATCTAGCATCAGAGAATCTACTCATGCCTCCAGAACCAGTGAAAAACAGCTTTCAATCAACAAAAGGTAAGTGCATACATCTAACCTACTACATGAATCTAAAAACATCCCTTTGAGAAAAACATCTCTACCATTTATCTGCCCTCTCCGTACTCTGCACCAGGCCACCAAGCTGGCTTCAGAGATTGCTAGATCCTCTGGGGTGGAAATAGGAACTGTCATATGCCCTGAGCCATTTTCCCACCCTTACACTGGGAACAAATTAACAAAAAAGAAAAATAATATCCTGGGTATACTAAGTCAGGAACACAGGATGAGCCAGATCTTTGTCTAGGCTCCTTATGCCTATGAGGAGTCCACAGACTTTAAATCCCTTTCATCCCTACATAGACCTGTACAGACCCACTTCGACAGTGCAGGCCCTCATAAGCACAATACAATAGGGTACACACCTGAAGCCTAAATACAACTGTATCGTCTATACGGCAGAGAGGCAGTCATGACATTAGAAACTGCTCTGCCCATTGAGCAGGGTTCTTGCCTACCCACATCAGGGGACTGAGCACTGGTGGCTCCACCCATGCCATTTAACTACCCACAACAGAGGTCCAAGAATAACTGATGTCTCCCAGTCCTACCAGCTAACAACTTTGGATGCCCATAGCCCAGCTGCAAAATCCACCCACCTATGTGCTCTAGGGAACAGGGACATGCTTTCCTTATAGACATTTAGAAGCTTCTGCCAGGCCCCTACATTGCTCAGTGTGACCCCCTCCTCCTACCACTGCAGCCAGACACCTGTGCCTACACTAATCATATCGGACACTATAAGTGAGGACATGAACCACATACTTGGTGGCCAACTACCTGGACACCTGAGCTGAAGTCATACAAGAAAATAAAAAGACTCCTGGGCTCACATATCTAGTAATGTATCTAACCACGTGGTGACAGGATGTTAGCATTTCAAAGGTAACAATAATCAAACTAGTTCACATAAGAACCTACTTGGGCATATCAAAATAAAACAAAACAAGAAGATAGTACATAGTAAGCACATGTAAGTAAATATAATAACTTATCAATCAATGGCTCAGAGGCAACAGTCAATATCAAATCACATAAAGAAGCAGGTAATAATGGCTTCAACAAGATCCCAAAACAGAGAATCAAGAAACTTTCCAGATGAAGAGAACTTCCCAGAATTACTAGAGGTAGAATACATGAGACGAACATATAGAACTCTTCAAGAGATCAGGAAGGTGATCAGGCAAAGCAAAGAATAAGCAAAGGAAGTCACAAACAAAGCAAAAAAATAAGGTAACAAGATTAGAGAAGAGCATAATGACAAATTTAATAGGCTGCAAGAATCCTTAAGAAACCAGAAGAATAACAATGAAATTTCAGAATTAGACAACTCAACAGAAAGTTGTAAGAACAGAACTGAGGCAATGAAAGTCAGAATTGATGACTCTGGGGATAAAGTATTCCATACCTACTTATGTGAAGGAAAATAAGATGAGAATTTTTTAAAAAATAGAGAATCCCTAAGAATTATATGGGACTCTATCAAGATATATAACCTACAGCTGATTTGGAGTACCAGAACATTAGGGGATAACAGAAAATCCAGAGAGAATTGTTGAAGATTTTTGCCAGAAAATTTCCCTGGCATTGTTAATGATGAGGAAATATCTAAGATTCTCATTAAACCTCACACAAGGTAAATAACAAAGAGAAGCGACCACGACCTGCTATAATGAATCTTATCAAAAACCAAAGATAAGGTGAGAATTTTTAGAGTGGGTATAAAAAAAAATCATCTACAAAGGAGAATTAATAAGACTAAGCTCAAATTACTTGGCAAAAACCACACAGGCATGAAGGCAATGGGGTGGCATACATAAAATCTTGAAGGAAAAACATTTGCCAGTCAAGAATTATATATACAGCAAAAGTGCATTTCAAATATAATGGGGGAAAATAGATCATTTACAGATAAACAGAAGTTTAGGGAACTTTGAAAAAAACATGAAATTACAGAAAAAATACCTTTGGTTAGAAAATCAGTAGTAGCAAATAACAACCCAAGACTACAACACAAGACAGAGCAACCAGTTAATCAATCCAGATAGAAAGTCACAAAAATGAATTAAAGCTAAAATACTTAAAATATGGAAACAGAAACATCACTCTGTAAAAGACGAATCACTATGTTAAAACAAAAAGAGGAACTAAGAAATGTAGTCATATATCTTTCATAAGGAGACGAAGTCAAGGTGATATAAAGAAATAAAAAATTGATTTAAACTAAGAAAAATAAGGGTAAATATTAAGGCATCTACAAAGGAAACTAACAATCCTACCCATTAAAATAAAAATAAATTAAGAAAAACACAAAGACTGAGCAAATACAAAATCAACAACAAGGAAAAAGATGAAAAGAAAACACAAAGAAAAATGACAACAGAAAATTCAGTGGAACAAAGGAGCTGTCTACAACACACACACACAGAAATGACAGCACTAACCTCAAATCTACCAATAATTACACCAAATATAAATGGACTAACTGTACCAGTAAAGAGAGTGGCAAAATGGATTAAAAACAAGATCTATCTATATGTTGCCTACAGGAGATATACCTTAGACTTGAAGACACAAACAAACTCAAACACAAAGGATGGAAAACTATGTATATCAAGCAAACAACAACAATCAAAAAGAGCAGGAAGGGTGTGATGGTTAAGATTTGTGTCAGCTTGTCTGGATCATGATTTTCAGTGTTTTGGCTGTTGTATAATGCTGTCATCATTTCTCTGGCGAAATTTGATATGTGATCACCTGCACAATACAATCTACTGGGTATTACTGGCAGCGGTGAGGCCTGAGACAATTCACCACCTCCTCAGACTTCATCTCTTCACTCTCTACCACTTACTTGCTTCCTGCTTGCCTTGCCAAGGTTTTTAGCTTGGTTTTGGATTCAGCAGTTGCCTCTCCTCTCGTCTGACCTCTGGTTCTTGGGACTTCACCTAGGAGCAACATACCTCATGGTCTTGGGGTTCATTGACCTTCACGCTTATGAGCAGAAGCCTTGCTCTCCAACTTGGGGATTTTTGCTTGACTAGCTTCTGCAGCTGCAGGAATTGGGAAAGGCTTCTTTCCTGATCCGTGAATCTGGGACATTCCAGCCACTATACTCATGTGAGCTGTTTCCTTCATATTATAAATCTCCCTCTAGATATACTTTGGAAACCTTGTTAGTGTAACAGTTAAATGTTATAGTTGTTAACCAAAAGATCAACAGTGTGAATCTACCCGATGTTCCTTGGAAACTCTACAGGCAGTTCTACTTTGTCTATAGGATCACTATGAGTTGGAACTGACTCAGTGACAGTGGGTTTTGTTCCATAGATAGATAGATAGATTGACAGATAGATAGATAGATATAGATAGATGGATGGACAGACAGACAGATGGACGGGTGGGTGGATGGATGGATGGATGGATAGATAGATGTATATATATGTGTGTGTGTCTGTATTTATACACGCACACACACACACTCACTTTACTAGGTTTGCTTGTCTAGAGAACTCAGCATAAGACAAGTGGCAATATTAATCTCTGACAAAAGATTCTAAAGTACAATCTACTTCAGAGAATAAGGAAAGAAACTATACAATTATCAAAGGGTAAATATATCAGGAACACATAGCCATAATCCATAATAAATATGCACCAAATTACAGGGCTTAAAAATACATAAAACAAATTCTAACAGCACTGAAAAGAGAAATAGACAGCTCCATAATGATACTAGGAGACTTCAACATATCACCTTCTGTGAAGGACAAAACTTCCAGAAGGTAGCTCAGTAAAGACAGAGAAGATCTAAAGGCCACAGTCAACTACCATGACCTCATAGACATATACAGTAGCCAAGTATACTTTCTTTTCTAATGCATGGGGACCATTCTCCAGAATAAACCACATATTATGCACCAAAGCAAGCCTAAACAAAATCCAAAGCATCTTTTCTGACATGAAGCCTTAAAAGTAGAAATCAGTAAGAGAAAAAGCAAGGAAAAAAAATTAAACACGTGGAAACTGAACAACACCTTGCTCAAAAACTACTGGGTTACAGAAGCAATTAAGGACAGAATAAAGAAATTCACAGAATCAATGAGAATGAAAATACATACTACCAGATTCACCAAAAGTAGTGCTCTGAGCTCAGTTTGTAGCAATTAACATACAAATACCAAAAGGAAAAAGGGCCAGAATCAATGCAGTAAATCTGCAGTTCAAACAAATAAAAAGAAAACTGCCAAAGAAGCCCTTGGGTACCAGAAGAAAGCAAATAATAAAAATTAAAGCAGAATTAAATGAAGTAGAGACTAGAAACATAATTGAATGAGTTAACAAGATCAAAAGCTAATTCTTCAAAAAGATCTACAAAATCACTAAACCACTGGCCAAAATGACAAAAGAAAAACAGGTGAGGAAACAAATAACTGGAATTAGAAATGAGATGGGCAACATGACAAGAGATCCAACTGAAATTAAAAGAATCATAACAGAATACAATGAAAAATTGTACTCTAACAAATTTGAAATGTATAAGTAATGGACAAATTTCTAGAATCACACTTCCTACCTAAACTAACACAGAGAAAGAAAAACTAAATAAATCTATAATGAAAGAAGAAATTGAAAAAATATTTTAAAATCTCTCAACCAATAAAAAGCCCTGACCCTAAGGTCTTCACTAGAGAATTCTACCTAACTTCCAGAGAAAACACCACAACTACTGAAGGTATTTCGGAGCATAAATGAGGATGGAATACTCCCAAACTCATTCCATGAAGTCAGCATAACCCTGAAAACAAGGTAAATATATATCACAAAACGTAGATGCAAAAATCCTCAACATAATTCTAGTCACTTGAATTCAATAACATGTGACAAAAAAATATTTACAGTGATCAAGTGTGTTTCTTACCAGGTACAGGGATTGTTCTACATTAAAAAAAAAACAAAACTAAATAAAACAAAAGACAAGAACCATATGATCTTATCAGCTGATACAGAAAAAGCATCTGACAAAGTCCAACTCCCATTTATGATAATAATTCTCAGCAAGGGAAGGAATAGAAAGGAAATTCCTCAACATAATAAAGGACATTCATACAGAGTCAAAGTCAACATCATCCCAAATGGAGAGAGTCTGAAAACATTCGCCCTTGAGAACAGCAACCAGACAAGGATGCTGTTTATCACTGCTCTTATTCAACATTGTATTGGAAGTCCTAGCCAGAGTAATCAGGTTAGAATTACTAAGGAATTTGTAAGGAGCAAGTAAAAGTACCTTTCTTTGTAGATGATATGAATACACAAGACAACTACTGGAACAAAACATTTAAGAAAAATATCAGGATACAAGATAAACATTCAAAAATCCACTGGATTCCTCTATACCAACAAAGAAAATTTCAAAGATGAAATCACTAGCTACCAAGAAGATATAATACTTAGAAATAAATCTAACCAGAGACATGAAAGACCTACACAAAGAAAGCTACAAGACACTACTACAAGAAACCAAAAGAGATCTACATAGGTGGAAAAGCATGCCTTGCTCATGGATAGGAAGATACAATATTGTGAAAATGTCATTCCTGCCCAAAGCAATCTACAGATACAATGCAATTCCAGTACAAATTCCAATAGCAAGTTTTAATGTGATGGAGAAACAAATGACCAACTTCATATGGAAAGAAAAGAGTCCTTGCATAACTAAAGTATTACTTAAGCAGTTGAACTAAGTGGTAGGCCTCACACTACCTGATTTTAGAATATATTACACTGTCACAGTAGTCAAAACAGCCTGGTACCTGTACAAAACATACACACAGACCAGAGGAACAAAAATGAGGATACAGATGTAAGTTCATCTACCTGTGAGGAGCTGATAATGACAAAGGTCCAAAGTCTGTTAATTGGGGAAAAGACAGTATCTTTAACAAAGGCACTGGCATAACTGGATATCTGTCTGCAAAAAAAAATGAAACAAGACCTACATAGACCTCACACCATGCATAAAAACTAACCCAAAATGAATCAAAGACCTAAATACACACTTAATCATAAATTTTTTAAATATTGAAAAGCCTAAACATAAAATCTAAAACAATAAAGATCACAGAAGAAAAAATATGGATAATGCTGAGAGCCCTAACACATGGCATAAACAGAATATGAAATAATACTAAAAATGCACAAACAGTAGAAAAGAAACCAGATAACTGGGAGCTCCTAAAAATCAAACACTATACTCATCCAAAGACTTCACTGAAAGAGTTAAAAAGACAACCTACAGACTGGGAAAATTTCAGGGCTATGACAAATCCAATCAGTATCTAATCTCTAAAATCTGTAAGATACTGCAACACCCCAACAACAGACAAGTAACCCAATCAAAAAATGAGCAAAAGATATGAAGAGGCACTTCACCAAAGAAGACATTTAAGTGGCTGACATGCGAGGAAATGTTCACAACCATTACCGGTAGCCACTGCTGTCAATTGGATTCCAACTCATAGTGACTCTGTAGGACAGACTAGAACTGCTACACAGTTTCCAAGGAGTGCCTGGCAGATCTGAACTGCCAACCTTTTGGCTAGCAGCGATACCATTTAACTACTACACCACCAAGTTTCCCCATTAAAAAAACAAACCAAACCCACTGGCTATTGAGTCAATGCCAACTCATACCAACCCTATAGACAGAGTAGAGCTGCCCCATAGAGTTTCCAAGGAGCATCTGGTGGATTTAAACTGCTGACATTTTAGTTAGCAGCCATAGCACTTAATCACTACACCACCAGGGTTTCCATTAACCATTAGAGAGATAAAGATAAAAAGTACAGTGAGGTACCATCTCATCCCAATAAGGCTAGCATCAATCCAAAAACACAAAATAATAAATGTTGCAAAGGATGTGGGGAGAATATACACCACTAGTGGGAATGGAAATGGTGCAGCAAATTTGGAAATCAATTTGGCACTTCCTTAAAAAGCTAACAATAGAAGTACCATAGAATCCAGCAATCCTGCTCTTTAGAATATATTCTAGAGACGTAACAGCCATTACAGGAAAAGATATATGGAAACCCATGTTTATTGCAGCATTGTTCACAATAACAAAAATGACGGAAACAAACTGCAGGCCCCTCAACAGATGAATAGATAAATTATGGTAGATTCACACAATGGAATATTACTCAGTATTAAAGAACAATGGTGAATGTGAGAAATATCTGATAACATGGATGACTCTGTAAGATACTATGCTGAGTGAAATTACTCTCAAGAGGACAAATAGTATGTGAAACCACTATTTTAAGAACTCATGAAAAGGTTTAGACACAGAAAAATATCTTCAGCGGTTGTGAGAGTGAGGAGGAAGAGAGAGGGATATTCATTAAATACTAGGCAAGAATTAGCTTAGGTGAAGACAAGAGCAACACACAACATGTGAAAAATCAGCATAACTGGACTAAACCAAAAGCTAAGAAGTTTTGTGAATACAAGCAAACAGTTTAATGGACAAAGTAGCAGAGGCAGGGGTCTGAGGACCATGATTTCTGGGGACATCTTGGTCAATCAGCATAAAAATATTTGTTAAGAAAATGTGCTACATCCCACTTTGATGACTGTTGTTTGGGGTCTTTATAAGCTAGCAAATTGCCATCTAAGATGCATCAGTTGGTCCCAACCCACCTTGTGCAAAGGAGAATGAAGACACAAGGAAAACACAAGCTAAGAAGTAGAAAGGGCCATATTAACAAGAGACTCCACTAGTTAGACTCCATTAATGGTCTGAAGGAGACTGGAGGGTCCTCAAAAGATATTGCCCCTGGTTAAAAGCATTCCCAAAGGCAACTCTTCAGACAAAGATTGAACTGGACTATAAGACAGTCCAGTCGCATGATGCTTTGAAGAGTGTGTTTCTTACCTCAAGCAGATACATGAAACTAAATGGGCATCTCTGTAGGAGGTGAGATGAGAAGGCAGAACAGGACAGGAGGTAGTTCAATAGACATGGGAAATACAGGGTGGAAAGGAGGAGTGTTGTGCCATGTTATAGGGAGAGCAACTGGTGTCACATAACAATGCGTCTAAAAATTTTTGTATGATAAACTAACTTGAACTGTAAACTTTCACTTAAAGCACAGTTTCAAAACAGAAAAAGAGTTGCAGGGCAGTGGGTTTTCTCTTGTATATGACCTTTCTGCTATGGTCTTGTACCACCAACAAAATTATACGCAAATAAAGCACACAAAACTTGCTGGAATTAGAAAACTACTATGCAAATAAGGTTCCTATGGCCTTCCGCAAGGATTGGTCAGTTTTGCCATCCACTAAGCATAAAAGAATGAATCTCACTACCATCAAGAAGAACCAGGAGCAGAGTGTTTCTTTTGGACCCAGGCTCCCTGTGCTAAGAACCTTCTAGACCCAGGAGAGAGAGTTGTAGCCTTAAATATGACACAAGATGGTGCATGATGGTGTAAGCAGTAAGACCAACTTAAGGCCAGCATGAGATGGATGCAATTTGCAGCCCACAGCACAAGGTGGTTGCAATGGGTTTATCAGACTATCAAGCAAGAAAACAGAGAACCTTTAATCAGTAGAGTTGCTGGTAGAGTGGGGTGCTTCCAAGCATGTTGTGGAGGAGCTGAAGAACTATACAATTCATCAAGCCAGGCTGAGGCTGGTGTCAGAGGCCAGCACGAAGGGCCTGCTTGTGTGCATGGCCAATAAGTATCTGAAAGCTATTGGCTGGAAGCTGTCTCGATTGTCCTGTCTCCTGAGTTGTATCCTGTTACCTCCAAGCTGATCTGGATCCTGAATTATAACTTCTTACTTCCCTAATATACCCTATTATCAAGAGTAGGGTCTATGAGTTCCATGCAGCCATTGCAACAAATTATTAAACCCTCTCTGTACCTAAACAAGTAGAGAGTGACATGGGAGGGATGGCTGGCATCAGAATTGGTAAAAAAAAATTTGAAGAGTGCATGTATATCTGAGCTCCACCTCATTGCAATCAGCTTTGGGCAGAATGCTAGCAACCCTTGTGAAGTCAGAGGACATTAAATGCTACAATTTTGCAAAAGTAAAAAGACAATCTACAGACTAGAAAAAAATGTTCAGGAATGATATGTTTGATAAGGGCATAATATCATACATAAATATTTAAGTAATTTTTATAATTCAACAACACAAAGACAATCCAGTTTAAAAATGGGCAAAGGGCATGAACAGACATTTCACCAAAGAAGATATTCAGTAGACTAAAGAACAGATGAAAAGATACCATTGTTGTTGTTGGGTGCCTTTAAGTCTACTCCAACTCAGAGCAACCATATATATAACAGAACAAAACGCTGCCTGGCCCTGTACCATCATCTCATTGTTGCTATGACTAAGTGTGTTGTTGCAGCCACTGTATCAATCTAGCACTTGGAGAGTGTTTTTTTTTTTTTTTCTTGACCCATGATGTCCTTCTCCAGGGACTGGCACCTCCTGACAATGTCCAAGGTATGTGCAACTAAGTATTGCCATCCTCACATTCAAGGAGCACTGCATTTCTTCCAAGACAGACTTGTTCCTTCTTCTGGCAGTCCATGGCATATTCATTAGTCTTCTCTAACACTGTAAATCAAAGGCATCAGTTCTTCTATGAACTTTCTTATTTATTGTCCAGCTTTCCCATGCACATAAGGTAATTGAAAGCACCAAAGCTTGGGTCACATGTATCTTAGTCTTCAAAGTTACCAGTGTGCCTTTTAATACTTTAAAAAGGTCTTTTGGACCAGCCTGGATGGTCCATCAGACTGGAGGGTTCCAAGAAGACATGGCTCCCAGACTCACTGTTAGCTCAAAACTGAAACCATTCCTGAGGCCAACTCTTCAGACAAAAATTGGGCTGGACTATACTTAAAACATAAAATGATACTGCAGAAGAGTGTGCTTTTTCTTGGCTTAAGGAGATTTATGAGGCTAACTGGGCAGCTCCTGTACAGAGTGGAGACAAGAGGGCAAAGAGAGACAGGAGCTGGTACAATGGACATGGGAAACACAGGATAGAAAGGAGGAATGTGCTGTCACAGTGTGGGGAAAGTAGCTTGAGTTACATAACAATGTGTATGTTAAGGTCTTGTATGACAAATAGACTTGGATCATAAACTTCCACTTAAGCACAATATAATATTTTAAAAATTAAAATTAAAAAAGAGGTCTTCTACAGCATATTTGCTCAATGCAGTATTTCATTTGATTTCTTGACTGCTGCTTCTATGGAAATTGATGCTGTGGATTCCAAATTGAGTGAAACCTTTGACAACTTCAACAATTTCTCCATTTATCATGATATTGCTTATAGGTCTAGCAGTGAGGATTTTTGTTTTCTTTATGTTGAGGTGTAATCCATACTGAAAGCTGTATTTTTTTTTTTACTTGATCAGTAAGTGCTTCAAGATTTTTTCACTTGCAACAAGCAAACTTGTGTCATCTACACATTGCAGGTTGCGAGCTTCTACCAATCCTGATGCCATGTTCTTCTTCAAATAGTCTACCTATTTGGATTATTTCCTATGCATACAGATTGAGTAAGTATGATAAAAGGATACAACTCCGATGCTCACCTTTTTTATTTTTAAACTATGCAGTATCCCTGTGTTCTGTTAGAGTACAAGTACAGGTTCCCCATGAGCACAATAAGGTGTTCCCATTTTTGATATTATTCATAATTTTTTATGACCCACATGGTTGACTGTTTTTGTATAGTCAATAAAACACAGGTAAATATTTTTCTGCTATTCTTTGCTTTCAGTCAAGATCCATCTGACACCAGCAGTGATGCCCTTCACTCTACTTCCTTTTCTGAATCCAACTTGAACTTCTGGCAGTTCTCTGTTGATGTATTACTGTAATTGTTTTTGAGTTATCGTCAGCAGTTTTATTTGGATGTGACATTAATGACATTTTCTTATTATTTCTGCTTTCCGTTTGATCTGTTTTCTGTTGGATCACCTTTTTTGAGGAGCACAAATATGGATCCCTTCCACTTTGTAGCTGTCTTCCAAATTTCTTGGTATAGATAAGGGAGTATTAGCCATTAAAACTCAAAACTCAAACCCATTGTCATCAATTCTAACTCATAGCAACTCTATAGGAAAGAGTAGAACTGCCCCATAGGGTTTCCGAGGATCAGCTGGTGGATTCAAACTGCTGACCTTTTTGTTAGCAGCTGTGGTACTTAAAACCGCTACACTACCAGGTTTTCCTATTAGCCATTAGAGAAATTACATCAAAATCATGAGATACCACCTCACATCTGCTAAAATGGCGCGACCAAAAAAGAGAAAAACAAAAAACAGAAAGCAACTTATGTTGATTAGAATATGAAAATATTGGAACCCACTGCTGGTGGGAATGTAAAATGGTGCACACGCTGTGGGAAAGTGTGCGGCAAGTCTTTGAAAAATTAGAAATACAATCACGTTATGATCCAGTAATTCCAGTCCTAGGTATATACCCTAGGGATCCAATAGAAGAGACATGTTGAGACATATGCACACCTATGTTTATTGCAGCATTATTCACAATAACAAAAAGATGAAAACAACCTAAGTGCCCACAAATGGATGAATGGATAAACAAAGTGTAATATATACATACAATGGCATTTTATACAACCAGAAAGAAAAATGAGTTTCTGAAACAACTTTCAGCTTAGGTGAATCTGGAGAACTTGATGACAGAAATAAGTCAATCACAAAAGGACAAACATTGTATGATCTCACTTCTATGAAATGACAAGAATAGATATATAAACAGACACCAGTGTTTACTGGACAATGAACAAAGAAGACAGAAGAAGAATTGAAGCCCTTGGATTGTGGTGCTGGAGAAGAATGTTGAATGTATCACGGACTGCCAAAAGAACAAACAGTTTTCTTCTAGAAGAAATACAACCAGAGTGCTCCTTGGAAGCAAAGATGGCAAGACTGCATCTTACATACTTTGGACATGTTGTCAGGGAGGATCAGTCTCTGGAGAAGGACATCACGTTTGGTAGAGTGGAAGGTCAGTGAAAAAGAGGAAGACCCTTGACAAGATGGATTGTCACAGTAGCAGCAACAATGGGCTTAAGCATAAAAAAGATTGTGGACATGGTGAGAGACCAGGTAGTGTTTCGTTCTGTTGTGCATAGAGTCACTATGAGTTAGAACCAACTTGATGGCACCTAACAATGACAACAACAGTGTTTATTGGTGGTTACTAGGAGTGAGGTTGAGGGGAAAGGGGGGAATCATTTCCTAGGCAGTAGTCACTTTTTGTTAATGGTGATGAGAAAGGTAACACTGTTAGTGGGTGAAATATGCACAGCTTGATTGATGTAACTGATATCACTCACTAAGTCGTACACAAGAAAAAGGAGTATTCATTAATGATATATGTAATTTGTAATTGTAACCAAAATAAAGAAATGTATTTGTATATGCCAGCCAAGCCAAGTGCGTTGAGTCGGATCCGACTCATACATGTATTTATATCTGTATACCTGTAAACACACCCGCAGACATATATATTTATTATTGTTGTTAGGTTTTGTCTTGTTGGTTCTGAGTCACAAGGACCCTCTTTTATAACAGAATGAAATGCTACCCAGTCCTGCACCATCCTCACAATCATTGCTGTCTTTGAGCCCATTGTGTAGCCACTGTGTCTATCCACTCACTGAGAGTATTCTTCTTTTTCACTGACTCCTTTAGTTTATTGATCATAATGTCCTTCTCCAGGTCTCTCTTGATAATATGTTCAAAGTATATGAGACAGTTTCATCATCCTTGCTTCTAAAGAGCAATCTGGCTGCACTTATTCCAAGACATATTTTTCATTTTTCTGACAGTCCATGATACATTCACTATTCTTTGCCAACATCTAATTTGAAGGTACCAGTTCTTCTTTGGTCATTTTTATTCATTGTACAGCTTTTACATGCACATAAGGGAACTGGCAAAAAGAATACAAATATTTATATATTTGGACTATAGATGGTGATATTCTTAGACATAAGCAATCACTTTACAGAATTAGTTTTCTTGGTTTAAAGGCTTAGGGTTATTTACCAATTCAGTCAGCTGGTACACTCTAGTTCATGAGGTCTGTGTTATATTTCCTAGTTTGGTGAGTGGTGCCTGGCTTTTAATATCTTGTGAGTGATCATCTAAGGTACAACTATTTGTCTATATTCCTCTAGAACAAAAAAGAAAGAAGGAAACTCCCAAATAAGAAAAGAAACCAGTGTACAGGACTAATTATTTTCATGAACCACAGACTCCTCTATCTTGAGACAGAAAGAAATAGATGGTAGCCAGTTACCAATATCAACTGTCCTGATCAGGTCACAGCAGACAGATTATGATAGAAAGGGAGAAAAATGTGGACCAAAACTTCAAATTCTTAAAGAGGCTTCCAGCCAACATGGTGCCACAGATAGAAACACCACACCATCTCTCAAAAATGAAGACAAAAAAAAAAAAAAAGAAAGACAGATTCAAACATCAATCTTGAAACCTGAAGTGTCAAATGAAGAGATAGACATCACAGCCAAACACTGAATGGAATAAGAAATTGACAGAGAGTGAGAAAAGATACAAGCAGAAGTCCCCTATTAGGTAACCCAGCACAGATTCACCATCTTAGTCTCTTGTCAGAGACTGACAGAGAGCACAGAAAAGTAGCTTCAAGGAAACCCCAACAGAATTCAGTACCATATCAAAAAAAAAAAAACAACAAAAAAAAAACACATCATGACTGAGTAGGATTCATACCATGTATTCAAGGATGGTTCAACATTAGAAAATCAAGCAATGTAACCCACCATGTAAATAAAAGAATCACATGAACATCTCAATTCATGAAGAAATGGCATTTAATAAAGTCCAACACCCACTCATAAAAATTCTCAATAAAAAAAAACATAGAAGGGAAATTTCTCAACATAATGAACAGTATCTATGCAAACCCAATGCCAACAACATTCTCACTGGAGAGAAAACTTTCCCCTTGAGAACAGAAATTAAACAAAGATGCCCTTTATCATCACTCCTGTTAACATTGTGCTAGAAGTCCTAGCTAGAGCAACAAGAGAAGAAAAAGAAATAAAAGGCATCCAAAGTAGTAACGAAGTTAAACTGCTCCTACTTATAGATGATATGATACTACACATAGAAAACCTAAAAGACTCCACATGAAAACTACTAGAAATCTCCAGAAGACCAGGATACAATATAAACATACAAAAATAAGTTGGATTTTTATACACTGAAAAGAGAACAACGAAATCAGGAAAACAATACCATTTATACCAAAAAAGCAAAACCAAACCCACTGCCATTGAGTTGATTCTGACTTACAGCAACCCTATAGGTCAGAGTAGAACTGCCCCATAGCATTTCCAAGGACTGCCTGTAGTATTTGAACTGCTGACCTTTGAGTTAACAGGTGTAGCACTTAACCACTATTCCACCAGGGTTTCCATACCATTTATAATAGTCCCTACAAAAACAAAATACTTAGGAATAAATCTAACCAGGGATGTAAAAGACCTATAAAAAGAAAACTACAAAACACTATTGCAAGCAACCACAAGAAACCTACCTAAATGGAAAAACATACCACCCTCATGGGTAGGTAGACTCGGTATTATAAAAATGACAATTCTACCCAAAGCAATTTGCAAACACAATGCAATCTCAATCCAAATACCCCACAACATTCTTTTTTTTCTAATTGTTATTAAGTGAAAGTTTACAGTTCAAGTGAATTTTCCACGTAAGACTCTGAGTCCCCACCTCTCTGAAACCTTATCTGCTCTCCTTACACCATGACAGCACACTCTTCTTTTCCACTCTTTAATTCCATTATCCACTCAACCAACATTTGTACCCTCCTCTCCACCCTCTGCTCTACCCTCTAAATACAAAACAGTAGAACTGCCTAATATACATATCAAACCACAAAGTACATATATCACATGCATCACTCTACGTCCCCAAGTCCAGTCCATTCTTTCGCTGAGGTGTTGGCTTCTGTACTGGTTTCAGCTCTGGGCTAGCAGCAAGTCTAGGGGCCATGTTCTCAGGGGACACTCCACGTTGTCAGACCATCAGTTCAGGTCTTTTAATAGAGTTCTTAGACTTGCACACTTCTTTATCTTGTGCTACATCAGAAACTCTACACTGTGCCCCTATCAGGGCTGTCTTTGGTGGTGCCTGGGTACCATCTAGTTCTTCTGGTATCATGGTGATGTAGTCTCTCGTTCATATTGGTTCTCCTATCTGCTGGACCAGTTTTTCCTTGTGTCTTTGATGTTCTTGGTTGTCATTTGTTTCAAGGCGGGTTGAGACAAACTGATATTCTGTAAGTGGCAGCTTGCTGGCTTTTAGGACTCCAGATGCCACTCACCAGTATGGGATACAGAAGACTCTTAGAAAAAGACTAGTCATGCACTGATGTGTTAAGATGGTTTTTAAGGTACTAACCCATCATCTTTTCAGGTTGCCAACATTCTGAATAAAGTATTTTCAAAATTCAATCCCTATCTCTGCATAACTGGCTTAGTAGTGACTGGCAGCACAAGTCTGCAACCAGGATTTTTCTGGTAACATTTGGACTTCACTTCCTGAGTTTAAAAAATTTTGAAATGGCCAAGTTTCAAGTCCAGATGCAAAAATCTGCCAAACTGTGGTTGATAAAAGGCCTAGTTCTTACGCTCAGCAAGAAATTCAGTTGGATGGATTCTTGCATACATTTTGAGCAATGTTTTCATTGGAACATGCAGTTCGTTCATGCACAGACATTGTCTGATTGGCAACAGACCCAGTCTTCTCAAATTTTTTAATTAAACATCGAATTGTGCTCTTGGTGGCATGATTATGTGCATCATAAATTTCATGTAACTCATGGAATGTTTGACTAATGGGACACCCATTTTGATAGTGAACTTTAATAATGTCTATACATTGTGAAATTGTGTAACTTTTCATGGCTATTTGTCAAGACTAATAAAAAAAATGTGATAAATATGGCCACTATAGCTTCACAAACATGGCTGCAATGAACTGTCAAAAACAGGGCATCCTTATTGGAAGACCCTTTTTACAGTGAGAAAATGAGTATCATGAAGTAAAAGAAACACTTTTATTTGAAATATTTTTATAATCAGCCTTTGTAGACTTTCTCATAAAGCCAGCCAAGTGCCGTCGAGTCGGATCCAAGACTTTCTCATAGGTATGCCATAAATATATTTCTAAGACACATTAATCATCTACAAAATGTTTCAAATAAAATTTATAGAATTCCATGTAAAATAATCTACTGTATTGAAAACATACTAATCATGAAGTGTCTATTGGTTATTTTGTTTGTTTTACCTGAGCACATCCCACCAATAAGTCCTCACTTGGCATTTGTTTTAGTCAGTTAGTGTTGCCCTAACAGAAATACCACAGAGTGGAAGGCTTTAACAAATGAGGATTTATTCGTACACAGTCCAGTGGGCTACAAGTCCAAATTCAGAATGTCTGCTCCACAGGAAGGCTTTCCCCATGGTCAGCGCTGGAGAAAAGTCCAGTATTGCATCAATCTATGTCCAGGGAGCATCTTGGCACAGGAACCTCAGGTCTGAATGACATGCTCTTCTCCTGGTGTTGCTGCTTTCTTGGTGGTGTGAGGTTCCCAGTTCTCTGCCTGCTTCCCTTTCCTTTTATCTCTTGCAGTATGAAACTATTAAGGGTGGTGCAAGCCACACTCCAGGGAAACTCCCTTTACAGTGAAGCAGTGTGTTGAGCTTCTGAAGGGATCTACAGTCCCTCTCTAATCCTTTAAAATACAGCACAGCAAAATTAGAAAATGGAAGATCATAGAGTGCAGGGAATTATGGCCTAGCCACAGGGCTACACCTATTTTTAGGGGGACCCACTCAATCTACGACAGCATTATTCAATAGCCTCTTCACTTTTATAAGAGTAGCCATCTGCTCTCTTAATAATTATGAACAAAAACTATTTCGTTTTTACAAGCAATATAATTACTATCTTAAGGGCAAATAACTAAAAACCTAGTATTCTTCTCATTCTTTATTATCAAAAATCAAACCCACCACTGTTTAGTCAATTTCAATTTCTAGTGATCCTATAAAATATAGCATTATTGCAGAGTTCCAGTTTTTCCTTAGTTTGTCTAAACATAAATTATTTTTAGAGCCATACTCACATGTCGAAACAAACAAAACTGAATATTGAGAATGTAACTTTATAATATTCTTGAAGCCAAAGATAATTTTCAACCTTATTTTTCATGGGAGTGTGCATATTGCATACACACAAATAAGCACTCAGTAAACTTAGTGAAAGAAGAAACCAACAGTGATGAAAACATTTGTGATGGTTAGTACACATACACATTTGTCTTTATCACCAAACAACTTGCAAGTTGTCTACTTGTAAAAAGAATGAGTTTTTACTATTGTTTATTGTAGTTTTCTAATTTTTTTAATGTTGTTTTTAAATTAAACTCATTTAATGTGGCAGACATTTTGTTACATTCTAAACATAGCCTACAGTCAACCCATACGTTCTTCTATGATACAGAAACATTCTTCTCCAGCACACATCCCCCCAGGCCAAGAACAATTGCCATCCTTTCTATTGAAGACAAAAATACCATATGTTCTAACTTCAAAAAGTCAAAAATTGTCTCAAGAACCTAGTTATTATTTTAGGGAATATATGTTTATATAAAGACACAAATTAATCAAATTTCAATATCATATCCTCTAGGATAAAATACATTGCACTCAAAGACAAACAGCAAAGATTTTTCAAATTTCAGTTTTAATAAAAATCTACATATCAAACTAATGCAAACTATGACAATAAAATCCTGAGTACAATATTTAAATATTATTAAATAAGACTTATAAAAGTGTACTTATTAGACAAAAATATTACTAAAAATAACATACAAAAAATAATCAATTCTCACTGGTACTCTCAGATATAATTTGCATAATTAAATGCTTAACTCATGTACATATGAAACATTAGCCATGTAACAAAGTTATTTGACAAAAATAAAGTAGAAAAGCATAACGTTTAAAATTCTAGCTCCAATATGGCAGTTTAATTTTTTTTATTACAAATTACTATATCCAGAAAAATACTCAAGGGTCAAATTCAATCTATGATAGGACACAAATAATCAGTTCCTATCGCAGAGATAAACTCTCTTGTTTTCTCATCTTAATACACTACAGAACTAGAAGTTTCATTTCTCTTCACATTTGGTATGATTCCAGGCACTGTTTTCTTCAGATTAGATTTACATATTTGAGACATGTCTACAGGAGAAAAAAGAATAAAAATATAACTTACAGTTTAGTTTTTAACACACTTAAAAATATGTGCCTAAAGACTCTGTGGACCCTTAACTGTTAATCTAATTTTGGTAATAAAGCTTTATAATATTAAGATATACCAAATACGTAAGTTTGATATTACCTAAATAACTCATGGAAACCCTGGTGGCATAGTGGTTAAGTGTTACGGCTGCTAACCAAAAGGTCAGAAGTCTGAATCCACCAGGCACTTCTTAGAAATTCCATGGGGCAGTGCTATTCTCTGTCCTATATGGTTGCAAAGAGTCAGAATGGACTCAGTGGCATTGGGTTTGGGGATTTGGTAAACAACTCATTAAGTAGTCTTAAAATTTACTAACATGTAACTTCTTGACTATAACATCTTGATAAATAATGAGAAACAGATACTATCACAGGTAAGTCCTGTATGCAAAATCATTAAAACTTTAAGCTTTGTGGTGTTAAAGGGCATATTAGCCCTGCCTTTCATGTATCCAGTCCCAGAAGAATATAAATATGCATAAAATAGTTAAAATTATAATAAAATTCTTTGGAGGAAAACTTTCCCAAGTGCTATATTGTTTAGAAACTGAATGTAGACTTACCAGTTTACCTAATATATACCAAAACAAGAAAGAGATAAATAAAATACACTGTATTGGCTAATTCAGAGATTACGAAGATCAAATGAATCAATGCATGTCAAGTATTGGTGAATGTGTTTCTAATTTTAAAATATGGCTTGATTTAGGTCATTTCAATATCCAAATACATTTTTTATTTATTTATGTTTTACCCTATGCAAAAAAATTTAAACAGATTGAGAAGTAATTGATTGAGCATCTTGCCACTGAACACTAAAATAAACTACTTTATTTTTATGATCCAAAAAAATGAAATTTTTTATTTGTCAACTATATGTATACAAATTTTAGAATGCTAATTATTGTTAATTTATAACAACAGCTTTTTAAATAAGAGTGAGAAATGCAGCAACAATAAACCAGTTATCACGTCAACTCTAATTGATGAACACCTCTGTAATAGCAGAACTGTGCGCTATAGGGTTTTCAACAGCTGATTTTTTGGAAGTAAATTTCTAGGGCTTTCTTTCAAAGCACCTCTGGGTGGACTCAAACCTCTACCCTCTTGGTTAACAGTCAAGCAATTAACCACTTGAATCTCTAGCAACAATAGGGCAGCATTATCCCAGTGATTTTCACAATAAACTTGTGAAACAGGATAAGTAACACTCCCTACAGTTATTTTAAGACATAGAGAGGTTGTGTCAACAAGTTGAAGATATTCAAGAATACTTCTAGACTACAGATTCCAACATATTCATTTTCACCCTAACAGTTCAAGGAATACAGGTTTCCTTAATGGGATTTGTTCATGGTACTGAAATGCTGTCCAAACATTATGTCACCCCTGGGAAAGTTGTTAGCAAAATGAATATCTTTCAATCCTTTGTATAGGTTTTATTTTTGAAAATAAATATTAAAACATACATTAAGTTTATGATTCTACAAATACTATGGCTCCTATGATAATTTAACCAGAATGGAAACATGGATTTACCATTTCACCCCAGCAAAAGTAATAGACTACAGAGGATACCAATTACATATTCATTATAGTTTTTATTCTTTATTTTTAATTCTATTCTTTCAGTACCTTCTGTCTACTCCTTATCTAGATTGCATAAGCCAAAATTTTAAGACTCATTTTCACTTTTATTACATTTTTAATAATTTAAGAAAAGGCAGACCTATAAAGAATTTGTTCATCTAAAGCCAAATGCTGAAATATTTAAAATCATTCAGGGCTGGCAAGGCTGTCAAACAGCTATTTATCTTACTTAATTTAATAGCTATTGAGAGTATTTTTAATTAATTAAAAGAAAAATAGTCTATGCATTTAGACCTACCTTTAATACTAACTATAAAATCCACAGGTTAAGTTCACTAGGCATTGTGAATAGCATCTTCCTTATCTTTTATGTTGTCCTCAGTTTCTTAAGAAAGTTAAGATATTAAACAAAATAAGAGGAAAAAGCATACTCACTGGTCAAATTTTCTAGGTCTGAGTACACAGTGGACTCACTGCTAATCTGGTTAGCAATCTAGCACACCTTTTATAGTCTAGGAAAAGCATTAAAAAGTAAATTGTGTAAATAGCTACAATAACTGTGGGGAAGTCATTTTAATCATTATCATTAACTCATAATTACAAGTGCTATATCTCAATAAACCTCAAATATATCAAGCACTTGAGGCGCTTTCCTCTTTGATTTTCCTAAAAGCACAATGAAATGTGTACTACTGAAACATCTCAGAGTATTAAGAATCTTACAACTAGTAAGCAGTTGGATAATAAAGCCTGGCTTTTTCCACCATAGTGTGGAGCCATTTTGACTCAGTTTCGATATGATTCATTTTCCCCATTCATTAAATACAAGTTGCTTTGAAAAAGTATAACAAATCTTGGTGAAATTAAATATTCCTTTAGTTAATTAATCTCCTTAAAAAGAAAAGAAAATATGTAAAATATATTTCTTTCAAAAACAAAAGTTTAGGTTGAGAAAGTAACTTAAAATTGTGGACAGAGCACACATAACAATGATTTATAGCATTTAAAAATCGGGTTTGAACTTAACATTAACTTTAGTAATTTAAGTATCCAGAAGAACTCATTACGGCATTCTTTAAAATACAAATTTATTGTTATTCAGAAAAATGCAGCACTTGTTATATAAGTGATGATATAAAAATTACTTTAAAATAACTTACAAGTAAACTTTTTACTTATTTTTCATAGTTATCTTTGTTTTAGTTTTATATGATAGAGTACCTTACTTCTGCCAAGAAATTTGAAAATGCTAAAAGGTTCATCCTGAAAAAAAATTTGGTCCTTAAGGAATTCTGGCTATTTTCAGATTTGGATACAGTCCCAATCAGAATGTGGTTTCATTCCTTATGGTTTCAACTGGTAGACACAAACCTTAAATACTGTCACTGTTATAAATAGCATCTCATACAATGTTTAGTCTATTACTTCTTACCCACAGACACTTGAAGTTTAAAATTTCATGCATTTATTATTGGACTAAGATTTAAAATAAAATTTTAAAGATATTCCCCAAGCAACTTACAGGCTGGCATTGAACAGTCCCTGGTATTATAATAGAGCCGATAGAAATGTTTGCTACATTCAGCTGAAAACGTGACTGGCCCTATTAGGCAGAAAAAAAAATGCATATTATAAACACAAGATTGTTTCACCAATAAATTTGCTAGCACTTTATGCATGGAGAGAATATAACTGTAGTTACATATGCTCTTCCATGCCCTTAAAAGAACTTGCCTGTGAGCTCTTTGCCTAACCCATACACGGTGAGAGATAGTGAATTATAATCTGTAAATAATAGCAATAATAACCTAAGTCCATTCTTAACACCTCACATAATGGAATCTTCAAGTTTGGAGCTCTTCAGAAGAGTTAAAAGGGAGAAGCTCTAGACAGAAAAAAAAATTCATTGGAGAGTAAATCAGGCAGATGAGAAGAATTACTATATAGATATGTATATTCTTATTGCTACTTTTTATTCTCTAGTTTTCAAAGGAATTAATGTTTTTATGAAGAGACATTTATTCTGTTGTCAAATTCAGCAAGTAGTATCTTCTTAGTATCAAAGATTACTCTGGAGTGGAAGGCGCCTGGATAATTCCATTATCTAGCTCTACAATTCCAAAAAAAAGGCCCACATCAACTTCCGCCCTCACATTTGGAAACTGCTTTTGATCAAGGTAGCAGGAATAGGAGACTCTGCAGCTCTGCTGCTACCAGAGACCCTAGCAGCACTCAGCAGCACAGGATACCGTACACACCTGTGCCATGGGGCTTCTCAGTTTGACCTACCTCCTTCCCACAAGTCTTGAAGTAACAAATGTGGCCCTTGGTTTTGCTTAAGTGAGAAACTCACATCTATCCCAGATTATATGCCTGAGATGAAAAATAGTAAAAGGTAGCCGAGATGATTAGAAAGAGAGAGGCATGGCTACTGTAAATGTTGTGATGCAGGGTTAAAATTAATTCAGTGATTTTCTAGAGTTTGGAGCACAGAATGATGTGTAAATGATTCACAAAGATGAGATGAAAAAAACAATGCTGTGAAAACTCATTCCAGCCATGCTCAGTGTACGTCCTATGAAAGTCCACCTCTCCCCTGTTCAAAACCCTTCTGTTACTCCATTGGCTGTGGGTCACTACATTTCTCAACATACCATACATACCATTTACAGTGTGATTCTAACCTACTTTTCCAAACACATTTTTTCCCAGCAGCCACATTCAGCCCTACCTATACTGGCAATACCCTCCATACATATCACACTACCTACCTCTCGCAAAACCATACCATGTTGTTTTAGTTATCCAGTGCTGCTTAGCTCCCCTTCCCTTTATGTCCGTTAGAAGCCACCCCAAGACACAATATAATGTCACACAATAAGTCTTCCCCCACCAACACATCTGCCATGCATCTACCCTCATAAACTTTATAGAGCCGGGAATTCCAACAGGAGGAACACCACACAATACCAGGAATCCTGCCCTAGCTAAATTGCTACACAGATTTTTGGGGGAACACAATTCAATCCATGAAATATGTATACTCATACCGTGCTCAAAGGGTCTTTTTCACCAATGTGTCTCTTATCCAATGAACACCTTTTCATGTCCAAAAATGCTATCTAAATATTGTGTCTTATCAGAGACTTTCCTGATAGTTGAAAGCAAAATTATTTACTTACTATGTATCTTTACTTTGCTTAGATGACTGTTACTTATCAAGATTTGGTTTACTTTATGGGTACTATTAGTATCATGGTTTGAATTATATCCCCCCACAAACGTATGTATCAATTTGGCTGGGCCATGATTCCCAATACTGCATGATTTTCCTACATGCTGTAAATCCTGTCTTTTTACTTTTAATGATAGACAGCTGTTGTATCAGTGAGACAGGACTCGCTCTACAAGATTGCTTTGTATTTTGAGACAATCTCTTGATATATAAAAGAGATATGTCAGAAGAGAGGTAGGGGGACCTGTACCACCAATAGAGCAGTACCAGTATTACAGCACATCCTTTAGACATGGGGTTCTACAAGGATAAGCTTCTAGTCTAGGGGAAGACTGATGTGAAGATCAACAGAGAAAGAGATTCTTTTTCCCTGAAGTTAATGCCCTGAATTTGGACATTAAGCCTACTACTTTACTGCAGAGAAACAAATTTCTCTTTGTTAAGGCCATTTATGTGTGTCATTTCTATTATAGCAGCATTAGATAACTAACACAATTGGTATTTGTCCATTACTGTGAATGAACTGTGAGTTTCTTATAGACATTTATTTCTACATGCCTAGTGCCCACCAGTTGTTTCCATACAAGATTTTTATCTAATTGAATTACTGGTATATTATACACTTACCTGTGAAATGCTTTATGAATTTGTCCTTTAAGTTTAAATCTCTTGGGAATATTTCTGAAAAGAAAAAAAAAATCCTTAGAACTTATTAAACACATTTCTACCATTTAAACATATTTATTCATATTTATTATGTATGTACAAAAAAAACTGCTAAAAAGATAAACAAGTCTGCCTTGGGAGAAGTACAGCCAGAATGATTCTTAGAAGCAAGGATGTTGAAACTACATCTCACATACTTCGGACATGTTATAAAGAGGAACTAGTCTATGGAGAAGGGTGTCATGGTTGGTAAACTAGAGGGCCAGCACAAAAGAGAAGATTCTCAAACAGATTGACACAGTGGCGGCAATAATGGGCTTAAGCATAAAAACAGTTGTGAAAATGGCAGAGAACTGGGCGGTATTTCAATTTGTTATTATACATAGGGTCACTATGAGTCAGAACTGATTCAACAGCACCTAACAACAACAACAATGTACGTACAGTTATTTACATGCCCTTACAAGCATGCTGCAATTATAAGTACTAAGCATACAAATCTGTAGTGGTTTGTAAATTATTCCCAAGTCTGTATTGTAACCCTTATTATGACCTGTGGTTCCTGAACTCCAGTAGAGCTAACAGCTTTCTCTGTGGCTCTGGAATACCTACAGATTCTCACAAGTAGCATAGTTACAATGAGACTTTATATTTCCCCTACTGCCTCATACCTGTTTCTCCCCCACATTCCCTAGTCTCAATAATGGCACCACTATTTACCCTTTGTTCACACCAAAAATCAATAATGCTGCTTGACTTTCTTCTTCACCACTACACCCAATTCATTAGTCTGGTATAGTCTAACTCCAAAACATTACCCCAATCTCACTCACTTCTGTCTATTTATATTAATACGAGTTTAGACAAACTGTCCTTTTTTTTCTATACTTTTGCAACAGCTTGAAAACTGGACTTCTCCTTTCTATAATGCATTATTGCCAAAGTAGCCACAGCAAACAAAAATGTTGCTCAGGTCATGATATTCTGTACACATGGAATATAATAAGGAAAAAAACGAAGTACACCTCAGACTTCACCTTGTACTCACTAAAATAAATCATCCATAAAATGCAAATGAGCACAAGAAAACAAATTTTAATACTTGAGCCTTAATGTTTGTTGGCAAAATTCTTAACCAGTTACACATTTTAACTTATAACTGTGTTATTATAGCTTCACTTCTGGGTATGTGAAACATAACACAACACAATAGGGAAGTAAGTGTTTATAACCCTCCCACAGTACACCTGAGCCGTCACACTGCCTGTGTAGCCGGCTAGAAAGATTGGGGCTTGGGACTGGAGAGAGAGAATTCTCACAGCCATTTTCATCCAAGAAACAGAAGAGGGTGTATGGTATATGAGGTCTTTTATCCCCACTGACAGCTCACCTCTGAGCTCATCTCATCATGGAGAGGAGGGAGCCCCTGGTGCAGACTGACCTATCCCCTCCTTCATCCATTTGGACCAACACCCAAAACTAGTCCAGAAAAATAAAACAGTAGTGAAATTGAAACTATTTCTTCATATAAACATTTTTGTGCTATCTTCAGTGATATTCCAAACTGAACATAGGTCTTTCCTCAAAACTCAGAAACAGTCACAAACATGCTTTGAAACCTGCCACAGCACTTTTGTTCTTGTAATGCCAAGACATCATGTAACAACATTCCCTCTGGCAAGGTAGTGCTACTGGACCTTTCTGAAAGACGAGCACATGTGTGTGCTATGGCTAAAGTGTCTTCAAGGACTTTACACATTATTCCATTTCCAATAGCATTTCTGGCCATAATCCTAATTCACAAAACTTGGAACAATGATATAACACTAAGGTTTGTAAAGAATTACACATTTTAAATAAATTGCCCCCTCTTCTACTCTGTCGTAAGACATCTCGTAACTTGCATGAAAGCAATGATCTCATTCATTTGGCATTACAGGATCTGTTTTTACGACAACACTGTGAGCTTCTTGAGGGCAGGGACAATGTCTTGTTCATCTGGTATAATGGGCAAAGTGTGCAACAAAGCTTTGCTGATAAAGTCAAGCTTTGCTGGCTGACATTCAAGCAATTGAAATTAAAGTATAATCCCTGTAATAGACTGAATTGTGTTCCCTAAAAACATGTATGCCAATTTAGCTGGGCTGTGATTCCCAGTAAAGTGTGACTGGCCACCATTTTGTCATCTGATGTGGTTTTCCTGTGTTATAAATCTTGTCTCTATGATGTTGATGAGATGGGATTAGAGGCAGCTATGTTAATGAGGGAAGACTCAATCTACAAGATGAGATTGTGTGCTGAGCCAATATCTTTTGAGATACAAAAAGAGAGAAGCAAATAGAAACATAGGGAAAACTGATGCCATTAAGAAACAAGAGCCAGGAGAATGGAATGTCCTTTGGACCCAGGGTCCCTGCACTGAGAATCTCCTCAGCCAGGGGAAGATTGATGATGAGGAACTTTCTCCATGGCCAACAGAGAATGAAACCCTTTCCCTGGAATTAATGCCTTGATGTGACCTGCTAGCCTACTAAATTTGAGAGAAAATAAATTTCTCTTTGTTAAAGCTATGTATTTTTGGTATTTCTGTAATAGTTTCACTGGATAAATAAATAAATTTGCTGTATTAAACAGAAGTAATCATTGCCTCAATCAGGTTCAATATAAACTCTAAACCAAACCTAATACCACTGAGTCAATTCTGACTCATAAAGATTCTGTAAGACAATGTAGAACTGCCCCATAGAGTTTCTAAGAGGTATATGGCAGATTTGAACTGACAACTTTTTGGCTAGCAGCCATAGCTTTTAACCACTATGCTGTCAGGGTTTCTAGGTTTACCAATGTGTGGGTGTGTGTGTGTGTGTGTGTGGGTGTGTGTGTGTGTGTGTGTGTGTGTGTGTATTTAATACACTTTAATGTTAACTTCAAAGAACAAATGTCACAAAGGAATATAGGACTGTGTAACTTTGTTTTAACTGAAACAAAGAATTCAAGGAGTAGAGAAGGGATGTTTGATACTTGAAGTGGCAAGCAATAAATTAAGGAGCAAAGGGAAGACCAGCTCAGACTGAAAATCAGTAAATAGACATATTACACCCCAGATAGACAGATATAAAAACACACACACACACACATACATTCTTCACTTATCAACATGGTTAGTTTCTAAAGACCATGTCATTATGTGAAAGCTGCAAAGGCAAAAATGGAGGATAACCACATCCAATCACAAAACTGAGGATGCCAGCATCATTACATAGCTGTCAGGGCACTGAAAATCATGACCCAGACAAGCTGACGCATAACTTGAATCATCACAGCCAGTGTTACTCTCACCTTGCACCTTGGCATTCATTACCGCCAGACATACATCAGAGACGTTTTTTGCTATTGTCATAAATGCAAAATGTCAGATAGTGAGACAGTTGATAAGTGAGAAATAGGTATGTGTATATGTGTGTACATATATACACACACAGCACATTTTTACACAAGTAACATGCACACTCTGCATTTGCTTGGCAGCTGTGCCTTCCTCCCATTAGGTGATTATTCTCTGTATTATGCTGATTTTTCTACAGTAATATGTGGGAGAAGATTGGCATGGTGTCACATGTGAGTTCCCTTGCAGCAGGAGGGCACAGCTGGCAAACAAATGTAAAAAGTGAATGCTGTTTAAAGAAAATTACAATGTGCATACACACACACATACACACACACACACACATTGTTGTTATCTTGCAGTCTGGTTGGATCTAACTCATAGCCGCTGCCATAGACTGAATTGTGTCCCCCCCAAAATATGTGTAGCTATCTGGTTGTGCCAGGATTCCGTGTATTCTGTGACTGTCTTCCGTTTTGTGATTTTGCTATGCTGCATATTAAAGGATTAGGTGGGGCTATAAACCCTTTCAGAAGATCACCTCCCTGCTCCACTGTAATGGGAGTTTCCCTGGAGTATGGCTTCCAAAACCCCTTAATCCTTTCATCCTGCAAGAGATAAAAGGAAAGGGGAGTAAGCAGAGAATTGGGAATCTCACACAAGAAAGCAGCACCAGTAGAAGAATACATCCTTCAGACCCCAGGTTCCTGAGCTGAGATGCTCCCTGGACAAAGTCTCATACAATACCAGACTTTCCTCCAGAGCTGACAAGGAGGAAAGTCTTCCCCTGGAGTGGACATCCTGAATTTGGACTTGTAGCCTACTGGACTGTGTAAGAATAAACTTTCCTTTGTTAAAGCCATCCACTTAGTGGTATTTCTGTTAGAGCAACACTAGTTGGCCAAAACAGCCACCTGTATATAACAGAATGAACCACATATATGCATGTCTGTAAGTATATATATATATTATCTTAGTCATCTAGTGTGGCTATAACGGAAATACCACAAGTGGATAGCTTTAACAAAGAAACATTTATTTTCTCACAGAAAGGTAGGCTAAAAAGTTCAAATTCAGGGCATCTGTAGGATGGATCTGTAGGAAGGTCCTCAGTCATCACTCTTCTCCTGGCCTGGGAGCTTCTGAGGTACAGTGTCCTCCAGTCTGAAGGATGTACTACGCTCCCAGCACCACTTGCTTCCCTTTCATTCATATACCAAGAGATTGCCTCAAGGGATTGACTCCTGCCTTACAAACAGTCAGCACCATCCTCCCTCATTAACATCACAGAGCCAGGATTTACAACATACGAATATCACACAACACCAGGAATCCTGGGCCAACCAAATGGCCACATATACTGTTTCAGATATACACAAACACCCATGAAGTCTGACAATGAAGTCTGTGAACTTAATTGTTTTAAGTGCTACATACCTCATTGCTGAGTATCATTACAGTCACCTTCAAAGTATTCCCCTTGGGAAGCTACGCACCCACGTCAGCACCTGATCCACCCTTCAAAACAATTCTGGAACTCTTTCTGGAAGGGCTATTGTGCACAGTGGCATGGTAGCAAGTTCATGAACTTAATTTCGTTGTTGTCTATGAGGGAGTTTTTAGCCAGTAAATAAATAACTGTATTGGAACATCCTATCTACTCACCTGATCTGGTCCCACTGACTTGTTTCTTTACCTGAAGAGAAAGGAAATATTGAAAGGAAGACATTTTGATGACATTCAGTACATCAAGGGTAACGTGAGGAGAGTTCTGATGGCCATTCTAGAAAAAAGAGTTCCAAAATTGCTTTGAAGGGTGGACTAGGCACTGGCATCAATTGGGAGTACTTCAAAGGTGACTACAGTCATATTCAGTAACCAGGTATGTAGCACTTTTTCTAGATCAGTTCACAAACATAACTGTCAGACCTCGTGGTGTGTATGTGTGTGTTTTGTGTGTGTGTGTCTTTGAAAACTAAAATCCTCACAACTGGGCCAATAAGCAACATCATGATAAATGGTGAAAATACGGAAGTTTTCATTTTACTTGGATTCAAAATTAACATCCATGGAAGCAGCAGTTAAGAAATCAAAGGATATATTGCATTGGCAATCTGCTACAAAAGACCTTATTAAAGTGTTAAAAAGCAAAGATGTCACTGTGAGGATTAACAGGTGCCAAACTCAAACCACAGTATTTTCAATCACCACATGTGCATGAAAAACCTGGATATTGAGTAATGAAGATTGAAGAAGAATTGTTGCATCTGAATTATGATGTTAGTGAAGAATATTGAAACATAGTGAATACTGAATACCATGAACTGCCAGAAAAACAAACTAATCTGTCTTGGAAGAAATAAGCCAGAATGCTCCTTAGAAGAGAGGATGGAGAGACTTCATCTCAAACACTTCGGACACGTTATCAGGAGAAACAAGGCCCTGGAGAAGAGTATCAGGCTCTGGTAAAGTAGAGGGTCAAACGAGATGGACTGACATAGTGGCTGTAACAATGATTGCTAGGATGGTGCAGGACCAGACAGAGTTTCATTCTGTTGCACAAGGGTCACTATGGGTAAGAATAGTCTCAGTGGCACCTAACAACAACAGTAACATATGGCCCTGCAGGTAGAAGCTCTACAGTGTGTTCAAATTCCAAATTCCAGGGTGGCTAAAGGAGAACGGCATGAGATGAGGCTGTAAGGCATAAATGAGTTGAAATCACAAGAGCCTCGTAGGCCTTCATAAATTTTATACTTAATTCTATAAGTAATGACAAGTCAATGGATTTTAGGCAAAAGAATAACACAGTAAAACTTCATTTTTAAAGATCATTATGCCTAATGTTTAAAAAAACAGACTCACTGCCATCAAGTTGATTCCAACTCATAACAACTCTATGAGTCAGAGTAGAACTGTTTTACATAGTTTCCAAAGAGTATCTGGTAGATTGAACTGCCAACATTTTGGTTAGCAGACATAGCACTTAACCACTAAGCCAGCAGGGGTGAAAATAAAAGCACTGCCATTGAGCCAGGTCTGATTCACAGCAACACTAGAGGTCAGAGTAGCAGAGTAGAACTGCCCCATAGAGTTTCCAAGCAGCGTCTGGTGTATTTGAACTGCCAACTTTTTGGTTAGCAGTTGTAGCACTTAACCCATTATACCACCAGGTTTTCTAGGCCACCAGGGGTAGAGGAGCAAAATCAGATGCAAAGAGACAAGTAAAAAGATTTACTCGAGAAGTAACTACATTGCTTTTGAATAGCACTGGCTTACACATGGGTTATGAGGTACCAGTAGTCAGAGAGAGAATTTTCACCTTTAATATAGGAGACCAAGTTCAGTTCCCATCCAGTGTACCTAATGTGCCAGCTGTGGCTTGCATGCTGCTATGCTAAAAAGGTTTTAACAGAGCTTCCAGACTATGATGGACTGTAAAGAAAGGCCTGGTGATCTACTTCTGAAAATCAGCCAATTAAAATCCTATGGATCACAATGGTCTAATCCAAAACTGATCATGAGAATGGCATAGGACTAGGCAGCTAATACCACCACCCAAGTTCAGGGGTTGACAAACTATGGTTTACCAGTCCAACCCAACACTCAGCCTGTTTCTATACATAAAGTTGTACTGGGACACCACCACACACATTTGTTTACATATTGTCTATGGCTGTTTTTGAATTACAATGGCTAAGTTGAGCAGTGGTGAGTCCTTTTTCATGTCTTACATACGGAATATGCACAGATGTGCTGTGCCTCAAAGAAAGGCAATATAGGGAAATCTTAACTGTTTTCACAGTGATTTATCCAAAAGTATTTTAAATAATGAGTTATCCAAGAACATTTAAATATGGAGGAGGCAGAGTCAAGTTGGCGGACTAAGCACATGTCTCTTTATATCCCTCTGGAAACCAAGACCTGAAATAATAATCAAATGGAGCCTTCTGGTCACCTAGTGAGCCCCAGGACAGGGCACAGAGCTGTTAATTTGGACTTCATACCACCGAATAAAAAACTTCCCCTGTTTTGCTGACTCCCACTCCTGGCTAGCCCTGGCTCCAATGGACTGAAGGTAACACAATACTGTGACTTTTTTTCTCTGTCTTGGCCAGTGGGCAGAGCTGGATCTTGCCTAGTGGCTAGTCTCAGACACACTGCTGGTGGGATAGGCAGGTGAAATTGCTACATTTTGAGAGCCAGGCTTAGGACTCTGTACACCTAGCCAATGTGGGCCTCTCTTTTTATCTCTGCCACAGCGTGGTTTTTACGGAAGCTGAGCATCTATGTGCGGGAGGCCATGTTGGATACAGAGATTTTGGTGGAACCTAATTCTCAGCCTGGGAGCCAGTGCCTGCAAACAGGACAGTGCTTCTCCAACAGAAAAGCAGTAGTTTACACAGTGTTGCCTACAGCGGGGGCCTGGCAACAGAGGCTGAGGATTCACTACATCTTGGCACCTTTAGCCCCTCTATCCACAGACCATGTGGAGGACACCATCTTAGATATAGTGGCCGCAGCTGGACCTAATTCGTAGCTTGGGAGCCAGACCTTGCCCACAGGAGAGGGAAAAGCAGTAGTTTACACAGTGTCACCGAAGGCTGGGCTGTGTCAGCAGAGGCCTACAGGGCAGTAGCATTGCTGTATTTTGAACTAATTTGTATCATCTGGGGTTGGATATAAAGGTGCTTACTTTGCCAGTTGAGAAGAGGGACCGCTACACCTGAAAACCTGACTGACTTGGGAAGTGGTCAGATACGTTTTGTTTTACATTTTAAGACAGCCTAGGGAAACATCTGCAGTCCATCCTCACAGTGTCTCTCCCAGCTTCTACTTACTCACATGAAACCCAAAACGCAACAGACACTTGTGGCAAACCAGAAATCACCTGTGGCTTTAGAAGGCTCCCAAACAAAACAGCGAAGGAGTTTTCCAGATGAAGAAACTTTTCTGAAATCATTGGAAGGTGAATACAAAAGGATTATGTACAGAGCCCTTCTAGACCTTATAAAAAATGCAGCAGAACAAAACAAAAAGTTAAACAAGCTGTTCAATCTCATGGAACAACAGTACTCTGAAATCCAACAGATCAAGAACAAAATCAAAAACATAGAAACTTCCATTCAAAGCCAAGAAAACAGAAAAGAACAAATGGAAAAGAGAATTTCTGACCTGGAAGACAGAACTACTGATGCCAGCGTCTATGAAGAGAAATCAGAAAAAAGAAACAAGAAAAATGAAGAAATATTAAGAAGCATCTGGGACTCTATTAAGAAGAACAACTTTCGATTAATTGGAGTCCCTGAACAGGGTGAGACATCTGAGAACACAGAGAGTATCGTTGCTGAGCTGCTGACAGAAAACTTCCAAGAAATCATGAAGGAAGAGAATATAGGTATCCCAGATGCATATCATACACCACCCAATATAGATCTCAAAAGAAAGACTCCAAGACAATATGATCAAGTTTAACAAAATGAAACATAAGCAGAAACTCTTAAAGGCAGCAAGACTCAAAGCAAAGCTAACATTCAGAAGAAAATCCTGTAGGCTTTCGTCAGATTTCTCAGCAGAAACAATGCTGGCACAGAGACAGTGACATAACACATTCAAAGCCTTGAGGGAAAAGTTTCAACCAAGAATTATATATCCTGCAAAACTATCTTTCAAATATGAAAATTAAATAAAGACATTCCCAGATAAACTCAGAGACTTTGTAGAAACCAAACCGAAACTTCAAGAAATACTGAAAGAAGCTCTTGGCTTTGGCTTAGAAGAACAAAACCACTAACTTTATATTTTAGAACGACACATCATCCAGAATTCTACTCAGTTAGGGAAAGCTCCAAACTCAATCACAGCTTTAATACTGAAAGAAACAATCCAGTGATTATCACAAAAACTATGGTGCCATCATATTAAAAAGAGGGATGTACTACAGTCATTATATTCCTTCCAGACGGAGAGGAAGTCGACAAGACTGGTAGTAATTAAAATGGGATTTATACACAGTTTATTAAGGGGGATCACAGGGGCAGCCGTAAAGTACAACAAAGATGCAAAATACCATATCAAGAAATGTAACACAAGAGTCTCAACAACCACAAAACCAGCTCTGAAAAAGGTGAAACATCAACTCACAAAAAAGAATGTCTGAGAACAGACTAATAAGAACAACAGAGAAAACATCAACATAAAAATAAACATATCACAATGGCAGCACTGAACACATACCTGTCAATAATTACATTGAATGTGAATGGACTGAATGCTCCCATAAAGAGACATCAAGTGGCATCTTGGATCAAAAGACAAGACCCATCCATATGTTGCCTACAACAAACTCACTTGAGACTTAAAGATAGGAACAAACTGAAAATTAAAGGATGGAAGAATATATATCAAGCTAACAATGAACAAAAAGGAACAGGTGTGGCAATTCTAATCTCAGAGAAAATCAATTTTAATGTAAAATCCACCACAATGGACAAAGATGGACACTAGTTATTGCTGAAAGGTTCAGCGTACAAGCAAGACTTAACCATATAAAATATTTATGCACCTAATATCAGAGTACCTAAATACGTCAAAGAGACACTAACCACTCACAAAAAGGAGTTAGACTACTTCAAATAATAGTGGGAGACTTCAACACTCCATTCTCAATACTGGACAGATCATTTTTAAAAAATGCTCAGTAAAGATACAGAAGACCTCATTGACACAATGAACCAACTACACCTCATCAATATATGCAGAACTTTCCACCCATCAGCAGACAACTACACCTTCTTCTCCAGTGCACATGGAACATTCCAGAATTGACCATGTGTTAGGACATAATGCAATTCTCAGTGAAATCCATACCATTGAATTAATGCAAAGCATCTTCTCAGATCATAAAGACATAAAAGTCAAAATCAATAGCAGAAAAAACAGAGATAGAAAGTGGAACTCTTGGAAATTGAACATCTTGCTCAAAAAATTATGAGTTATAGAACAAATCAAGGATGAAAGAAATTCAAGGATTCCAATGAGAATGAAAACGCTTCCTACCAGAACCTATGAGATACGCCAAAGCAGTACTCAGAGGTCAGTTTATCTCCATAAATGTACACATCTGGAAGGAACAAAAAAAATCCAAATCTGTGAAACAAACCACAATCAACAGAAGAGAAAATAGATAAATGGGAACTATTAAGAATAAAAAGCTTTTGTTCATCCAAAGACTTTATTAATAGAATTAAAAGGCCACCTACAGAATGGGAAAAAATATTTGTCAACTCTAGATCAGACCGACACCTGATCTGCATAATCTACAAGGTACTACAAACTATCAGTAAGAAGATAAATCATCCAATTAAGCAATGGACAAAGGAGATGGACAGACATTTCTCTAAAGAGGAGATCCAGGCAGCCAAAACACATGTGGACATGTTCACAATCTTTAGTTATTAAAGAAATTCAAATCAAAACTACAATGAGGTATCATCTTACCCCAACAAGGTTGGCCATGATCCAAAAAACACAAAAAAAACAAATGTTGGAGAGGCTGTGGAGAAAGTGGAACTCTCCTACACTGTTGGTGGGGTTGCAAAATGGTCCAGCCTCTCTGGAAAGCAATCTGGCACTTCCTTAAAAAAATGGATATAGATATACCACTTGACCCAGTAATTCCACTACTTGGAATATATCCTACAGAATCAAGGCCATTCACACCAACAGATACATGCACAAGAATGTTTATCGCAGCACAGTCCATGATAGCAAACAGATAGAATCAATCCAAAAGCCCAACGACAGAGGAACAGATAGGTAAACTATGGTATATATACTCAATGAAGCACTATGCAATGATAAAGAACAATGATGATTCCAGGAAACACCTCATAACCTGGCTTCAACTGGAAGACATTATGTTGAGTGAAAGCAGTCAGCGACAAAAGGACAAATATTGTATGAGACCCCTACTATAAGAACCCCAAAACAGACTTACGCATAGAAGAAAAGACTCTGACGGCTGCAAGGGAGTGAAGGGGAGGAGGATGGGGGGAGAGTTTAGATTAAATAGTTGGTAGAAATTTGGTTGGGTGATATCGGTGACAGCACACAGTAGAAACAAGAACAATATTAACTGGACTTCAACATAACTTGAGTACACCTTCCATCTTAACCCAATAATGCAAGGACAGAGTAGCTGGGGTGGGGGGCAGGGGACCATGCCCTTAGGTGAAATCGAGGCCAATTGGCACAACTAGCATTTTGCTAAGAGGGTTCTCTGCACCCTACATTGATGAGTGGCGTCTAGGGTCCTTAAAAGCTGCCATGCTGTCATCTGAGTGCACAGCAAACGGTCCCAACTCAGCAGGAGTGGATGCTCACCGAGGACGAAAATGACAACCCAGAAGATGGTAAGACCCACATGAGTGGATGCCTACATGGACTTGGGAATAGAAGAACCAGATGGTGTCCGGCCACCACCAGTGATAGCCACCTTGGAGCCCACAAAGTTGAGTCTCACTGGCAACACAAGAATAAAAAAGGTGTGCACCCTGAGTTCTCCACTAAAAGACCACAACTGATGGTCCAGTGGCTTCAGGGTTCCCCTGGGAGCATGACCCCTGGCCCTGATGCTGCCCTTGCCCATGGATCTTATCAAAGTTCCACTCTTTCAACAGCAAGAGATTGGACTTGGCGACACAGAGTGACTATATACTGGGTGCACTTTATGGTTCTATGCACCTATAGGATATCATCCTGCTGACCTCTGGCTGGATGAAAGGGAGTGGGTGGAGGGGAGGGGAAAGGAGACTGTTGGGAAGATGATACATGTATGGAGCAGAGAGGAATTGTATGCTGTCTCTGACCAGGGAGAGCAGTGGAAGCTGCATATAGGTGGGCTTGCAAACTTATATGGGAATGTACATTTTCACTCAGTCACAATAAAAAGCAAGAAAGAATATTTAAATATGACTTACTTATAAAATTTCAATTTGTGTACCACTTTTATATTAATACATTTATTTTAATATGAAGTTAAATAATACCTTGTAAAAGAAATCAATTTGGCCAATACCAGTGGTAAAGACCCACCTGCAAAAAGCATTCTTACTTTAAAAGTTCTCAAAATGTAAAATGCTGTTAAAAACCACTTACTCCAAGTTATTTATGTTGTTTAAAATTATTCTAATAATACTGTTTAAATATTGTTCTGATAATCTAAATCAGTTTTAAATAAAAGAAAAAGCATCATTCAAAACAATTATTTACTCAATTCTTCTCTCTCCAGAAATTGCTTCAAAAATAAGAATTCACATCCTAAAACTAAAAGTGGAATCTTTTGGAAGATCTCAACTGCTTGTAAAAGTGACGAGATTCTTTTTCCAATACACTTTTTATTTTAGAGCATTTTTGTATTTAAAAAAATAAATTGTGAAGATAGTGCAGGAAATTCTCATATACCTTGTGCTCAGTTTCCCCAATTATTACCTTATGATAGTAGGGTATGTTTGTCATAATTAATGAACAAATATTGATACACTGTTATTAGATAAAATCTATGTTGTTATTAGATAAAATCTATACTTTATTTCCTTTGTTTTTACCTAATGCCCCTTTTCTATTCCAGGATCCCACCCAGAATACCACATTATCTTTAGCTGCCAAACCTCCTTTGGCCCTTCTTTGGCTGTGAAGTTTTCTCAGACTTCTTTTAAGTGACTGATCGTTTTGAGGGTACTGGTCAGGTATTCCACAGACTGTTCCTCAATAAAAGTTTGGCTGATTTTTTTCTTCTCATGAGCAGATGGGAGTCACAGGTTTAGGGGAAGAAACATATCATTTTTATCACATCATATCAAGGGTGCATTTTATGAACATGACATGTTACTGTTGATGTTGACCTAAATCACCCAGTTGAGGTCACGTTTGTGAGGTTTCTCCACAGTAAAGTTACTCTCTAATTCTTCCTTTCAATGCTACTCTCTTTGAAAGCAAGTCACTTTGTTCAGCCCAGACTTAAAGAGTAGGGAATTACGCTCCGCCTTGAGTGACAGTATCTGCATACGTTATTTGGAAATAATGAGAGATCTGTCTCTTCTCCCCCATTAATCTATTCATCCAATAAGTTATTTATATTGACTTATGGACATTTCTTCTGTACTTCGGGTTATTCTCTAATGCTACTTCATTTGTTTTGTTACACAGAATGTTCCAGCTTTGGCCATAGGGAGCTCTTTCACTTAACTCTCGTGCCCCCTTGACATATCCTTATCTTCGTAGATTTTTGTCATTGTTGTGGTTATTACTGTTTTGTCTTTTTAGTACTTCCTTATTCTCTGACACTACAAGATGCTCCAGGTTCATCTTGCATATTTACTGCCCCAGTCCTAGAATTATACATTTTTCTCAAAAGCTCTGGTTGCTTTTATTAAAGCATGGTATTTGAACCCAAGATCTGGGCACTATGCATGTTTATTGCTGTGGGAGTGTGGTTGCTTCTAGGTTCTCTCAGCTGACACAGCTAGGAAATATATGTATATGTGAGTGACATGATTTGTAATATACCCAGTCTTCAAATTCTAAAATAGTACTGTGGCTTGATGGAACATATTTTTGGAATGCACAGAATCTCTAATACGTCACTGCTGATATTACAAAGGTCACACGCTGAAAACTGTTTCGAATGATCTGAGCTTAGATATATAGTCATATTGAATCACACTGTGTATTCACCGAGCACTGTATCCTCTTCTAAAACTCAGTCATGCTTTGCCTTCTCAACAAACTAAAATTCTATATCAAACCAGGCACAGAATGTCTCTGGTTTCATCTTCTATAAACTGAGGTAGAAAAATCAAATAATGTCTAAACTCCTTTCCAAATTCTGTTATAAAATAGTATGGCAAAATTCTAACATTATAGTATAGGTTTGCCAAAGAACAAAATATTAAATTAAATGAGTCCAGAGAACCTGTAAAAAAATGTAAAATTATGTTGCAAAATAGATTTCTTTCTGGTTTTAATCTATAGGTCAATTCAAGCTTAGGTTAAACTTTAGCTATTCCATTTGCAGACTGATTTCAGGAAAATGATTTAGTCAGCTTTTGTTTTAATTCAGTTAATCCTTTGTCCTAATTTTGAATTATCATTTCACAAACACTAAAAAAGCAAGATCTTTATTTAAAAAAAATGGTAACAAAACATTTCAAAAACAAGTAGTTGTACAGCATTCTACACTGTAATAAGATTTTATGAGCAGTCAGTCATCAACAACAACAACCAAATGACAGTAGATTAAGACTGGCACAAAATAAAAAATCCAAGTCTATTGATGTTCTTATTGCATTAGGGAGCTACAGGCTTCATCATCAAACTGAGCCACTGGAAAACTCCCAGAGGGCTGTTCATCAAGTAGTAAATTCACACTATCCTAAAAGCACAGTCCTCAAAAAGCAAAAAACTTGCCTTTACTGAGACCAGAAAAAACAAGGAAAAAGAGCTGACTGAAGACAGAAGCATGAGTTCACGCAGGGAAAAGTGCAGCCTGAGATTCCTATAGGAGAGACATTCAGCAGAGTAGACATACGAATTTAAAGAAAAAGAAGAGGAACAGGGGAGGAGATATATATTTTGGAATCAATGACATAAATGTTTAAGCGCTCAACTACTATCAAACATTGGCAGTTCAAACTTACCCAGAGGCACCTTGAAAGATAAGCTTGGTGAACTGCATCCAAAAGGTCACAGCCTTAAAAATCATATGGAGCAGTTCTATTCTACACACATGAAGTCGCCGTGAGTCAGAACTGATGCAACAGCCACTAACAACAACAGCAGCATAGAGGCAATAGTAAAACTAGAAAGTGCATAGAAATACCCAAGAAAACACTTACAATGAAAAACATCCGTAAATGAAATCTGGGGTACACAAGATCAAAATATGGCAAAAGTAGAGGTGTTAAGGGAGAGAAGGATAGTCACAGATGTAGGAGAACAGAGTAAAAATAATCGTGGAGATGGAATATCATTTGAAAGGACAGGGAAAGGTTAATAAGGAGTGCTCAACAGCAGCAAAACATCCAGAAGCCAAATAAGAGAAAGAGGATAGATGAGTGCAGTGAGTAGCTGCAGCAGAGGTGGTATCTGCTGTAGATTCAGATTATGGAGACCGGAAGCACAGGCTAAAAAGGCGAAGGAGTTTGGATTGTGCACTGTGGGTGTTGGTAAGCAACGGAAGAAATGATGATCTAATTCCATCTGATTTATATTGTCTGGCAAGTGCAAAAAGTAGTCACAAGAAAGCTTGTATCACTTCCTGTAATTTTTTGGAACAATATGAAACTTTTTCTAACTATATTGCTTCTGCTATGAAGCAAAGGAGTTTTGTGCACAGTAAGAGCTTTCCAGTGTATTTCAAACTACCCTACTATCGACATTACCATGTCATTATCTAATGATCACATCTTAAAATTTTACCAAACTAATTTTAAATATTTAATTAGGTATTAGAAAAAACACTCAGAGGAAGATTTTTCCTAAGAACTAAATGGGTTTACAAGACTTGATTAATAAAGAGAACAGTGTTTCAGAGTAGACCTATGTTTCACAGAGTTTTCAGTGATTGATGTTATGGAAGTGGATTACCAGGCCTTTCTTGCAGGTGCCTCTGGATGTACTGAAACCTTCAGTCTTTCAGTATGCACCACCCAGGGCCTTGGTAGGCTATACCAAAAACCAAAACCAAACCCAGTGCTGTCAATTCGATTCCAAATCATAACGATGCCATAAGGCAGAGTAGAATTGCCCCATAGAGTTTCCAAGGAGTACCTTGTGGGCTTGAACAGCCAACTTTTTCATTAGCAGATGTAGCACTGAACCACTATGCCACCAGGGTTTATTGGTGGGCTATAGTGTATTAAAAATTGAGCAGTCGTGGGTCCCCCACTTACACAGCTTACATCCACACAAATAGCAACCTCATGTGAGGTAAACATGATCGGTGCTCTAGAGAAAAAAATAAAAATGCTGTATCTACACAAAGTAGACAAAAAATAGCATTAATTACTGAATGAGATAACCTGCTTCAAGACTAATGGTAATTCCAAGTAAATTACATTTTAGTAACATCTAAATGCTGTTGACACATTAAAAAAAAACTACACATGTTCAAACATGAGATTTAAATAGTTTAGCTAGCATCTCCTGACTGTATATGTTTATAGATGTAAAATTAGAATTAAAGGTATAACAAATTTCTAAGTCCAAACAAGACCAATCTCCAGAATAACCAGTTTCCACTTCTGTGGGGTCTCTACAGCAGCAGATCCAGGAAGCAGATGATGCTCAAATACCAAGCCCCATTTCTGTTCCCTTCTCCTGCACTGCTACAAAGAACTTAGAAATCAGCTTTAAAACATGTTCGAGTTCATCTCCAGCAATGAAACTGAAGTTCAAAGTAAAAAGTCAACACGGAAAAGAGGACTTTTTAAAATCCTAGCTTCTATAGCTAATACATGTTTGGTTTTTTTTTTTTTTTTTTAATTTAACATAACTGAGTAAAAATGTACATTCACATGTAAATTTACATACCCCCCTATATGCAGCTTCCGCTGCTCTCCCTGTCCGGTGACTGCACACTATTCCTCTCTGCTCCATACATGTCTCATCCTCCCAACAGTCTCCTTTCCCCTCCTCTCCTTCCACTCCCCTTCCTCCAGCCAGAGGTCAGCAAGATGATATCCTATAGATGTATAGAACCATAAAGTGCTTCCAACATATGGTTACTCTGCATTGCCATGTCCATTCCATTCCTGTCCAAAGAGTGGACCTTTGTTATAGTTTATGGGAACGGGCAGCATCAGGGCCAGGGGCCATGCTCTCAGAGGAACCTCAGAACCGCTGGACCATCAATTGAAGTCTTTTAGTGGAGATCTCATGATGCACCTCTTTTTATTCTTGTGTTGCCAGTGAGGCTCCTCTCTGTGAGCTCCATCGTGGCTATCACTGGTGGTGGCCGGGCACCATCCGGTTCTTCCGGTCCCAGGTCAATGTAGGTACCTACTCTTGTGGGTCTCTCTGTCTTCTAGGTTGTCTTTACCGCATGCCATTTTGGCCCTCAGTGAGCATCCGTTCCTGCTGAGTTGGGACCATTTGCTGTCTCCTCGGATGGCAGCTTGGCAGCTTTTAAGACCCCCGATGGCACTCACCAATGTGGGGTGCAGAGAGCTCTCTTAGCAAAACGCTAGTTGTGCCAATTGGCCCGGAATTCGCCTAAGAGCATGGTCCCCCACCCCCCGCCCCAGCTACTCTATCCTTGAGGTATTGAGTCAAGATGGAAGGAGTACTCAAGTTATGCTGAAGTCCACTTAATGTCATTCTTGTTCCTAATGTGTGCTGTCACCGCTTTCTCCCAACTAGATTTCTAGGAACTACCTAAACTAAACCCTCCCCCCCTCGCCCTCCCTCCGTCCCTCACCTCCCTTGCAGCTGTCAAAGAGTCTTTTCTTCTATACACGAGTCTGTTTTTGAGATCTTATCGTAGAGGTCTCATACAGTATTTGTCCTTTTGTCGCTGACTACTCTCACTCAACATAATGTCTTCCAGTTGAAACCAGGTTAGGAGATGTTTCCTGGAATCATCGTTATTCTTTATCATTGCATAGTGCTCCATTGAGTATATGTACCACAGTTTACCTATCCATTCTTCTATTGTTGGGCATCTGGGTTGATGCCACCTTTTTGCTATTGTGGACTGTGCTGCAATAAACATTCTGGTGCATGTGTCCGTCGGTGTGAAAGGCCTTGAATCTGTAGGATATATTCCAAGTAGTGGTATTACTGGGTCAAAAGGTATATCAATATCCATTTTTTTAAGAAAGTGTCAGATTGCCTTCCAAAGAGGCTGGACCATTTTGCAACCCCACCAACAGGGTAGGAGGGTTCCACTTTCTCCACAGCCTCTCCAGCATTTGTTGTTTTGTGTTTTCTGGATCATGGCCAATCTTGTTGGGGTGAGATGGTATCTCATTGTTGTCTTGATTTGAATTTCTTTAATAGCTAAAGATCGTGAACATGTCCGCATGTGTTTTTTGGCTGCCTGGATCTCCTCTTTAGTGAAATATCTGTCCATCTCCTTTGCCCATCGCTTAATTGGATGGATTATCTTCTTGTTATTGATATTTTGTAGTGCCTTATAGATTATGGAGATCAGGCGTCGATCTGACATAGAGTTGCCAAATATTTTTTCCCACTCTGTGGGTGTTCTTTTAATTCTATTAATAAAGTCTTTGGATGAGCAAAAGTGTTTGATTCTTAATAGTTCCCATTTATCTACTTTCTCTTCTGTTGATTGAGGTGTCTTTGACAGATTTTGGAGTCTGTCCTCATTGTGTATTAAAACTTCCATTGTTGTTCCTACCTTTTCTTGGATGAGCTTTATCGCTTTAGGTTTGATATTTAGGTCTTTTATATAGTTGGAGTTGGTTTTTGTATAAGGTGTAAGATATGGATCTTGATTCAGTTTATTGCAGATGGATAACCAATTTTGCCAGCACCATTTGTTGAAGATACTGTTTTTATCCCAGTTTAATGTCTTAGGGCCTTTGTTGAATATCAACTGTTCATAGGCAGATGGTGTCATCTCTGGGGTCTCAATTCTGTTCCATTGATCAGTCTGTCTGTTCTTGTACCAGTACCAGGCTGTTTTGACCACTGTGGCAGTGTAGTATGTTCTAAGGTCGGGTAATGAGAGCCCTCCCAGTGTTTTCTTCTTCTTTAGTAGCACCTTACTTATCCGGGGCTTCTTCCCTTTCCAAACAAAATTGGTGATTTGTTTCTCCATCTCATTACAAAATGATGCTGGAACTTGTATTGGGATTGCATTATATAAATAAATTGCTTTGGGTAAAATAGACATTTTCACAATGTTAAGTCTTCCTATCCATGAGCAGGGTAGGTTTTTCCATTTATCTAAGTCTCTCTTAGTTTCTTGTAGTAAGGGCTTGTAGTTCTCTTTGTAAAGGTCTGTTGTTTTTCTGGTTAGATTTATTCCTAGGTACTTTATCTTCTTAGGGGCTATCACAAACAGTATAGATTTGATAATTTCCTCCTTAACAGTCTCGTTGTTGGTATAAAGGAATCCTACTGATTTACTTATGTTTATCTTGTATCCTGAGACTTTGCTGAACTCTTCTATCAGTTTGAGTAACTTACTTATAGATTCCTTGGGGTTCTCTGCATATACAATCATATCATCTGCAAACAGGGAGATTTTAACTTCCTCTTTGCCAATGCAGATGCCCTTTATTTGTTCCTCTTGTCTAATTGCTCTGGCTAGAACTTCTAGCACAATGTTGAATAGGAGAGGTGACAGTGGGCATCCTTGTCTAGTTCCTGATCTCAGGGGAAAGTCTTTCAGTCTCTCTCCATTCAGGATGATGTGGGCAATTGGCTTTGTATAAATGGCCCTTATTGTGTTGAGGAATTTGCCGTCTATGCCCATTTTGCTAAGAGTTTTTAGCATGAACGGGTGTTGGACTTTATCAAATGCCTTTTCGGCATCAATGGACAAAATCAGGTGATCTTTGTCTTTTGTGTTATTTATGTGGTTAATCACATTAATTGTTTTCCTGATGTTGAACCAGCCTTGCATCCCTGGTATGAATCCCACTTGGTCATGATGGATTATTTTCTTGATATGTTGTTGTATTCTGTTGGCAAGAATTTTGTTGAAGATTTTAGCATCTAAGTTCATGAGTGATATCGGTCTGTAGTTCTCTGTCTTTGTTGGATCTTTCCCGGGCTTAGGTATCAGGGTTACGCTGGCTTCATAGAATGAGTTTGGGAGTACTTCATCCCTTTCTATACTGTGAAATAGTTTCAATAGTATGGGGGATAATTCTTCTCTAAATGCTTGGTAGAATTCTGCAGTGAAGCCATCTGGGCCCGGACTTTTTTGGGTTGGCAGTGTTTTGATGACCTTTTCAATCTCTTCCTTTGTGATGGGTTTATTAAGTTGTTCTGCTTCACGTTGTGATAATTTGGTGGTAGGAGTCAAGGAATTGGTCCATTTCCCCTAGGTTTTCAAATTTGTTAGAGTACAGTCTTTCATAGTATTCTGTTATGATGTTTTTGATTTCTGTTGCATCTGTGGTGACAACTCCCTTCTCATTTCTAATTTGGGTTATTTGTTTCCTTTCCTGCTTTTCTTTAGTAAGTTTAGCCAGTGGTTTATCAATTTTGTTGATCTTTTCAAAAAACCAGCTTTTGGTCTTTTCAATTTTTTCAATTGTTTTTCTATTCTCTAATTCATTTAGCTCTGCTCTAATCTTTATGATCTCCTTTCTTCCGGTGCCCGAGGGGTTCCTCTGTTGTTCTTTCTACTTGTTCAAGCTGTAGAGTTAGTTCCTTGATTTGGTTTCTTTCTTCCTTCTCGATGTGTGCATTTATGGAGATAAACAGACCTCTGAGCACTGCTTTGGCTGTATCCCATAGATTCTGGTAGGAAGTGTTTTCGTTCTCATTGGAATCCATGAATTTCTTTAATTGATCCCTGATTTCCTCTATAACCCATGTTTTTTTGAGCAAGATGTTGTTCAGTTTCCAAGAGTTCCACTTTCTATCTCTGTTTTTTCTGCTATTGATTTCAACTTTGATGGCTTTATGATCTGAGAAGATGCTTTGCAATAATTCAATGTTATGGATTTTGTTGAGCATTGCATTATGGCCTATCACGTGGTCAATTCTGGAGAATGTTCCATGTGCACTGGAGAAGAAGGTGTAGTTGTCTGCTGAGGGGTGGAAAGTTCTGTATATATCAATGAGGTTTAGTTGGTTAATTGTGTCAATGAGGTCTTCTGTATCTTTACTGAGCTTTTTTCTAGATGATCTGTCTAGTAATGAGAGTGGAGTGTTAAAGTCTCCCACTATTATTGTGGAGTCATCTAACTCTCTTTTGAGCATAGTCAGTGTTTCTTCAACATATTTAGGTGCTCTGACATTAGGTGCATAAATGTTTAATATAGTTAAGTCTTGCTTGTGTACTGAACCTTTCAGCAGTAAATAGTGTCCATCTTTGTCCACGATGGTGGATTTGACATTAAAGTTGATTTTGTCTGAGATTAGAATTGCCACCCCTGCTCTTCTTTGTTCATTGTTAGCTTGATATATATTCTTCCATCCTTTAATTTTCAGTTTGTTCCTGTCTTTAGGTCTCAAGTGAGTTTCTTGTAGACAACATATGGATGGGTCATGTCTTTTGATCCAAGATGACACTCGGTGTCTCTTTACTGGAGCATTGAGTCCATTCACATTCAATGTAATTATTGATAGGTATGTGTTCACTGTTTCCATTGTGATATGTTTAGTTTTATGTTGATGTTTTCTCTGTTGTTCTTATTAGTCTGTTCTGAGACACTCTTTTTTGTGAGTTGATTTTTCACCTTTTTCAGAACTGGTTTTATAGTTATTGAGACTCGTGTCTTAGATTTCTTGAAATGGTATGATACATCTTTGTTGTGCTTTACAGCTGCCCCTATGAACCCCCTTAATAAACTATTTATAAACCCAATTTTAATTACTACCAGTCTGGTCATCTTCCTCTCCATCTGGAAGGACTATAACGACTGTAGTACATCCCTCTTTTATTATGATGACACCACAGTTTTCATGATGATCACTGGATGGCTTCTTTCCGTATCAAAGCTGTGATTGACTTTGGAGCCTTCCCTAAATGAGTATTGAGTAGTGTGTCGTTCTAAAATATAAAGTTAGTGGTTTCGTTCTTCTAAGCCAAATCCAAGAACTTCTTTCAGCATGTCTTGTAGTTTGGGTTTGGTTTTTACAAAGTCTCTGAGTTTCTGTTTATCTGGAAATGTCTTAATTTCATTTTCATGTTTGAAAGACAGTTTTGCAGGATATATAATTCTTGGTTGGAAGTTCTTCTCCTTCAAGACTTTGAATGAGTCTTGCCACTGTCTCCGTGCCAGCATGGTTTCTGCTGAGAAATCTGACGAGAGCCTACAGGGTTTCCCTCTGAATGTTAGCTTTGCCTTGAGTCTTGCTGCCTTTAAGAGTTGCTGCTTATGTTTCATTTTGTTAAGCTTGATTATAACATGTTTTGGAGTCTTTCTTTTGAGATTGATATTGGGTGGCGTACGATATGCATCTGAGATGTCTATATTCTCTTCCTTCATGATTTCTGGGAAGTTTTCTTTCAGCAGCTCAGCAACAATACTCTCTGTGTTCTCAGATGTCTCACCCTGTTCAGGGACTCCAATTAATCGAAGGTTGTTCCTCTTAATAGAGTCCCACATGCTTTTTAATGTTTCTTCATTTTTCTTGTTTCTTTTTTCTAATTTCTGCTCATAGACACTGGCATCAGTAGCTCTGTCTTCCAAGTCAGAAATTCTTTTTTCCATTTGTTCCATTCTGTTTTCTTGGCTTTGTATGGAAGTTTCTGTGTCTTTGATTTTCTTCTTGATCTGTTGGATTTCAGAGTACTGGTGTTCTATCAGATCGAACAACTTGCTTAATTTTTCATTTTGTTCTGCTGCATTTTGTATAAGGTCTAGAAGGGCCCTGTATATAATCAATTTTTATTCACTTCCTGATGCTTTCATAAAAGTTTCTTCATCTGGAAAACTCCTTGGTTGCTTTGTTTGGGAGCCTTCTGAAGCCATGAGTGATTGCTTGTATGCCACAATTGTCTGTTGCTTTTTGGGTCCCATGTGAGTATATAGAGGCTGGAAGAGGTACTGAGAGGATGGATTGCAAATGTTTCTCTAGGCTGTCTTCAAATGTAAAGCAAAAGGTATCTGAGCAGTTCACAAGTCAGTTAGGTTTTCAGGTGTAGAGGTCCCTCTTCCCGTCTGACAAAGTAAGCGCCACTGTATCCAACCCCAGATGAAAACAAACTAGTTCAGAATACAGCACTGCTAGTGCCCTGGTGGCCTCTGCTGACAGGGCCTAACCTTATCCAACACTGCGTCAAGTACTGGTTTTGTGATAGAAAAGCGCTCTCTTGTGGGCAGGCTCTGGCTCCCAAGCTAAGAATTAGGTCCAGCCGCGGCCACCGTACCCAAGATGGCGTCCTCCACACAGGCAGCAGACAGGGGGGCTAAAGATGCCCAGAGGCAGCGATTCCTCTGCTTCTGTTGCAGGGCCCCCAATGTAGGCAGCACTATGCAAAATCACTACTTTTCTGATGGAGAAGCGCTGTCCTGTTTGCAGGCGCTCGCTCCCAGGCTAAGAACGAGGTCCCGCTAAAATCTCGGTACCAACATGGCGTCCCGCACCCTGACCACGGAGTTCCACACAAACCCCACTGAGGCAGCTACAAAACAAAAGGCTCAAAGTGTCTAGATTAATAGAGTCCCGAGCCTGGCTCTCAGAACATGGGAATTTCGCCTGCCTATCCCCCCTGCAGCTCGTCTAAGTCCAGCCGCCGGGCAAGGCCCAGCTCCGCCCACCAGCCGAGATCGAGGAAAAAAAAAGTCAAAATGGGGGGTTTACCTTCCGTCCGTGAGAGCCGGGGCTAGCCAGGAGTGGGAGTCAGCGAAAGAGAGGAGATTTTTCGCTGAATGGTATAAAGTCCCAATTAACAGCTCTGTGCCGTGTCCTGAGGCTGATTAGGTGATCAGAAGGCTCTGTTTGATTGTCAATTCAGGTCTTGGTTTCCAGAGGGATAGAACGAGACGTGGGCTTAGTCCGCCATCTTGACTCCGCCCCCGCAAATCCACTAATACATGTTTTAAGGAAAATTAGTCCCTTAGGATTGTGCCATTCCAGACAAAAAATGGATATAGAGTCTTTCTTTGAAAATTTCATCAGTTCACCAGGTCATAACAGAGCAGAACGGATCTTAATCCCTTCTGAGTGATGTCTGATAAAACAGGAGAACAGACATGGAGACAGTCACATAAGATGTGGACAGACATCTGTGAAGCTACATCTACAAGCCAGGTAACACAAAGAGATGCCTGGGGCAATCAGAATTAGAAGCGACCAGTAAGGCTCTTCCTTTACAGCAGAAATATAAAACATGGACCTACTAACATCTTGAATTCAAGCTCCTTACCTTCATAACTATGAGACAATAAGTTTCTGTTCTTTATAGCCACCGCTTTGAAGTGGTTTGTTATGATTCCCTAGGAAACCAATCAGCAAGCAACAGTATAGATTCTATAAGCTTTTTAAACAGAATTTTTCTACTTAGTATGCTAAACACAGATGCTCCTGAAAATAGGTAACGATCACCACCCAGAAACCTTGTGAGTGGGCAAAACTTCATTCATACATGTCACCCTGGGCTATCCATATCACATGTATGTGATCATACAGCTAGCAACCAGGTTCATCATGTGATACCATTTGTGAGACAATAGCCAAATACATTTAGTGGGAATTCATTCATAAACTTTCCATCTTGACATTGTTCCATGCTGTCAGTTTCAATTAAGCAAACAGCTTCAAATAACTATGCAAATAAAATATCTTTTTGGAAGCACTAATTTGTGCATTCTCCTTGGTGATATGCAAAGTTCCATAGCATGATTTTTATTATTCATGAGGAAAAAATTATTACTCACTAGATATGACTGTGAGGACAGACACAACAGCGACAGAGAGAATTTGGATTGTACAAATGAAAGTCCGTTACTAAACAATCCCAGAATATTCAATTATATCAGCATTCTTTTTTTCTAACTTGTCCTCAGAACTGTAGAGTATCTGTAAAGTGAATTTAAGATTTAGATGTTCATGAACAAGGAAATAACTGCAAAGACATCACAAAAGAAGAGGACCTGGAAGGACAGACAGAATAATTTCAACAGGAAAAAAGAGAGAAAGAGAGGGAAGTCACATTCCAGAAGTCAGACTTGCTCAGACCTTCTATTTGCATGTCCTTTTTGCTCCATTAGAAACCCTGGTAGGGTGAAGTAGTTAAGTGCTACAGCTACTAACCCAATAGTTGGTCACAGGTCAAAGCTGCCCAGCAGTCCTTGGAAACCCTAAGGGGCAGTTTTAGTCCATTCTACAGTGTCAACTTGACAGTAGTAGGTTTTTTGTTTTGTTTTGTTTTACTCTATTATACATGAACCAGTGTTTCCATTCACAATCTCACATATCCTTGTGATGAGCCACCCTTTCTCCTTATGTTAATGAAGTAAAGAAATCAAACAAGGACATCTTCACAATTATGTATACATAGCAATGGATTTTGAGGGCAACCACATATTGTTTCAGTCAGGTTAGACTTTTTCCTCTTTCTTTTTTTTTTTTAACTGTATACTCAGAGCTCTTTCAGGTGGGCTTCCTGGGAGGACCCCCACTGCCCTCTGCTCTCCCTTTGCTGCTGCCCACCTCACTAAGGCGTACTGGTGTTTGCCAGCCTCTCTTCTTCCTCTGCACCAAGATCCCCTGGGATTATGCTCCTCAGCACAGACAACTAGCTGTCTAATTTCTCTAGGGAAGCCTAAATGTGCTGTGTGACAACTGGCCTACAATAAGTATTCAATAAAAGTTTTTGAGTGAATAATATATGTATGTTTGTATCACGACTATTTAAAGAAAAATATTGGGAAATCCCTGTTTGCTTTCTTAGACATGACAAGTGAGGCAAAAGTGACCTTAAGACTCCTGGGGAAGGAAGGCCTACCCAGGCCTTGCGTGCTGTTCCTTGGTCCTGGACTTCATCCCTCCCAAAGCCAGATGTGTGCAGCAGTCCTGGCCCCTCAAGAAGGATCTCTGCTCCCAGCTTGGCCCTACAGCCCACATCACTCTAATAGTTGTTCAGACGTAGCGGACACACTTCTGTCTTTGGTCCTCTCCTTTCCTTCTCTGCTCCTGTGTCCCTTGTTCTCTCCCACCAACAACTCAGCTTTTTCTCAGACCTGCTTTAGCCTGAGTCATGGGACCTCTCTGCCTTGGGGGAGAGTGTCTGTGATTCTCAAGGTTGGCTACATTTTCTCCCTGTCAATCCTTCTTCCTTCCTCCTACTCTCCTTGAGCAACTAAGTAGCTGGAAACCTAGAAAGTATAGCTGCCTTTGGAGCCATTGGAAGGTTTTGACTCTTAAGCCAGCAGGAGAAAGGTCATGATTACCCAAAGTTGCCTGCTTCAAGCTTGAACCTTAATCCACAAAACCTTACTGGCAAGCTTGAATGGGAAGGGAAGGAACTATTACTAACGTTCTAAATCTGTAATTTTGCTTAACTTTCACCTGTAACCCTGGAGAGACACAGAAACAGGTGATGATGGACCATGGGTATAGCTTCCCTAGTAACTTACCATGTTGGGACTCCATATCAGCTTTTTCTGCTGTTTTAGCAGCATCCCTCCAAAGAAACTCCAACCGACAAGAAACTGAGATTTCCTTCAGCTTCCTAAGAACCCTGGTGCTGTAGCAGTTAAGTTACAGCTCCTAACCAAAAGGTCAACAGTTCAAATCCATCAGGTGATTCTTGGAAACTCTATGTCTTATAGGGTTGATATGAACTGGAGTCTGCTCGATGGCAATGGATTTTGTTTGGGCTTTTTGGTTTCTTTAGGAGCCCCAGTCGCGCAGTAATTAAAGTGGTCAGCTGCAAACCAGAATGGCAGCTGTTGCAATCCAGCAGCCACTGTGTGGAAAAAGGATGTGGCAGTCAGCTTCCATAAAGATTTACGGCTTTGGCTATCGGGGAGTTCTATTCTGCTCTGTAAAGTTGCTAGAAGTCAGAATCGGCTGAATTACAATAGGTTTGTTTTGATTTTTTTTTTTTAAATGAGTGGGAGGTTTTAGTTGACTTTTAAGCCTAAACAATCCTAAATCGTACCTGTTTTCACGACAGCCTGAAATCTGCTGCACTAATTAGGGCTTCCAGATGGACCCGATGAGCTGGGCATGGAGGCCAACCTGACCGGCTAGGATCTTACCTGCGCTGCGGACCGCGCGGACAGCCGGAGTGCCCATAGATTGCGGGCGCAGCAAGAACGCTGGGCCTGCGAGGTAGGTGAATGCTGTCCCGGACCGGAGAGGCGATGGTTTCAGGTCCTCGTCTGCCACGTTCGCGGCTCTGTTTCTATGAGGTGCTGAGCAGCAGCCAGGCAGATACAGGGCTAGTGCCAGCAGGAGAAGTACGGACCGCAGGGGGCAGCCACGAGCTAAGGGCATGGTCTGTGGCCTGCAGTGAGGAGAACGCAAGCGGCCGGTGGGCGCCGATGGCAGGCAGGGCAAGGGCCAGGTGCACCGGCCCACGTTCCAAGTCCTGAGTCCTCCCAAAGGTGGATCCCTCCCCAGGTCCCTCGTCCTGGCCCCCGGAGATCTGAAGGGTCTAGCGAAGCAGGGCGTAGCCCTCTGTGCCCTGAATCGGGGAGAGGAAAGGACGCTGGACTGCGACAGGGAAGTGTCGGGCGCCTGAACCAGTCCAGGAACAGCTGCTCATAGTCCCCACGGGCATCCCTAGCGCCACGACAGCTCACCCTCCCGTCCGAAATCTGGGAAGGCTAGCCCACACAAGTCTCCGGCTCAACCTGATGTCGGTGGCTCCCTACGAAGCCCCTCCCGGAGCGCTCGGACGCGCGGTAGCTAGTGCGTCCCGGTCGCGGTTCCTTTAGCGTGCGGCAGTCGCCACTGCTATTACTGCAGTCGGCCCTCCCGGGTTGGTTCCTCGCCTCGCCCTTTATGCCCCCTTCCCGGTCTAAGACCATCGTGCCTGTCTATCCACGCGCCGCGCCCCAGCTGGCCTGGGTGAGTAACCGGAGCTACCTCTTGGTCTGCACCGATGACAGCGGCGCCTGGAGGGACTCTCAGCGCGATTCCCGGAGGAATCGCTATCAGCTGGAACGCAACCTCGGGTTGAAATGGTCCCTGGACTTGGGCGAGGCAGCAGGTCTGAGTTCGCTGCCAGCTCCCAGCCCTGTGGCAGCCTTGGAGGAGTGTTTGAAGAGTCTGCGGGAGAGGGAGACTGGGAAAGTTCAAAGCAGATGAGGTCATGTTCCCTGTGGCAAAGATGACTTAGTTATCTAGTACTGCTGTAACAGAAATACGACAAGTGGCTTTAATAGTTTTATTCTCTCACGGTCTATGAAGCTGGAAGTTCAATTTCAGGGTGCCAGCTTTAGAGAAAGTCTTTTTCTTGCTCTAGGCTCTGCGGGAAAGTTCTTGACATCAACCTTTCCTGGATCTAGCAGCTTCTTGGTGCAGCTACCCAAGGGTTCCAAGGGCATTCTAACTCCTGGGTCTTGTTTCTTCTGTTAAAGAGGTCTCTACATCCCTCTCTGCTTTTTAAGTCTTGGAAGAGACAATCTAGTCTAGTAGTCTGTAATCTTGTAGAATGAATCCTGCCTCATTAATATAACTGCCTCTAACCCTGTCTCATTATCAGAGAGGTAGGATTTACAACACAAAAGAAAATAAAGTGGTTGAGGGGAGACCCTCAAGGAGATCGATTGACACAGCCGCTACAATTAAGAGCTCAAGCATATTAATGATTGGATGAGGCAAAACTGGGCAGAGTTTCATTCTATTGTACATAGGGTCCCTGTAAGTTGGAACCAACTCCACCACAACTAAAATAATAGGAAAATCACATCACATGACAAAATGATGGACAATCATGTAATACTGGGAGTCATGGTCTAAACAAGTTAACATGTATTTTGGGGAGTACACAATTCAATATATAACAGTGACAAACAGGCCCCTCGTGGTTCCCGGAGATTGTCCGAAGAGTCACCAGTTTGAGTGCTTCTCCACTGTAGTTGTTGTTAGGTGCCGTGGAGTCAGTTCCAACTCGTAATGGCTCTATGCACAAAAGAACAAAACCCTGCCTGATCTTGCATCGTGTCTGCAATCATTTATATCCTTAAGCCCATCATTGCGGCCACTGTGTCAATTCATCTCATTGAGAGTCTTCTTTTTTGCTGACCCTCCACCCTACCAAGTATGATGTTCTTCTCCAGGGATCTATCCTTCCTAATAACATGTCCAAAGTATGTAAGATGCCATCTTGCCATCTTTGCTTCCAAGGAGCACTCTGGTTGTACTTCTTCCAGGACAGAACTGTTCTGTTCTTATGTCCATGGTACATTCAGCATTTTTCTCCAGCACCACAATTCAAAGGTACTGATTCTTCTTCCATCTTCCTTGCTCATTGTCCAGCTTTTGCATGAACATGATATGATTGAAAGTACCACAGTTTGGGTCAGGCACACCTTGGTCTTCAACAAGATATCTTTCCTTTTCAATACTTTAAAGAGGCCCTTTGCAACAGATTTTCCCAGTGCAATGTGTCCACTGATTTCTTGACTGCTGCTTCCATTGACGTTGATTGTGGACCCCAATTAAATGAAACCGTTGACAACTTCAATCCTTTCTCCATTTATCACGATGATGCTTACTGGTCCAGCAGTGAGAGTTTCTATTTTCTTGATGTTAAGGTACAATTTGTACTGAAGACTGTGGTCTTTGATCTTCATCAGTGTTTCATGACTTCTTCACTTCCAGCAGGTATGGTGGTGTCATCTGTGTAGTGCAGGTTGTTAATGAGTCTTCCTCCGATCTTGATATAATCCAGCTTCTCAGATTGTTTCCTCAGCATACAGATTCAAAAGGTATGGTGAAAGGATGCAACCCTGAAACACATCTTTCCTGATTGTAAACCATTTAGCGTCTACTTGTTCTATTCACACAACTGCCTCTTGATCCGTATACAAACTCCTTAAGAGCACAATTCAGGGTTCTGCAACTTTCATTCTCTGCAATGTTAGCCATAATTTGTTAGAGCCACAGAGTCGAATGCATAGTAAATGAAACACAGGTAAACATCTTTCTGGTATTCTCTACTTTCAGCCAAGATCCATCTGACATCAGCAATGATATCCCTGGCTTCACATTCCCTTCTGAATCTGGCTTCAGTTTCTGCCAGTTCCCTGTCAATGTACTGTTACAGTTGCTTTTGAATGATCTTGAGCAAAATTTTACCTGTCTGTGATAATTAATGACACTGTTCGGTAATTTCCACATTGGGTTGGATCACCTTTCTTTGGAATGGGCATAAATACAGATCTCTTCCAGTCAGTTGGCCAGGTAGATGTTCTCTGAATTTCTTGGCATAGATGAGTGAGCACATCCAGTACTGCATTTGTTTGTTGGAATATCTCAAATGATATTCCATCAATTCCTGGAATCTTGTTTTTTTTGCCAGTGCCTTCCATGCAGCTTTGACTTCTCCCTTCATTACTATCAGTTCCTGATCATATGCTACTTCTTCAAATGGCAGAACATTGACCAGTTCTTTGTGATACAATGACTCTGTATATTCCTTCCCTCTTCTTTTGATGCTCCCTGAATCATTTAATATTTTCACTGTAGAATCCTTCACTATTGCAACTCGAGGCTTGAATTTGGTTTTCTATGTTCAACTCTTTGCACATGTCTTTATAGTACTTATTTTGTCTTCTCAAGCTGCTCTTTGAAATCTCAAGAACACTATTGCAACGCTTGTTCAAGTAAAGAAGCTTGGCTCCTAAACTTTAGTCTGCTGACAAAAGGAAAATGAGATTAAAGCTGGTGGTTCTGACTAAAACAAATTAAGTAATCGTCTCTGATCAAACTGAGCTCTCAACAACATGGTGGTTTCCTCTTCATTGCTTTACAGTATTGAAAAGGGCCCCAGTTGCTTGCTAATCCATTGACTGATGAGATGCAGAGTAGAAGGAGGAGAGAGGAATAACCACAGGGGCTTGAAGGCCCAATTACTTACCAGGCATGTCCAAAGTTAAATAGCTCTGCAAAGTTGCAAGTTTTGAAAAATGTTCCAACTCCTTCAAATGGTTTTTCCAGGCTTGGACTCTCCAAACTGCCTGAAATATGGGAGAAATCAAGCAAGCCTTGAAGATGCCCTATGAAATCATGTCTTTGATGGAAACTTTTGAGGAAGTTGGTCTGCAGTCTGAATCACTTTCCTGTGAAACAAGTGTCAGAATCTGGTTGTTCCAGAGCAAACACCATGGCATATGACCACAGCTTCCAACATGCAAAAACCAAATCCACTGCCATTGTCTTAGGCTGGGTTTTCAAGGGAAGCAAAACCAGTAACATGTGTAAGTACAAGGAAAGATTTATAATATAGATAGATAGACAGAGAGGAAACAACTCATGCAATCACAGAAGCTGAATGTCCCAAGTTGTGGCACAAGCCTCATGTGGCCATGGAAGCTGATGAACCCAAAGTCAGCAGGTCAGAGACCAGAGTTCTAGATCACCAGTTGTGTGGGTTGGTGGATCCCAAGCTGGTGGCTAGACTGAGCAGCAGAGGCTGGCGAACCCAGGATCAGCAGATCCGCGAGCAGAACTCCCAAGCGCCGACTGTAAGGATTGATGAATCCGACAGCTGCTAGTTCAAGTCCAGGAACCAGATGCCAGAAGAAGAGAACAGGAGCTCCTGGCTATGTGAGCAGACCAGCAGTAGCAGTGGAAGGTCAAGAGATGAGATCTGAGGGGCGGGAAGCCACCACAGACCCTGCCTTGCCACTTAATACAGCAGCCAAAGTAGGAGTTGCCAAATTGACATAATCTTGACCACCACAGCTATCAAGTTGATTCCAGTCTAACTTGTAGGAGAACGGAAAAACTGTTAGAAAAATTGATTTAAAGTGTAACTTGAATGTTTCTGTGGATCCATTGTAATAAGAATCATTAACAGTTTACTTACATACAAAGGAGAAGTTATCTATGTTAGAATATTCAGAATATTAAATGATATTCAATTTATCAAAGGTATACATTTTAAAAGCTGATTTTTACACCTTAAAACTGGAACCTTATTTTCTTTATAAATTTGCCAATACATTGAATGGATCAAGTTCTTCTAAATATTTAGCATTAACAAAACGTATTGTTAAGGTATTGTTAGGTGCCACTGAGTCAGTTCTCATTCACAGGCACCCTGTGCACAACAGAATGAAACACTAATCCTGTGCCATCCTCACAGTTGTGCTAGGTTTGAGCTCATTGTTGCAGCCACTATGTCTGTCCATCTCATGGAGGGTCTTCCTCTTTTTGACTGACCCTCCAGTTCACCTAGCATGATATCCTTCTCCAGGAATAATCCTTCCAAAGTATACGAGACATAATGTTGCCATCCTTGATTATAAGGAACTTTCAAAAAAAATGTGCTTTAAGTAAAGGTTTACAACCCAAGTCAATTTGTCATACAAAAATTTACACACACATTGCTGTGCAACTCTGGCTGTTCTCCTTGCTCTATAACAGCGTACTCTTCCTTTTCACCCTGTATTTATCATGTCCATTCAACCACCTCCTGTCCTGCTCTGCCTTCTCATCTTGCCTCTGGATATGAGCTACCCAATTAACCTCTTCTATCTATTTAATCAAAGAAGCACACTCTTCTCCAATATCATTTTTTATCTTATAGTCCAGTCCAATCCCTGTCTGAAGAGTTGGCTTCGGGAGTGGTTTCAGTTCTGTGCTAACAGGGAGTCCCAGGTCTGTGTCTTCTGGGGACTTGCCAGTCTGTCCAGCCATCAAGTCCAGTCTTTTTCAATAGAGTATGAGTTCTCTACAGACATTTCTCTCCAAGTACATCAGGGACTGTATCTTGCATTCCCTGTCAGGGCAGTCATTCATGATAGCTAGTTCTGGTCTCGTGCTGCTCTAGTCTCTGGTTTACATAGTCCTCTCTGTCTCTTGGGATCATATTTCCTTATGTCTTCGTTGTCCTTCGTTCTCCTCTGGTCCAGGTGGCTTGGAAACAATTGATGCTACTTAGATGGCCACTTACAGATTTTAAGACTCCAGATGCCATTCACCAAAGTGGAATGCAGACATTTTCTCAAAGAACTTTGTTATGCCAGTTGACCCAAATGTCCTCTGAAACCATGGTTCCCAGACCCCTGACCCTGTTACTCTTTCCTTTTGAAGTATTGGGTTATACTTAGGAAACTTCTCAGCTTTTGGTTTAGTATAGTTGTACTGACTTCATTATGTATGATCTCTCCCTTCACCTAACTTAATTCTCACCTATTCTCTAATTAAAGAATCCCCTTTTCCCTCTCTCTCCACCCTTGTAACCATCAAAGACTGTGTCTTCTCTGTTTAAACCCTTCTTTGAGTAATGATTTCTTATACTGTCTTTTTGCAATAATTTCACTTAGTATAATGCCCTCCAGATTCGTGCGTGTTATGAAATGTTTCCCAAGCTCATCGTTGCTCTTTATCATTACACAGTATTCCATTCTGTGACCATAGCATACTTTATTCGTTCTTCTGTTGATAGGTACCTAGTTTGATTTTATCATTTTGTTATTGTGGGCAGTGCTGCAGTTAACATTGGTGTGCATAGATCTATTCATGTGATAGTCCTTATTTCTTTAGGATACATTGTAAGTGGAATTGTTGGATAGCATGATATTTCTAGCTTTTTAAGAAAGGTCAAGTTGACTTCCAAAGTGATTCTATCATTTTACATTCCCACCAGTGGTATGTAAGTATAGCGGTCTCTCCTCAGCATCTCCAATAATTTATTATTTTGTGTTTTTTTGGATTAATGCTAATCTTGTTAAAGTGAGATGGTATCTCATCGTAGTTTTGATTTGGATTTCTGTAATGGCTAGTGGTCATGAGCATTTCCTCATGTATCTGTTAGCCACTTAGATGTCTTTGGTGAAATGTCTGTTCATATTTTTTGCCCATTTTTTAATAGGGTTGTTTGTCTTTTTCTTTTTGAGGTTTTATAATATCTTGTAGGTTGTGTATATTAGACACTGATTGTACTTATGGTAGCCAAAATTTTTCTCCCGTTCTGTAAGCTGTCTTTTTACTCTTGGTAAAGTCTGTGGATGAGCATAAGTGTTCAATTTTTAGGAGTTGCCAGTTGTCTATGTTCTCTTCTGGAGTTTGTGCATCATTAGTATTGTTTTGTGTTCTGTTTATGCCATATATTAGGGCTACCAGCATTGTCCCTGTTTTTATTTCCATGACGTTTATCATTTTATATTTGCTATTTAGGTCTTTGATCCATTTTGAGTTAGTTTTTATGCATGGGCTAAGATATAGATCTTGTTTCGTTTTTTTGCAATGGCTATCCAGTTATGCCAACACCGTTTGCTATAGAGACTGTTTTTGCCCTGGTTTATGAATGTTGCACCTTTGTCAAATATCAGCTACTTACAGGTAGGTGATGTTATACCTGGATTCTCAGTTCTGTTCCATTGATCTATGTGTCTGTTTTAATATCAGTACCAGGCCGTTTTGATTACTGTGGCGGTACAAAATTTCTAAAATTTCTAAAAGTGATGCCTCCCATTTTGTTCTTCTTCAATAATACTTTGTTTATTCAGGGCTTCTCCCCTTTCCATATGAATGGGTGATTTACTTCTCCATCTCATCAAAAAATGGCACTGGAATTTGTATTGAGATTTCATTGTATCTATAGATCACTTTGGGTAGAATAGACATTTTCATGACAATCAGTCTTTCTATCCATGAGCAAGATAGATTTCTCCACTTATGCAAGTCTCTTGTGGTTTCTTGCAGACATATCTTATAATTTTCTTTATATAGGTCTTTTTTGTCTCTGGTTAGGTTTATTCCTAAGTATTTTATCTTCTTCAGGTTATTGTAAATCATACTGATTCTATGATTTTCTCTTTTTGACAGTCTCTTTGTTGGTGTAAAGGAATTCAACTGATTTTTATGTTTATCTTATATCCTGATACTTTGCTGAACTCTTCTAGTAGTTCCAGTAGTTTTTGGTGGATTCTTGAGTTTTCTGTATATAAGATTATGTCATCTGCAAATAGAGACACTTCTACTTCCTCTTTACCATTTTGGATGCCATTTATTTCTTTTTCTTTCCTGATTGCTCAGGCTACAATCTCCAACACAATGTTGAATAAAACAGATGACAGAAGGCATCCTTGTCTTGTTCCTCTTCTCAAGGGGAAAACTTTTAGATACTCTCCATTTAGAATAATGTCGACTGTTGGCTTTCTTTAAACATCCTTTATTATGATGAGGAAATTCTCTTCTATTCCTATTTTGCTGAGAGTTTTTAACATGAATAAATGTTGGACTTTCTCAAATGCCTTTTCTGCATCAATTGATAAAATTATATGTTTCTTGTCTTCTATGTTCTTCATGTAATTGACTAGATTGATTCATATCTAATGTTGAACTGTCCCTGAATCACTTTTGTAAATCCCACTTGGTCATGGTGAATTATTTTTTTGACATGTTGTTGAATTCTGTTGGCCAGAATTTTATTAAGAATGTTTGCATCTAAATCTGTAGAAATATTAGCCTGTAATTTTCCTTTTTTGTTCTATCTTTATCTGTTTTTTTGTATCAGAGTTATCCTGGCTTCATCAAATGAATTTGAGTGTATTCTATCCTTTTCTATGCTGTGAAATATCTTTAGTGATAGTGGTGTTAACTCTTCTCTAAAAGATTGGTAGAATTTTGCAGTGAAGTCTTTAGGGCCATGACTTCTTTTGGTTAAGAGTTTTTAAATTACCGTTTCAACCTCTTCTTTTGTGATGGGTTTATTTAGTTCTACTTCTGTTTGTGTTAGTTTTAGGTAGGTCGACACTTGGCTGGTCTGTTTCTAGATATTTGTCCATTTCTTCTAGGTTTTCATAAGTTTTTTTTTTCTAGGAAGTATTACTATTTCTTCCAGAATTTCCATAGAGTGGGTGTTAAGACAAGAAGTTGTGGCCTGTTGTTGATGGCTGTTGTTGAGGTTCTCAAAATTCTTATAGTATGTTTTTTCATAACATTCTATTGTGATTCTTTTAATTTCATTTATGTTTATTGTAGCATCACTCATCTCATTTCTTATCTGACTTATTTGTTTCCTCTCTTGATTTTCTTTTTTCAGTTTGACTAGTGGTTCACTGATTCTGTTGGATCTTTTCAAAAAACCAGCTTTTGATCTTGTTAATTGTTTCAATCATTTTTATACTCTCTGATTCATTTAGTTCTAGTCTAATTTTTATTATTTGCATGTTTCTGGTGCCTGAGGTGTTCTTTTGCTGCTCTCTTTCTACTTTTTGAGTTGTAGAGTTGATTCTTTTATTTGGGCCCTTTCTTCTTTTTGGATATGTCTATTTACTAAGATAAAATAACCTCTGAGCACTGCTTTTGCTGTGTCCCCTAAGTTCTGGTAGGATGTGACATCATTCTGATTTGATTCTGTGCATTTCATTATTACATCCTTGATTTCTTCTATAACCCATTAGTTTTTGAGCAAGGTGTTGTTCAGTTTCCACGTGTTTGATTTTTTCTTTCCTTTCCCTATTACTGATTTCTACCTTTATGGCTTTATGGTCTGGAAAGATGCTTCATATACTTTGAATTTTATTAATAATTGCCTTGTGACTAGACACATGGTCAGTTTTGCATAATGTTCCATGTGCATTGGAAAAGAAATTATATTTAGCTGCTGTTGGGTAGAGTATTCTGTGTTGGGAGCCTTGAAAAACTTCAGGCCCCGAAAAACAGGAAGTTTGGAAAGTCCTTGAAAACACGCACGCGTGAAAACCAGCCGCACGTCACTGCCCAGCGTCACTGTTCAGGCATACTGCCTAACAAATCATAAAACGCCAAGTGCCTTACACCAGATATCACCCGATTCCTAATCCTTCCCCTTCCTGCTGTGTATATATATATCTGCTGCTAAAAATAAAACCTTTGAGGCTTGATCAGAACTTTGTCTTGCCTCCATTTCTTCGTGTCCTTGTCTCATTATCTTTTCACAGGTTCCTCCCCAGTCACCCCAGCTGATATGCCCTGCGGGCCAGGGCAATTCTGTACATGTCTCTGAAATAAAGTTGGTCAATTGTGGCATTTAGATCTTCTGTGCTTTTATTGACCTTTTTTTCTGGATATTCTGTTCACTGAACAAGGTGTGTTGCTGCCTCCTACAAATTATTGTATAATCCAAACAATGTGTGTGTTGAATGAACTTTAGTCAAATCAGACTATAAAATATTGTGTAAAAATATTGAAACCTGAAGGGTGCATGTATGCAAAATTCTGTTAATATTGGCACAATAAAAATGAAAGAAATTATTACAAAAGTTATGTAAGAGGTCATAGTCAAAAGGATAAAAACTTAAGAGTTAAAAGTAATATACCAACTTCTAGACAGATATAAGATTAGAAGATTTTATCATGATATGAAGCAGACTAGTTCAGTAAACTCTACAGAAGTTGGTATATGCAATATATGGAAATATATGGCTTTTTTTGTAAATATAATTGAAAAACTCATGATTTTCCTTTTTATATGACATAATTTTTAACTTAGAGTAACATTAAGAATTTACAGTGATTCTTACAGAATTTTTTTTTTTTTTAAGCTCTTTTGCTTGTCAGACAACACACTGTGGTGACAGGAGCTGCATAGCAGTATATCCTTTTTCTCTGGCATTCCACAAACTGTGAAAGCACCCTTGCTGTCTGTTTTCTCTCTCTTCAAAGATTTCATTGTGAATCTATCTATCTGTACATACAATTATATAGAAGAACAAAAGAAACAAAAAAATCAATGAGTTCATTTATAACAAATAAATAAATAATACGCATGTATGGAATAGAGAATTTTGCCATAAAGTAATCTTATTCTGTGCCTTAGTCACCTAGCCAAAGCCAAGTGCCGTTGAGTCACCTAGTGCTGCTTTAATAGAAATACCACAAGTGAAAGTTTTAAAAAGAGAGATTTTATATTGACACAATCCAGTAGGCTAAAAGTTCAAATTCAGGGTGTTGCCTCCCGGGGAATACTTTCTATACTGGTTCTGGAGGAAGCTCCTTGTCATCAATCTTCACCTGAGCTGGAAGTTTCTGAGGTGTAGGGACCTCAGATCTTTCCAAAGGATGCACTCAGCTCTGGCATTTCTTTCTTTCTTGATGGTACGAGGTTCCCAAATCTCTCTGTTATCTTCTTTCCTTTATCTCTCAAGAGCCTGCCTTAAGACACAAGAAAATCTTACACATTGAGTTCTGCCCACCAACACAATTGCTGCCCATCCACCCTCGCTAATATCATAGAGTTAGGATTAACATCATGAAGGAACATCATGTATTATCAGAAATCATGGCCCAGCCAAACTGCCAGACACATTTTTAGGGGAATACAATTTGAACCATGGTACTCCACCCTTTGTTCCTTAAAAAAAATTTCATCCTTGCAGTGTGTAAAAACATATTCAACCCATATAGAAAAAGTCTTCAAATCCAAGTGCAAAATCCAGAAATTCCACTTAAATTATGAAATGTAGAACACAAGTTACCTGTTTCCGAATACAATGGCAGGACAGGCACAAGTTAGACATTTTCATTACAAACTGGAGAAAGAAGGCAAAACAGGCAACGGATAAGTCAGCAAAATATATAACATTAGTCCTCGAGGCTTAGAAAATAGTCCATTCTCTGAGACATTTTACACAATGGCCCTGCCCTCCAGACTTTAGATTTGGCCACATTTTCTGGATTCTGAATGGAGACCCCTGGGCCTTGTGCTATAGCTCAGAGGTCTCCAATGGCACAGCAACTCTGCCCCCTTGGCTTTAAATTCATCGTTGTCCTCATCCATCTGAGTGGCAGCTCCACCCTTAGAAACACCAGGGCCCATAGCTACACCCTTAGGAAACCCTGAGTTCATGGCCATACCTTCTGAGATTGAGACAGCTCAGTTTCTCATGCTCCTTGTCTCTTCAGTTTCTGCTTCCTGTGGCCTCATGATCCAGGCCTCATACGCATGTCTGCCTTGCTGAGGCAAGTGTTTCCAAGCTCCATAGCTCCAACCAGTTAGTGCCCAGAGGTACCCCATGCTTCCAAGAAACCTCCCGTACACTAGTACTCAGCTTTTCCACTCCATGGGTCAGCAAACCTAGCTCTACTATTTAAGTTCCCAGAGACACCCCACTGCATCAGAAAACCTACTATGCACAGGCACTCAGCTCTGCTCTCCCTGTGGATTGGATCCAGTGTTGTCTGACACTGGGCTAGTTCTGCTACTGCCTGTCTGCTGCTACCACCATCACTGGTCCTCTGCTGCTTGTTTGTCACCATCTGCACCTCCTCTGGTATTAACAGTTCTTCAAAGTTCCTTCTGAGTCTTCCATCCATTCACAGTTTCAAAATTGCTTCCACATTTTAGGTATCTGTCAGCGCAGTACCCTATTCCAGGTACCCAATTCAGTCTTAGTCACCTCATGTTACTTTAACAGAAATACCACAAGTAGATGGCTTTAAAATGAGAAATTTTATTTTGTCACTGTCCAGTAGGCTAAAAGTTCAAATTCAAGGTGTTGGCTCCATGGGAAGGCTTTCTGTGCTGACTCTGGCGGAAGGCCTTTGTCATCAGTCTCCCTCTAGACTGATAGCTTCAGAGGCACAAGGACCCCCATCTCTTCCAAAAGATGTGCTCATCTCCAGCCCTGCTTTCTTTCTTGAGGGTATGAGGTCCTCAAATCTTTCTTCTAGTTTCTTCTAGCATATCTCAAGAGATGGCCCCAAGGCAGAAAACAATCTTACACGTTGAGTCATACCCCACCAATACAACTGCTACCCATCTATCCTCGTTAACATCAGAGAGGCAAGATTAACAACATGGAGGAATATCACATAATATCAGAAATCATGGCCCAGCCAAAGTGCCACACACACAATTCAATTCATGACAATTCAATACAGTGCAATTCATGACACCCTGCTCACTGTGCCAATCATGCAGATCAGCCCAGGGAGGCGAAGATCACCAATCTTTGGTGCCAAATTGTGTAGTGGATATCATATACCATTCCTTATGTATTGTTGGGATATCTTTACTTCCCTTCCCTAACCAGTTTAGACCTTAGGTGCCCAATGCAGCCCCTTCATCTCATCCTCAGCCACCTGAGGCTAGATCATCTTATGCTAGTTACCTAAAACCAGACAAATGTGTCACATGACTTCCTACTTTTTAGACCAGCCAGTCCCAAACTTTAGGTATTTCTTCCAGTTTCTCAGGATACTAGTCTTAAACTCAGGAGTTCACTTGCCTCCCTCCGTTTTAGACTAGCCACCTCAACTATTCCCTTTAAGTCTGATAATTTGCTGGCCTGGTTCCCATAGTTCATGGAACACCATACCTAGGATAACAAATTTAATACACAGAGAATGATAATAATAAACAAAGAAACTCATGGAGTAAAGTTCTTGCACAAAAAGATCCCTGTACAGAGCCTCAGTGTCTCATGTAGACCATTTACCTTCCCAAGGATAGATGTTTGCTCTCTCGCCAACCAGGAAAACATTCAACCAAGAACTGCTCTGTGACATCGCTTGGTGAGCTCTGCTTCAGCTGCTCCTTTCAGCTGGTTCCTGGTTCCTCTCAGCCAACACCAGGATAGCTCCCAGATGGTCTCCACTACTGGAGGCCAGCCCAGCTATTGGCCAGTGTTGTGACAGCTCTTGGTGAAGAACTGCCCTCAGGTAGCTTCTGATGGGAAGTGCTCCAGCTCTCTGAGCGTTATAGCTCTCCAGGTGTTATCAGGGAGTTACACTGCTTGGCATTACAGCTCTCTGAGCATTACAGCTCTCAGGTAGGATTTGGTCTTCACGCTTTTCTGCCAATACACAAGTCTGCTTGTTGTTGTCTCTGCCACTTCTGGCACCGTTGCAGCTGCTGCCTCTATCACCAGCACAGCTCTAAGCATGTTACAGCTTTTTTACCCAGGCCATAGAAGGTCTCAGCGCATGTTCAAAGGACATGTTTCCAATCCAGGTTTCATCGGTCAGAAGACCCCATTTGATTGTCCATGGTGTACAGTTGTTATCAGTTACCAGGCTGGTCCCACTGTCAGTCTGGGAGAACGTCAAACACCAGAAGGAGTCCCTCAGCCTTTCACATAAAGGTCAGCTACTGAGAAGGCCTTCCCCACCAATCCATGTAAATGTTACCTGCTAGGCAGAACTCCCCAGTCAAACTGGTCAAAATAAATAAATCTACAGTGGTCTCAGGAGTCAGGACTAAAAGCCAAGTAGCATTTGATATGATAATTCCACACTGCTGGCATATTTGGTTATTTCTTACAAGAAACTGGTTTCATGACAACACAGAATTTTCACAAAAAATGTTTCACAAGTTTTAGAAGTTAACACAAGCTTTGGGATTAATAAGCAAAATTATGAACGGTTAAAAACACGATCCACATTAAAATAACAGACAATAAAAGTTTTCTTATGTCTACACAGAATGCCATAAAAATACAGCAGAGAATCTTTTATTGTCCTGTTAGGTGCCGTTGAGTGTATTCTGACTCATAGAGGTCCTATGTGTGACAGACTGAATCACTGCCCAGTCTTGAGCCATCCTCATAATCTTTGACGTGTTTGAGCCTATTGTTAGAGTCACTGTGTCAATCCGTCTCATTAAGGAATCCCTTCTTTTTCAGTGACATTCCTGAGAAAGTATGGTGTCCTTCTCCAGGGACTGGTTCCTTTCCAAAGTACATGAGAAAAAGTCTCCCTGTCCTTGGCATATGCCTTCCAAGGCATACTCTGGCTGTATTTCGTCCAAGATTGACTTATTTGTTCTCCTGGCATGGAATATTAAGTTACCTTCTAAACATCATAATTCAAAGGCAGCAATTTCTCATAGCCCTCCCTAATTTATTGTCAAACTTTATCGTACATACGAGGTAACTGAAAGTATCAGGGTTTGGGTGAGGCTTACCTTAGTCCTCAGAATGACATCTTTACTTTTCAACACTCTAAAAAGGTCATTTGTGGCAAATTTGTCCAATTCAATTTGTCTTTTGATTTCTTCTTTTTCAAAAAGCAAAAAGAAAATTTTATTCAGCATTTAGTCAAAAAGTCAAAAGTGGGAAGCAGAGAAGCATGCTGCTGGAGCCATGTCTGCCCAAATCCAAGGAAATGACAGAATAGACATAAGTGAGAAAATGGACCAGCATGTTGCCACAGTCATGTCTGCCCCAGAACCATCAGTATATATCAGTGTATTACAGAACCATCAGTATATATCAACATTATAAATGGGAAAAACCACTGAAAGCTTCACCTTTTCATGCATTGGCTAGAAGCTGTGATCCTGTGTTTTGAACTGATTTCTTACCAATCATTGATACAAGTTTCAGTATTGACAGTCAGAAGGATCCTCCTATGGGCCCACAAGTTTTTTATTCACTAAATGCTAATAGAAAAAGGTAAGAGTAGAAAGCGTTTGTATTCTGCTTGAGTAGTTTATGTCAAAATTTCCCTAAAAGCTATTTTACAAAGATTATTTTAGCTATTGTCTTTATACCTCAGGGCCTAGTTAATGTGTCTTTGTGAATCTTGGTGAGTCCAACTCCAGCTGGGGTCATAATCTCTATGCGCAAGGACAGGGAATAATGACTTCAATATTATTTTATAAATCATTCCCTCTTTTTATGATTGAAGATTGGAGATGACACATCAGTGGCCAATACTTTCACTTAGTTGAGATCTTAGATGCCAAACTCACAGTGCTGGTGTTCCACTGGATACCATCCAGTTCTTCGTCAGGTTGGTAAGAGTGTTGTTTTTATCATCTGCACTGTGGAAGTGAGCAGACTCAATGTACAGCAACACGTTAGCCAGACGCCTTCTTTGTCTTTTAGGTATGTAAGATACAGACTTTTTATGCCTAATACAATCATGGTACTGAGTAAGAATACAGCCATTATCTGTACTAGTGTTATAGCTTGTGTACTTATTCCTAATGGTAACCAACCAAATAAGCCTGGTGTTTGTAATGATGTTTTACAGTGTGTAAGGTAGTAGCTTGCTGTCTAATTCTGTGTGTTTCTTGTCACAATTCTCTTGTATTTTTTTAATTTTTTATTTAATATAACTGAGTGAAAATGTACATTCCTGTATAAATTTACATACCCACCTATATGCAGCTTCCACTGCTCTCCCTGCCCAGTGATAGCACACTATTCCTCTCTGTTCCATACATGTTTCATTCTCCCAACAGTCTCTTTTTTCCCTCCTCTTCGCCCACTCTCCTTCCTCCAGCCAGAGGTCAGCAGGATGACATCCTATAGATGTATAGAACCATAAAGTGCATCCAATATATGGTCACTCTGCATCGCCAAGTCCAGTACATTCCTGTCCAAAGCGTGGACCTTCGTTATGATTCATGGTCAAGGGCAGCATCAGGGCGAGGGGCCACGCTCCCAGGGGAACCCCCAAACCACTGGACCATCAATTGAGGTCTTTTAGTGGGGATCTCAGGGTGCACCCCATTTTATTCTTGTGTTGCCAGTGAGACTCAACTTAGCTCCATCGTGGCTATCACTGGTGGTGGCTGGGCACCATCCGGTTCTTCTGGTCCCAAGTCGATGTAGGCACCCACTGCTGTGGGTCTCTTTGTCTTCTGGGTTGTCTTTCCCCCATGTCATTTTGGTCCTCGGTGAACATCCGTTCCTGCTGAGTTGTGACCATTTGCTGTGCCCTCGGATGGCAGCTTGGCAGCTTTTAAGACCCCAGACACCACTCACCAATGTGGGGTGCAGAGAGCCCTCTTAGCAAAACGCTAGTTGTGCCAATTGGCCTCGCTTTCACCTAAGAGCATGGTCCCCCGCCCCCCGCCCCAGCTACTCTATCCTTGCAATATTGGGTTAAGATGGAAGGAGTACTCATGTTATGTTTAAGTCCACTTAATATTATTCTTGTTTCCAATGTGTGCTGTCACCAATTTCACCCAACCAGATACCTAGCAACTATCTAATCTAAACCGTCCCCTCCTCCCTCGCTCCCTCCCTCCCCTCCCTTGCAGCTGTCAAAGTGTCTTTTCTTCTATACATAAGTCTGTTTTTGAGATCTTATCATACAGGTCTCATACAATATTTGTCCTTTTGTCGCTGACTGTGTTCACTCAACATAATGTCTTCCAGTTGAAACCAGGTCATGAGATGTTTCCTGGAGTCATCGTTGTTCTTTATCATTGCGTAGTGCTCCATTGAGTATATATACCACAGTTTACCTATCCATTCTTCTGTTGTTGGGCATCTGGGTTGATTCCATCTTTTTGCTATCGTGGACTGTGCTGCAATAAACATTCTGGTGCATGTGTCCGTTGGTGTGAAAGGCCTTGATTCTGTAGGATATATTCCAAGTAGTGGAATTACTGGGTCAAATGGTATATCAATATCCATTTTTTTTAAGAAACGCCAAATTGCTTTCCAAAGAGGCTGGACCATTTTGCAACCCCACCAACAGTGTAGGAGGGTTCCTCTTTCTCCACAGCCTCTCCAGCATTTGTTGTTTTGTGTTTTTTGGATCATGACCAACCTTGTTGGGGTGAGATGGTATCTCATTGTCATCTTGATTTGAATTTCTTTAATAACTAAAGATCGCGAACATGTCCACATGTGTTTTTTGGCTGGCCTGGATCTCTTTTGTAGTGAAATGTCTGTCCATCTCCTTTGCCCATCGCTTAATTGGATGATTTGTCTTCTTCTTGTTGATATTTTGTAGTATCTTATAGATTATGGAGATCAGGCATCGGTCTGACATAGAGTTGCCAAATATTTTTTCCCATTCTGTAGGTGTTCTTTTAATTCTATTAATAAAGTCTTCAGATGAGCAAAAGTGTTTGATTCTTAATAGTTCCCATTTATCTATTTTTTCTTCTGATGATTGTGGTTTGTTTGACACATTTTGGAATCTGTCCACATCGTGTATTAAAACTTCCATTGTTGTTCCTACCTTTTCTTGGATGAGCTTTAGCGTTTTAGGTTTGATATTTAGGTCTTTTATATAGTTGGAGTTGGTTTTTGTATAAGGTGTAAGATATGGATCTTGTTTCAGCTTCTTGCAGATGGATACCCAATTTTGCCAGCACCATTTGTTTAAGACACTGTTTTTACCCCAGTTTAATGTCTTAGGGCCTTTGTCGAATATCAATTGTTCATAGGCAGATGGTGTCATCTCTAGGGTCTCAGTTCTGTTCCACTGATCAATCTGTCTGTTCTTATACTAGTATCAGGCTGTTTTGACCACTTTGGCAGTGCAATATGTTCTAAAGTCAGGTAATGAGAGGCCTCCCAGTGTGTTCTTCTTCTTTAGTAGTACCTTGCTTAACCGGGGCTTCTTCCCTTTCCAAACAAAATTGGTGATTTGTTTCTCCATCTCATTAAAAAACGTTGCTGGAACTTGTATTGGGATTGCATTATATAAATAGATTGCTATTTATATAATAGACATTTTCACAATGTTAAGTCTTCCTATCCATGAGCAGGGTAGGTTTTTCCACTTATCTAAGTCTGTCTTAGTTTCTTGCAGTAAGGGCTTATAGTTCTCTTTGTAAAGGCCTGTTATGTCTCTGGTTAGATTAACTCCTAGGTACTTTATCTTCTTAGAGGCTATAGTAAATGGTATTGATTTGATAATTTCTTCCTTGACAGTCTCGTTGTTGGTATAAAGGAATCCTACTGATTTACTTATGTTTATCTTGTATCCTGAGACTTTGCTGAACTCTTCACAATTCTCTTGTTTATTTATCCAAATGCAACAAGATGTATTTGGTACAGCACAGACTACAATTCCTAGGGTTAATAAAAAATAATTAAGACTATTTTGTTGTCTCATGGTAGCTTGGTTTATAGTCACAGATCACTGTTGTGTTTCCATACCACTAGCAACTTCATCTACTATTTGTCACACAGAAGTGGGTATATTTCTTAAAGACTTCTCCAGCTCAGCTATATGATAAGTAGAAATTAAAGCTACAACCATACCCTGAGTGCTGGACCAATGAGATTTCTTTTGACTCTCATTTTATAGTGTAACAATTTAAAATTGCCTTTCTAGTATTTAAGAAAAATTCCAAAATTCATTGCCTATGCATTCACAGGAACCTAAGTAAAAGATTGTCAGTTGGAAAGGGATCACCTAAATTAGCACAGTTGGCATTATCACACAAAAATTTATATTCAAAAACAGCACACAAAGTCTGTCTACAGAAAACAAAAAGTATAGAAAACCTTACATGTGGCAATCATTAGAGAATTCATAATTAGCAAGATAATACAGGATGGACCTCTCCTGTTAGAGGTCTTCAGTTAGTCTCTTTAAGACTTGCTAAGTGTTCTTTCTCCTCAAGGGCAAGCTGCCCCTCCTTGGTCTACTTACAAAAACTAGTAGGTCACTTTCTCAAATGCAGAAGTAGAACCTAAGACAAAAACAAGTCTGAGCTACAAGGGCAATCACTTCTGAGAACCTGGTTTCTTTAAGATACATGATTTTCTGTATAGACAGAGGGTGAGAGTTTGATTACAAACATTAGAAAGGTATGTTATACAGCATTGTCTTGAAAACTGATTAAACTATTTACTGATTTGCCTTAAATGTAGCTCTCAGTATGATCTTTGGAGTCAATTCCTGAAACAGACTGAACTCTTGAAATAGAAAAAAGCACAAAACTCTGAGGAAAAGGGTTCAAAAGGGCACTGAAAGATGGTGTTAACCTGTGTAGTTTAACCTTCATGAAAGCCAAAAATCTGGATTCCAGGAGAATTATGACTCTTTCTTCACTCCCTTCTTTGGATTCTTTCTGTAGAATATTTGATCAAAAATGCTCAGTAATGATAATTGAATACCATCTGGTTTTTAAGATCTTAGGCACCATAAAGCAAACTAGGAAATAGAATAGAAACACTAATAAGATAAAGCCAGATGTCTGAAATAACCAATAAAACTGTGACCCTAAGGTCTTTGAACCAAAGAAACAAATCTATGTGTTTCTTTATGCATAAGCACCATCAATATTTGTTTTGCATGTGCCTCAGAAGCAACTGTATTCCATAAAGCCTCAAAATGAGTGTTAATATAAACACAGAAACATTTATGTACTAAGGCACAGCACAGTTCCTTGAGAGAACTAATAGGAAATCTAATGTTATTCTAGTGTGTAAAATCATAGCTCAAATTTCAGACATGTCTCTGGTTATGATGTTTACAACTTTGCTAAGTTTAACAATAAGAACTTCTAATTCTAGAGTTACAATAGCTAAACTCAATTACTTAAGTAATTTAGAAGAAAGGAAAATGACATCTTGTATTCAGTCAGTAGGACCTTAAAAATCAGTAATAGTACCCCATAAAACCCATAGTATCATCTATTCAGTCTTAATGTATTTTCCATTCCATGTGATTCTGAATCTGCCACAGTCTGACATCAGCTTCTGCCTAAGGGTTCTAGAAAACTGGATTGAGTCTGGTCACAGTCCTTTTCACAAGTCCAATATATTCTATCTCTTTTTGTTGCAATATTCTGGTCAAACATTCTCAGCAACTCAGCACAGCAAAGAAGAAAAAGAAAATCTGCTGTTGAGAGAACTTAATATGGCCACAAATAATACTCTAAATAGTGAAAGACTTATGAGTCATCAAAGTGATATGTAATGGGAACTTGTGGGTCCAGATAAGACCTCTCTTTGCTAGCTTCTTCTCCACAGACCAAGTGTCCTTGAGTTCAACTGGATTCATTGTTTCAGATATGCTTGTTGACTATGCCATTAACTGTGCTGGGGGAAAAAAATCACAAAGTTCAGTAAAGCAAAAATAAAATTTTATTCAGTGTATAGTCAAAAAGGCAAAAATTGGAAGCAGAGAAGCACGCTGCTAGAGCCATGTCTGCCCAAATTCAAGGAAATTACAGAATAAAGTGAGAAAATACACATGCATGCTGCCACAGCCACATCTGTCAGAGTCCAAGAAATATTACACAATAGAAAACAATGGGAAAAGGGATAAGCAAGGTGCCATAGCCATGACTACCCAAGTCCCTGTTTTCTTGACTGCTGCTTCTATGGGCTTTGATTATGGATCCAAGTAAAATGAAATTCTTGACAACTTCAATTTTTTCCCTGTTTATGATGGAGTTGCTTATTTGTTTAGTTGTGAGGATTTTTGTTTTGTGTCAGGACGTAATCCGTACCACGGACTGTAGTCTCTGATTTTCATCACTAAGTGCTTCAAGTCCTCTTTGCTTTCGCGAAGCAAGTCTTGTCATCTGCATAATGCAGCTTGTTAATGAGTCTAACACCAATCCAGATGTTGCCTTTTTTTTCATAGAAGTATAGTTTCTTGGATCATTTGCTCAGAACACATGCTGAACAAGCATGGTGGAAGGATACAAGTCTGATGAGTACAATTTGTGATTTTAAACCATGCAGTATTTTCTTGTTCTGTTCAAATGACTGCTTCTTAGACTATGTGTACATTCTGCTGAGTACAATTAAATATTCTAGGAGTCCATTTTTCACAGTGTCGCCCATAATTTGTTAAGGTCTGGAGTAGAATGCTTCTGTTATTCTCTGCTTTCAACCAAAATCTGTCAAGCATCAGCAGTACTATCACTCATTCCATATCCTCTTCGTAATCTGGCTTGAATTTCTGGAGTTTCTGTTAATATACTGCAACCACCACTTTTGAATTATCATCAGCAAGATTTTACTTGATTATGGTAAGGATGATACTGTTTGTTACTTTTCACATTCTTTTGGATCAACTTTCTTTGCAATAGATGCAAATATCAGCCTCTTCCAGTTGGCTCACCAGGTTGTCTTTCAAGTTTCGTGGCATAGATGAGTGAGCACTTTCAGTATTACATCCTTTCGTTGAAACATCTTAATTGGTATTTCACTAATTTCTGGAAACATATTTTTCTCCAATGGCTTCAGTGTAGTTTGGACTCCTTTTAATACCATTGGTTCTTGATCATTTGCTATCTTGTGAAATGACTGAACGTGGACCAGCTCTTTTTGGTACCATGATTCTGTATGTTTTCTCCATCTTCTTTTGATGTTTCCTGTATTGTTCAATATTGCAACTCAAGGCTTGAATTTTCTTCAGTTCTTTCAGCTTGAGAAATAGCAAGCACATTTTTCTCTTTGGTTTTCTAACTCCAGGTCTGCACACATTTTGTTATAATGCTTCGTTTCCTCTAGCTACCCTTTGAAATCTCTGTTCAGCTCTTTTGCGTCTTTCCTTCCTTTGATTTTAGCTACTCTACACTGAAGAGCAAGTTTCAGCATCTCTTCTGACATCCGTTTGGGTATTTTCTTTCCTGTCTTTTTAATGATCTTTTTCTTCATTCATGTGTGAGGTCCTTAATGTCAGCCCACAAACTCATCTGGTCTTTGATCATTAGTGTTAACAGGTAACATCTGTTCTTGAGATTGTCTCCACATTCAGACGCAATATACTCAATGTCATAATTTAGCTATCATGGACCTGTTTTAATTTTCTTCAACTTCAACTTGAACTGACACATGAGCAGTCAGTGGCATGTTTCACAGTTGAACTTTGGCCTTGTTCTAACTGATGATATTGAATTTCCCCTACCTTCTCTTTCCATAAATATAGTCAATCTGATTCCTGTGTTTTTCATCCAATCAGCTCCACATGCACAAGGTGTGACAATTACGTTCATAAACTCATCCCAGAAAAAATGCTACATATTTCATTACTGAATATCACCATGATCACCTTCCAAGTGCTCCCCTTGGAAAACTATGTACCAACACCAGTGCCTAGTTCACCCTTCAAAGCAATTTTAGAACTCATTTTTCTGGAATGGCCATCAGAGCTGTTGTCATATTATCCTTGATTTTCCTGTATGTCATCAAAATGTCTTCTTTTCAATGTTTCCTTTATCTTTAGGTGAAGAAAAAAAGTCATTGGGGGCCACACCAGGTGAGTAGGTAGGGTGTCCTAACACAGTTATTTGTCTACTTGTTAAAAAGTCCCTTGCAGACAACTATACAATTAAGATCATGAACTTGTCACCATGTCACTGTGCACAATAGCCATTCTAGAAAGAGTCCCAAAGTTTCATTGAAAGGTACACTAGGAAATGGCATTGGTGAATAGTTTCCCAAGGGGAGTACTTCAGAGGTCACCACTGTGACATTTAACAATGAGGTATGTAGCATTTAGAACTATTAAGTTCAAAGTCTTAATTGTTGAACCTTGTATAGTTTCTGTTTATATTGTTGAAAAAGAATATTTACAGTAAGTCATTACCAAAAAAAGACACACCCACTGCCATCAAGTTGATTCTGACTCATAGCAACTTCATTGATAGAGTAGAACTGTCCACAGAGTTTCCAAGGAGCTGCTGGTGGATTTGAACTGCCAACCTTTAGGTTAGCAGCTGTAGCACTTAACCATTATGCCACCAGAGTTTCCAAGTAAATCACTGGTCTTGCAGGGACTTAATTAAGAGAGAACAAGACAATGAGTCTTGCTCAGAAAGAAAAAAACTTCCTAATCCCCTTGGACCTAAACACGTTTTCTTTATTTAGACGCTATACTGTCAAATGTTTGCTTTTTCTCAAAATGATAGAAATACAAGTAATTACCACACAGTATACCAGACAAACAAACAAAAAACTATGTTACTGCTTTGATCAGTATGTCAAAGATTTTCAATACTATTAGTTTTGGCCAGGAAGTGACATTAGTCATATATTAACAACTTTTACAGTCTGAAATTTGTCAAACTTGCAGCTAAGATGCACTAATAATATTGGTGATTATAATGCAAAAGTTGGAAGCAAAGATGAAAAACTGTTAGTTGGAAAACATGCCCTTGGTGAAAGAAACTATGCTGGAGATTGTATGATAGATTTTGCAATAGTAAGTCATTGATATTGCAAGAATCATCTTACAACAGCATTGAAAATCTTCACCTTAGACTGATCAAAAAAGTAACAGATTTTTTTAAATTTTGTATACTGTGTTGTAATTTTTCCACATTTTTTAACGTTTTATGAAGAAGAAAAATTTTACAGTACAGTGTCTAAATAAACAAAATATATTTAGGTCCAAGGTAATAAAGAATTAAACTTTTTTTCTGTGCAAGACTCATTGATTGTTCTGTTTTCATGAAGTCCAGGTAAGACGAGAATATAAAACGTTTATCCCTCCTGTTTCTACTTCAGTGAAACATGCTTTCTGATTCTACACTCATGATCTCTGCCCAAAGAGACCACAGATTGTACTTCCTAGAACAGCAGCTGGATGTACGGACAAATACAAATGATAGCAGTGTCAAATGGGATACCACAGAATGCCAGGGGGATTTTTGAAGATATCACTAAATTGCATTGTGTATAACGAGTTTCCTTTATATATGCTTTGTGGTCTTGGGTTAATAATTCTGCCGAAAAGATGGACTGGGTCACAATCTTACAAGGGATTGGTTAGTGTTTGTTATGCAAATAGGTAGATAAAACCACCCAATAGGATGAAGTGACCTTTTGGGGATTCGTCAGTTACAGGCATGCTTTGAGGATACTGTAGGTTTGGTTCCAAACTATTGCAGTAATGTGAATATTGTGGTAAAGTAAGTCACACAACTTTTCTGGTTTCCTAATGCTTGTAAAAATTCTGTTTATACTATATTGTAGTCTATTAAGTGTAAAATGGCATTCTGTCTAAAAAAGCAGTGTACATACCCTAGTGAAAAATGACTTCACTGCTAAAAAATGCTAAATATCATCTGATTTAGCAAGTTGTGACCTTTTTGCTGGTGGAGAGTCTTCCTCGATATTGATGGCTGGGTAGTAGCTATGGCAATCTCAAATACAACAAAGCAAGAAGTTAGCCCCATCAACTGTCTCTTCCTTTCATAAAGGATTTCTCTGTTACATGTGAAGCTGTTTGATAGCATTTGGCCCACATTGAACTTCCTTCAAAAGTAGTGTCAGTTCTCTCAAACCTTGATGCTGTTTTATCAACTAAGTTTATGTAATATTCTAAATACTTTTTTGTCATTTCAACAACGTTCACAGCGTCTTCACCAGGATTAGATTCCATCTCAGGAGCTGACTTTCTTTGCTTATCCATGAGATTCCTCATCCAATAAAGTTTTATCATGAGATTGCAGCAACTGAGTCACATCTTTAGATTTGCTTGTAGTTCTCTTGGTATTGGTACCACACGTAAAATTACTTCCTCCACTGAAGTCTTGACTCCCCCAAAGTCATCACTGAAGGTTAGAATCAGTTTCTTCCAAATTCTTGCTAATGTTGAATTTTTGTTTCATCCTATGAATCACAAATTTTCTGAATAGCATCTAGAATGGTAAATCCTCTCCTGAAGATTTTTAGTTTACTTTGCCCAGCTCCAACAGAGGAATAGCTGTATGTGGCAGCTAAAGCATCGTGAAATGTATTTCTTGAATCACAAGACTTTAAAGTCAAAAATCACTCCTTGATCCGTGGGCTGCAGAATGAATAGTATGTTATCAGGCATGAAAAGATTAATCTGCTTTCAAGAACTCTATCAGAACTCTTGAGTGGTGAAGTTTATTATCAATGAGTAGTACTATTTTGAAGGAATCTTTTTTTGAGCAGTAGGTCTCAACAGTGGGCTTGAAATGTTGTAAACACATGTGCTGCCATCCAGACTCTGTTGTGCCATTTACAGAGCACAGACAGAGTGGATTTACTATAATTCTTAAAAGCCTGAAGATTTTTGGAGTGGTAAACGAGCATTAGCTTCAACTTGAAGTCACCACCTGCATTAGTCTCTAATAAATGAGTTAGCCTGTCCTTTGAAGCTTGAATCCATCTGTCCTTTGAAGCTTTGATACCAGGCATTCATCTCTCCTCTCTAGCTATGAAAGTCTTCAATGGCATCTTCTTCCAATATAACACAGTTCGTCTACATTGAGAGTCTGTTGTTTAGTGTGGCTACCTTCAATAATTATCTTAGCTAGATCTTCTAGATAACTTGTTGCAGCTTGTTACTTCACCTTGAACATTTACTTGTTACTTGTTACTTCACCTTGAACATTTATGTTACAGAGATGGCATCTTTCCTTAAACCTCATGATTCAAACTCTGACTGGCTTCAAGCTTTTCTTCTACAGCTTCCTCACCTCTCTCTGCCGTCATAAAACTGAAGAGAACTATGGCCTTGATCAATGAAGCAATCAGAATACACACAACATTTATCTCTTATGTTCGCCACTATAGTATGTAGGCACAGTTTGTGGTGCCCCCCAAACAATTACAGTAGTAACACCAAGCATCACTAATCACAGATCACCACAGCATATAATGAGAAAATTTAAAATATTAAGAGAATTACAAAATGTGACACAGAGACACAAAGTGAGTGCATGCTGTTAGAAAAATAGCTTCAACAAACTGTCCCATGTAGGGCTGCCACATTCAATTTGTAAAATTTACAGTATCTGAGCTTCCAGCCAACACAGCACCGTCCTTCCACAGCAAAGAGCCAAAAAAACTAAGTAAAAAAGAGACAAGCGTCAAACCTGGACTGCAGAGTGGCAAATGAAGAGATAAAGATCTCAGTCAAAAACCAAATGAAATAAGAAACTCACAGAAAACAGAGAGTGAGAAGAAATAAGAAAGTTTCATGTTAGCTAGTCCAGCACAGATTCACCACCTTGTCAGAGATTGGTAGACAAGTAGCATGGGACAGCAGATTGACAGGAATCTCAGCAGAAGATGAAACATCTGAAAACAAGCAAGACATGTTTTCTCACCACCACCACCAATCTTCTCCCTGCTGATCTCCCTCTAACATTGCTAGTTGCAGTGGCTCAGCCAGCCAGGAAGTGTACCATCCATGCCACTTGGATTTGGTATGCTTGCATTGTGATCAGCAGACAGGGAGAATAGAAAGCACCTTCAGGAGCACCCAGCAGGACACAGACCACCTGCTGGACCCGTCCTGCTGCACCATAGCTAAATGAGTGGCATGCACATGGGACTAAAGTAATGTTACCACAGATGAGAAAACAAAAAAGAATGCGTACCCTGCCTGATCTGACATAACTAAATAAAACAAAAAAGCAGGATGAAACAAACAGCTATACAATCAATAAACAAATAAAACACCACACGACTTTCCAGTAAAAGAAAAGGCACTAGAATTACCATACAGAGAATTTGAATTTCTAATATTCAGAGTCATCCAAGAATTGAAGCAAAAAGCAGACAAAAATAGGGAAAATATAGAAAAGTTCATGGAAGAATTCATGAAAATAATACAGGAACAGAATGCCAAAATAAACTCACAACTAGAAATCACGCAAAAACTGCAATAGGAAATAAACAAGATTTCAGAAGGACTGAGGAGCAGGTTTGAAATGAGGGAACATGGGATCAGCTAAATTCAAGACAAACACTTGGATACAACTCTGAGGAAAAATCTCTCTCTCTCTCTCTCTCTCTCTCTCACACACACACACACACACACACAGACATACACACACACAGACATCCATACAGCAGAAAAATGAAGAAACCTGAGAATGATGTGGGATACAATTGAAAGCAAATTTTTTGAGTGATTGGAGTTCCAGAGAAGTGGGAGAAAATGGAAAAAACAGAAGGTATCATTGAAGGATTGCTGACAGGAAACTTAATATCATGAAAAATGAAACTTGGACCATCCAAGAAGCTCAGTGGATAGGATAGATCCGAAGAGAAAAACACCAAGGCATCACAGTCATTAAAACCAAAGATAAAATTCTGAGAACAACTTGAGAAAAACAAAAAGTCACATGCAGAGGAGAAACAGTAAGACTAAACTCTGATGATTCGGAAGGAAACAAAGGCAGAAACAAAGACAATAGGATGATATAAATAAAACTTTGAAAGAAAAAATTTAACAACCAAGAAAAACATATCCTGAAAAACTTTCATTCAAATATGATAGTGAAATGTGTGTGTGTGTATATGTGTGTATAATTTCCGATAAACAGAAATTAAGAGAATATTTAAAAACCAAATCAAACTGGCAAGACTTATTAAAGCAAGTCCTTCAGTCTGAAAACAAACAACATCAGACCACAGTCTGAATCTAGGATGTGACAGTGTACCAGCTGGATACCAACCTAGGAAATGAACTATCAAGGACTATCCAAAACCAAAAGTATTACAAGGAACCAGAGAGATTAACTTGTAAATGCCAACAACACCAGAACAATGGAAGAGGGAAAAACTGTGGAGCTACGGAACTTTCCAATGGAGTAGAAGTCAAGGCATTACTGAGTAATAATGAACTGGTTCAAATCTAAAATGATAAGAGTAAATTTCAAGGTAACTACAAGGAAAGTTAGTGAACCTAGTCATCGAGACAAAGAAGGAAAGCAAAGTCTCTATAAAAACAAAATATAAAAAGAAATAAAAATGAAATCCATAAACCAAAGGAATTCAGCACAGGACATTATTGTTCCTCTTATGAGAAACAATAACAACAACAAACATATCAGCACCACAAAAGGACAGTAGTAGACTCACACTTATCAACAGTTACACTGAATGTAAATGACTTAAATGCACCCAAAAAGTGTCAGAGAGTGATTGAATTTTTTTTTTTTAAAAAAAGATTCATCAGTAGGCTATTTACAAGAGACATGCCTTAGAAACAAGGCATCTAGTACTAGTACAATGACAAACACATTGAACAATGGAACAGAATTGAGAACCCAGATAGAAATTCATCCACCTATGGTCACCTAAGCTTTGACAAGGGCCCAAAGCCCATCAAATGGGAAAAGGACAGTCTTATTAGCAGACGGTGCTGGCAAAACTGGATATTATCTCATAATATGGAGTAGACTGGATGGCATTATGCTGAATGAAATGTGTCAGTCACAGAGGGCTCGGTGTTGTGTGAGACCATTACTATGAAAACACGTGAAAAGGTTTACACATGGAGAGAAACAATCTTTAATGGTTACCAGAATGGGAGAAGTGGGGAAAAAGGTAAATAAATAAATTATCATGTTCTGTAAATAAATAAAGATGGTAGTGTCTGCAAAGCACAACAAAGCAAAGAATGATAGGACAAGGTATGCCTGTACTACACAAATTAAGGCACTGTGGCTTACTAAAGGGATTGGCTTGAAATATATAAGCAGTAGGCTCACATTGGGCCAATCCCAGAAAGATTAAGGGGACCTCACTACCATCAAGAAGAGCCTAGAGTGGAACGTGTTCTTTGAATCTAGAATTCTTGTGCTGAAAACCTCCTAGAACAACAGAGACAGTGTTCTAACACTGAAGACAGATTATGGCGAAAGATGGTGGCTACCACCATAGAGCTGAATGGCAGCAGTTTGAGTGGCAGGAACCAGGAGACAGGCATGAAGTGGCTTCAATGAGTTTACCGATCCATAGAGTGAGACAGGCTGAGTGCCTTTGGGCAGGAGGCTTACTGGCAGAAGAGGGTGCCACAGGCATTTGTCAGTGGAACTAAAGGGCTGTAACACTTGCCTTGGCAAAGCAGAAGCTGAGAGAAGGCCTGGCAGTGGACACAATTGAGAGAATGTCCAGCAGTGATCATGGCCAAGAGAAGGTGTGCTCATCCGTGGGTACAGCCAAGGAAAAGCTGAGAGCTGTCTTTGCTGGAAACTGTCCTGATTAAAGAAAGGCATTGTTATCTCCTGAGATTCATCTTGCTACTTCCAAGTTGATCCTAATCTCAAATAGTAGCATGTTACTTTGCTAATAAATTATATGACTGTGTGTATGGTCTGTGAATTCCATGCGGCCATTGCAATGACTTACCAAACGCAAAGAGAAGCAGACTGCAGCGTGAGGAGGATGGCTGCTGTCTTAGTCATCTAGTGCTGCTATAACAGAAATACCACAACCAGATGACTTTAACAAAGAGAAATTTATTCTCTCACAATTCAATAGTTTAGAATGAATTCAGGATACCAACTCCAGGGGAAGGCTTTTTCTCTCTGTCAGCTCTGGGGGAAGGTCCATGTCATGCATCAGTCTTCCCTTGGTCTGGGAGAATTTCAGAGTAATAACCTCAGGTTCAGAGGATGTGCTGTGCTCCCTGCACTGTTTTCTTGGTGGTATCAGGTCCCTTACTGTCTGTTTGTTTCCATTTCCTTTTATCTCCTGTAAAATGAAAGGATAAAAGGTGGTGAAAGCCACACCCCCGTGAAACTCCCTTTACAATGGGTCAGGGAGATGACCTGCGTAAGGGTGTTACAATCCCACGCTAATTCTCTTTAACACACTTCAGTTTTGCCCTTTAACCACAGGCAAAGATTAGGATTTACAATGACGGAAAAATCACAAAATGGAGAACAACACAATGCTTGGAGTCATGGCCCGGTCTAATTGCTACTAACATTTTGGGGGGGCATAATTCATAATTCATTTTTGGGGGGACATAATTTCTGACAAACTAGTGTCAGAAATAATGAAAAGTTGAGAATGGAGGTATGCCTGACTTCTGCGTCATAGGAAGCAGTTTTATGCTGATCTTGGTGACTCTCTTCCCTCTTCTTGAACTTAAATGGCTTCTGATATTACATTAAATATATCAAAACTATAGAAAGCTTAGTTCATAAACATCTGCATACCTCCTCTTTTAAATATTCAGTCTGAGCTAAATTTACATCACTTTTATGAATTCAGAATCAACTATATGGCATATTTACACAAACAGGAATTAAAAATAATATTTATAGTTCTACAGATAGTGCATCATGGTGCATTCTATTCATACTTTCAGATAGAGACACTCAGATTTAAAAAACTACATATCAAAAGTATGAAAAGTTGTAATATTCTTAGGTAAATATGTAAATCATTACAAATTTTTATTTTTTTATTGTGCTGTAGGTAAAAGTTTATAGCACAAGTTCATTTCTCATACAAAAAGTTAAATATGTATTGTTGTGTGAAACTAGTTTTAATCCCTGTAATGTGACAGCACACTCTTCCTTTCCATCTCACGTTTCCTGTGCCCATGCAACCAGCTCCTGTTCCATCCTGCCTTCTCATCCTGTCTCTGGACAAGAGCTGCCCATTTGATCTCATGTGTCTGTTTGAACAAGGAATCACACTCTTTATGAGTATTATTTTATGTCTTACAGTCCAGTCTAATATTCACCTGAAGAGTGGCTTCAGGAATGGTTTTAGTTTTGGATTAACAGCATCTGGGGACCATGCCTTTGGGGGTTTCTCCAGTCTCATTCACAATTACTTAAGTATGGTCTTTTTATGTGAATTTGACTTTTGCTCCACAGTTTTCTCCGGCTCTGTTAGGACTTTCTGTTATGTTCCCTGTCAAGATGGTCCTTTGTTGTAGGCAGACACCATCCAGTTATTCTGGTTTCAAACTGGTGGAGTCTCTGGCCCTTTTGTCTCCTGGGCTAGTATTTTCCTTGTGTATTTGATGTTCTTCATTCTCCTTTGCTCCAAGTGGGCTGGGATCAACTGAGACAGTCATTACAGACTTTTAAAACATTGTTTCCTATACTAGCCAAGCCAAGTTTCCTATATTAGGTGCACATAAATAAATGAAATATTGGAATCTAATTTAAAAGTATTAATGAATTTTTACATGTAAAATTCTATACCAGGTAAAATGAATCATAAGGCAACATCCTGATCTTAGCAGGGAATAAAGACAGTGTTTACTGCAGTGTCAAAATCTGAGATAATGACAATAATGTCTTAAGGGATATTAGATAAGAGGGGTGCACTGCAATAATTTACGTACTTAGGTGAACAGGGACTGAGTAAGTATATCACTAAAATGTAGTTTTCTCTTTACAATAAGCAAATCTTTGAAAAGCAGAAAAGGAATTACTTAAGTTCTACTTAAAGTAAAAACATTAAATATTGGATTTTATTAAGTAGTAGTTGTGTTTCTAATATGTAACACTAATATGTAATGTACCATTGACAGCACCTCTGAGTGCAGCTGTTGGGCTCTGCTTAAGTAATGAGCCATAACTCACGATACTGGCAACACAGTGATGTTGAGCTGCTCCAGCTTCTAGTTCAAACAATGTGGAAGCATCACGTGAAGTAGTAGTTTAGAAAATAGATTCAGGATTGGCCCACCCAAAACTAACTCCCAGTTCTCATGTTATGGCTGTGTGACCTGGGAGGAGTAATTGAACTCTGTCATCTGGAAAAGGGGAATAATAATAGTATCAACCTTAAATTATTCCCATGTCTAGGTTAGACTTAATTTTAGGCTCCTTTAAAATCAGTGCCCAGGCAGAAATGCAGGCCAGCCTAAGAACAGCTGCTACTGTATCTGCCTCTTTTTCAGCATACTCAGGTGTGAACTTACTCTCAGGTGTATCCCCACACTCAGTTGTTTACTCACACTCAAATATGTGCTTGTACTCAGGTGTATTCTCATAATTTGGTATGTTCAAATTTGTGTCTTCACATTCAGGTGTATACTTACAACTAGGTGTTTTCTCACAGTTTACAGTACTCTACTAGTGATATGAAAAGGTTTTGCATGTTTTTAGCTAGACAGATATGGATGTTCTGCATTTGAAAAGGTCGTCAGAGAGCTTTTGCTTGCTAACAGGCAAAATTTACAGATGGATAAAGCATTCTTATTCCTCTTATCATTCAAACATGTTAGAAAAATACAGTCATTTGTTGAAAACACCCATCTGCATATGTAAATTCTCTTTGCTCTGTTGGACCTGAGAGCTCCCCTTCTAGAACAGGTCTAAAGTTTGTCTCTTGCATGTAACTTACAACACGGACCACATGCCTCCACTCCATTAGTTAGCAAAAATCCAGCATTCTTGAGCTGTACATGGTACCTAAACAGGTTAGCAGGCAACTGTCTTTGGTATTACCTGTCTTTTGTTGTTCGTTGTGAAAGAGTAGTTTCTCACTCATAAAGACTCCATGTCACAGAGTAGAACTGCCCCATATAGATAGTCTTGGCCAGAATCTGTTAGAGTAGCAGATTGTCATGTCTTTCTACCATGGAGTAACTGGATAAGTTCAAATCACCAAAATTTCAGTTAGCAGCACTTAAAATTATGTTCCACAAGACTCCTTATTATCTCCCTTACAATATTAAAAGCTTTCAAGTATGATTTGACAAAATCCAACACATATTCCTGATAGAAACTTTCAATAAATAGGTATAGAAGGGAAGTTTCTCAACATAATAAAGGACATGTATGCAAACCAATTGCCAACATCATTCTTACTGGAGAGCTGATAAAAACATTATCCTTGAGAAAAAGAAAAAGACAAGGATACCCTTTATCAGCACTCCTGTTTAACACTGTGCTGGAAGTCCTAGCTAGAGCAACAAGGCAAGAAAAAGAAGTAAAGCAGTTAACTGTCTCTATTTGCAGATGATGAGACTATACATAGAAAACCTGAAAGACTCTACAAGAAAACTACTAGAACTAATAGAAAGATTTAGCAGAGGAGTAAGATATGAGATAAACACACAAAATTTAGTTGGATTCTTATGCACTAGTGAAGAGAATGATGAAAAAGAAACTGGGAAAACAATATATATTTTCTTCAATATATTTATTAATATATTTTATGCCAGCCAGCCAAGTGCTGTCGAGTCAGACAACAGCCCCTAAAAAATAAAATATCTAGAAATGTGTTTACCCAGGGATATAAAATACCTTTACAAAGAAAACTTCGAAACATCACTGCAAGAAACCAGAGAGATATGCACAAATTGTAAAACATGCCATACTCATGGATAGGTAGAATGAACATCTGAAAATAACATTTCTACCCAAAGTGATTTATAAATACAATGTAATCTCTATCAAATTCCAACAACATTCTTTAAAGAGATGGAAAAATTTGTCATTAACTTTATATGAAAAGGGAAGTAACTCTGGACAAGTAACACATTATTGATAAAGAATACAGTAGGTGAACTTTGGATTGGCAGGCAAACTTATGCTACCTGATCTTAGAACCTACTGTATAACTATGATATTCAAAACAGCCTGGCACTGGTACAACAGTAGATACATGGACCAGTGGAGCAGAATTGAGAACACAGGTGTAAATCCACCCACCTGTAATCACCTGATCTTCAACAAGGACCCAAAGTCCATCAGATGGGGGAAAAGACAATCTTTTTAACAAATTGTGCTGGCAAAACTGGATGTTCATCTGCAAAAAAAAATGGAGCCATACCTCACATCATATACAAAAACTAATTCAGAATGGATCAAAGACCTAAATATGAAGCCCCAAATTATAAAATTCATAGAAGTAAACATAGGATCAAAGCTAGAGGCCCTAATGCACAGCGTTAACAGTATACAAATCAAAACCAACAACACACAAGCTCCAGAAGAAAAGCTACATAACTGGGACATACTAAAAATTAAAACACCTATGCTCATCAAAAGACTTCATCAAAAGAGCTAAAAGAGAATTTACAGACTGGAGAAAGGTCTAGTCTCTAAAATCTGCAAAAACAAAACAAAACTAACACCTCTACAACTAAAAGACAAATAATCCAATTAAAAAGTAGGTAAAGGAAATGAACAGACATTTCACAAAAGAAGACATTTAAGTGGCCAACAGACACATGACGAAATGCTCATAATCACTACCTATTAGAGAAATGCAAATCAAAACCGTAATGAGATACCATCTCACCCCAGTGTTACTGGCACAAAACCAACCAACCAACAAAAAAATAAAACAAGAAATGAGAAATGTTGGATAGGCTGTGGAGAGATTAGAACTCCTATGCATTGCTGGTAGGAATGCAAAATGATGCAATCGTTTTTGGAAAGCAAATGGTGCTTCCTTAAAAACTAGAAATAGACATGCCATATGATCCAGCATACCGCTCCTAGAAATATATCCTAGGGAAATAAGAGTCAACAAAGCAATAGTAAACACACCCATATTTGTTGCAAGATTGTTCACAATAGCATAAGATGGAAACAACCTAGATGCCCATCAATAGATGATTGGATAAACAAACTGTGGCACATACACATATAATGGAATATGATGCAATGATAAGGAATAATAATGAATCTGTGAAGTGTCTCATCATAGATAGATACAGAGGACATATGTTGAGTGAAATATGTCAATCACAAAAGGACAAATATTGTATGAGACCACTACTGTAAAAATTGATGAAAATGTTCATACATATAAACAATCTTTGATGGCTACCAGGGGAGAGATGAGGTTGGAAAAACACTAAATAGACAATAGGTAAGTGGTAACTTTGGTGAAGGGTAACACAGCACACAAAACTGGGGAAACCAACACAACTTGTCCAAGGCAAGATCAGGAAAGCTCTATTAAAAAAAAAACCACTGCCGTCAAGTTATGTCCAACTCATAGCGACCCTAGAGGTCAGAGTAGAACTGTCCCATAGAGTTTCCAAGGAGTACCTGGCGGATTTGAACTGCTGGCCTTTTGGTTAGCAGACATAGCACTTAACCCATTATGCCACCAGGGAAGCTCTACAGACACACCCAAACTCCCTCAGAGGCTGAATTGCTTCCCTGAGAGCTGTGGGGCAATGCTCTTGGAGAACATTTAGTTCAATTGGCTAACACAGTCTATAAAGAAATGTTCTACATTCCACTTTGGTAAGCAGTGTCTGGGGTCTTAAAAACTTGTGAGTGCCCATCTAATATATTCCACTGGTCTCACCCTTTTGGAAGCAAGAAAAGTAAAAACATAACGGAAAGATTAGTCCAAAAGACTAATGTACCACATGTACCATGACCTCCACTTGACTAAGCCCAGTACAGCTGGATGGTGCCACTACCACCACTGACTGTTCAGACAGGCATCACAGTGGAAGGTCCCAGAGAGAGCTAGAAAAAAATGAAGAACAAAATTTTAACTCTTTCTCTCTCTCTCTCTCATACACACACACACACAAACAAACAAACAAAAAAAAATACAGTCCTGGTAGAGACTGGAGAAATTCTGAATGTATGGCCCCCCAGACACCTTTTCAGTTCAATAATAAAATCACTCCTGAGGTTCACCGTTTAGCCAAAGATTAGACAGCCCCATAAAACAAAAAAAGATGAAAGGGGCACACCAGCCCAGGGGCAAGGACTAGAAGGCAGGAGTGGACAGGAAAGTTGGTAATAGAGAACCAAGGTGGAGAATGGAGAGTGTTGACATGTCATGGGGTTGTTAACCGATGTCATAAAAATGCCAAGCCAAATGCCGTCATAAAAATAGTGTATTAACTGTTTAATGAGAAACTAGCTTGTTCTATAAATCTTTGAAGTACAATTCAAAAAAAAAAAAAAAAGAAACAGACCTAGAAGTATTCTAAATAAAATCAAACACTTCCAGGGACAGAGTACCAGGGCAAAGGTCTGGGGACTATAGCTTTAAGAGACATCAAGGTCAAGTGGCATAAGAAAGTTTTTTAAGTAAATGCTTTGCATCCCACTTTGGTGAGGGAGTCTGGAGTCTTAAAAACTAGCAAGCGGCCATCTAAGAAGCATTAATTGGTTTCAACCTACCTGGAGCAAAGGAGAAAGAAGCGCATCAATCTCAAGAGGAAAGGAGGAGCCCAAGAGACGGAAAGGGTAATGTAACAACAGAGACAACATCAACATGAGACCAAAAGAACTAGATGGTGCCCAGCCACTATCAAAAATGCCCTTATAGGGAACTCAAGGAAGAGTCCTTGATGGAGTGAGAGAAATGTGAGATGCAGAACTCAAAAGTTAGTGAAAGACCTAACTTGACGGTCTAACACCAACTGGAGATCCCCGTATAAAATGGCTCCCAAACTCTCCGTTAACCCAGAACTGAAACGATTCTGGAAGCCAACTCTCCGCACAAAGACTGAACTAATATGTAAGATATAAAATGATAATGGTGAAGAATAGGCTTCTTGGTTTGGGCATATACAGGAGACTAATTGTACAGTTCCTGCTTGGCAGTGAGAGGAAAGTTGGAAGGCTATAGGAGTTGGTCCAATGGGCGTGAGGAATATGGGTTGGAGGGGAAAGTGTGTTTTCACGGGGTGGGGAGAGGAGCAGGGTTACATGGCAGAGACTCTGGAGGTTTTTGTATGAAAAACTGTAAGTGTAAACTTTCACTTCAACACAATTAAAAGATTTTTTTTTTTACTCCTTCAAGCCTGAAGAGAAGGCATTTTACTTTTCATTCTCTTCAGCAGTCCTCTGAATAAAGAAACAAAACCCAAATTCTTTGTCACTGAGTCCATAGGATGGGTTATAACTGTCTCAGGGTTTCCAAAGAATGGTAGATTCAAACTGCCAACCTTTTGATTAGCAGCTGGACTCTTAACCACTATGACATCAAGGCTCTGAGTGGAGCTCAGTAAATATTTGGGGCTCGGCTGATCAGAGTAGGGTAAGAGAAAATCTGCGTAATTTTTGCCAACATATTTTAAAATTTCAGTCTTCTTGTGTAGCACACTAGAATATGAAATTTACCAATAGGTGGCAGTAGCTATTTATTTTCTGGACAGATAAAACACAAAGGCAGTACTTTGACAAAAATACTTAACTTCGTTTTCTGTCCCTGCAATGATGTTATACTAACTTCCAAGGCTCTCGCCATCACTGTCCATTCTCTCCATCACTGCGCTAAATAACTTTTGCCTGATACTTGAGATGGTTCCCTTAACTAGTCTCCCTGCCATCACGCAATCATATTTCTCACAAATGAAAATCACAGAAGGCTAATTTGTTCACATCAGTTCTGGCTCAAGGGTCACATTTAAGCTGATCAAACTAGGCTTCAAAATTGTTACCACTTGGAACTTAGTTTTTGCTCATATTTTATAATCCAGCAACAGTGACTTTCTCAATTGTTCTGCTAAGTAATGGCCTCCCATTGTTCTGGACCTCATATATCCTTAGGCATGTTCTCATCCATTCTCTCACTTCTGCTGAAGTTCTACAGATTATTCAAGTTGTCTTAAATGATTGGTATCCGCACAGCCTGCTCTGTCAGAAGTGATCTCTCCCTTCTTTATAGTCCCCAAAAATCACGTGCTCCCACTAGAACTGCCTTTACATCCAGTGAGAGGCATGCATTGTCTTTCAAAATATGTGAACTTCCAGAGAGAGAGGGGGATATGTGTGTGTTTGTTGGAGGCGGAGAAAGACATTAGTTGAAAGGTTTAATAAATGGTCATTGTGTCTCAACTCCAAAATGTTTACTTATACCGTCCAAGAAATATGCATCCAAACAACTATTAGCACATTGCCAAGCCACGTGCTGTTGAGTATTACAAAAAAAACAAACTAACTACCTTTCAGTCAATTCCAATTCATAGCAACCTTATAGGTCAGAGCAGAACTGCCCCATAGAGCTTCCAAGGAGCATCTGGTAGATTTCAACTGCTAACCATCTGGTTTGCAGACATAACACTTAAGCTCTGTGTCACCAGAGTTTCCATCAGCACATTAGGGCATCCCCAAAAAATCCAGAAAAACTAGTTCTGATAAACTTCAAAGAAGCAAAGTAATGGCTGCACCCCTCACCTACTCAAGTTCCATTCTGCCTCCATGTCTGGGACCTATCTGATCCCACTTATTCTTGCTCAGGAGACCAGGGCAGAGGACAGTTTGCTTTGGCTGCAGTCCTCAGCCACAGCCTAACATGAGCACTGGGGATCTGATCACTAGCAATTAGAAACCTAGTGTCTGTGGTCTTTCCTCCCTTCCCCATCCCCACCTCAAAAGAATGAAGGCTGACTTAAGAAGAAAGTAAAGTATATATTAGCATTCATTTTTCAAACAAGTTTAACATGGCTGCACTGCCCTATGCGTTTGGGATACAAAAGTGGAAATAAAAAAAAAAACCCTATCTTTATTGCTTACATGATGGGGAGTAAATAGTTATTAAATAACAAACATAGTAAGCAGGTTAGGTGATCAATATCAGAAGAAAATGTCAGACGAAGTTACAACGAATCAAGAATATGTGTATGACTCCTACCAAATGATTTCTGAAGTGTGCTTAAGTCTGAGTAACACTGAAGTAGAGGAATGGTATAGTCTGATTTAAAAAAAAAAGTAGCACCTGGCTCCGGTTGAGAATAGATTGCAAGGAGGTAAGAAATGAAACAGGGGGTGGCAAACGGCTGGTAAGAACTACTTTAGTTCTCAATATTTTTAATGGTAGGGCCAACAGAATTTAAGGATGGATATGTAAAGAGTATCAAGGTCAATTTCCAGGCTGGGACCCAAGCAATCAAGAGAAGGTGCTACCATCAACTTAGATGAAAAAGGCTGAGGATGGCACAGTGGAGACAACAGAGTTCAGTTTTGGACACATTAAGTTTAAAATGTGTTTTAGAATGAAGACGGCAGTTATTGTTCAGTGGTAGAATTCTTGCCTTCCATGTGAGAAACCTGAGTTTGATTCTGGCCAGTGCATCCTATGTGCAGCCACTACTCATTTGTCACTGGAGGATTGCATGTTGCTATAATGCTAAACAAATTTCAGCACAGCCTGCAGTCTAAGATCAGGAAGGAATGCCTACTGGTCTGTTTCTAACAGTCAAAGAAAACCCTATGGATCACAGAGGTCCAATATGCAACTGGTTGTGGAGATGGTTCAGGACTGAGCAGTGTTTCATTTCATTGAGTATGAGCTCATCATGAGTTGGTGGCCAATTCAACAGCAGCTAACAGCAACAACAATTACAATGAAAGAAGCCAGAAACAAAAGACCACATATCACATAATTTCATTTATGTGAAATACCTTTAATAGGCAAACCTATAGAAAGAGAAGGTAGATTAGTAGCTGCTGGTGCTGGAGGTATGGGAGAATGGGGAGTGATTTCTAATGAGTACACAATTTCTTTTTAGGGGATGAAATTGTTCTGGAATTAAATGGTGATGGTTATACCTCCTTATGAATACACACAAAAGATTGAATTATACAACTTTGAAGAGTGAATTTGACCACTTGCAAACTATCTTAATAAAAATATCTGCTGACACTCAAATGGAGAATTTGAGTGAGCAGTTAATTATTAAAAGTCCAGAGTTAAGAAAGTGGGCAAAAGCGAAGATATAAAAAGTTGGACTCACAGCAAGGAAAATTGCAGAAAAGATTCATTTAGTATGTCAAAATCAAATGTATGTATTATGATGTTGACTACTGTTAGAACAAAGTATAATAGTATGTCATACTTCTATTATTATTTCTTTGTTGCTAATTTGGGTGCAACTTCATTTTTTTCAATCTGGCATCATCAAAGCCAATGCTTTGACTAAAAAATTCAAATCATTTACCTGTGAAGTTTTATTATTGCCAAGCCGCCAAGTGCCATCGAGTTGGAAGTTTTATTACTGCTAATCAAATATTTAGAGATTTGACATTCTTGGTGTATTCTTGATATATCCTGACTATAAGGTATTGTTTCAAGAGTATTACATATTATATCTAAAACTCTTTGAAAATAAGGTTGATAATTATATTTAGTAATATTTTTATCTGCAGTTTTTTTAAACTAAATTTATTTGGCTTTGAATTTTGATGAATAAGAGTATTAGATTGATAAATTAATCACAGCTATATTAAGATTTTTTTTGACAAATAAGTTTTTGTATTGCTGAAAACACTTGACAAAAGTATCTGAACAAAAAGGTGGCTTATATTAAACTTATGAAAAGGACTGTGACCAGACTGAATCAAGATTTCCATAACTCTTATATAGAAGCTGAAGTGTTCACAAATTGTGGCAGCAGTGCCAGAATTATATGGAATAGAAATAAAATACATTACTTTGAGTAAAGGAATATTATGAGTTTTATGTGAAAATATTGCTGATGTTTAAGGTCTTATGTCTGGATACAAGAAACCAATTTTTCTTTCCCCAAGTTATCTAACTGATAGGTTTACGTATTGTAACTCTTGGATTCAAAGTTCTTATTGGAAAACTTAGCAAAGTTGTAAATATCATAACTAGAGAAGTGTCTGAAATTTATTCAATCTATTCTTTCACAAAGAAGAATAGCATTGGATTCCCTATCCCCCTCAAAAACGTTTTATGCTTTAATAGATAATTGTGCTTTTTTGAATAATTTAATCTGCTTGGGGAAATGGACTCCAAAGATTAGACTGAGAACTATGTTTTGAGGAAATCAGTAATTAGTTTAATTAGCCTTCAATACATTGTCAAGCTATTATCTTCTTACTATGCAGAAAATTATGTATCTCAAAGAAACCAGGTTCTCAGAGGAGATAGACCTCCTAGCTCAGACTTCGTTTTGTCTCAGACTTTACTTCCATTTCTGAGAAAATGATGGATGACTGTTAGTAGGTGAACCAGGGAGTGGTAGCTTGACCTCAAGAAGAAGATGTAATACATATTAAACCAATTAGCTGAGTGTTCTAGTCTGTCTGCATCCTAACAGTATTAGGCATAATAAAGCTTATATTGTCTTACACACTTAGGAAGACCTTAGGTTAAAGTGTGATGTACACTGAGTCTTCTCACTTTGGCAATGCAATTGATAGGAATGTTGCTCTTAAGATTTTAGTGAAGAACCAGAGGGTATCTGGTAGAAAATCTGAACCATGAGTTTAAAGAGCCAGGTGTGGCCACCATCTATGAGTCTGACTAAGTCCAAGTATCATCCATCAATATGTTGTCTCCAATCTCCAATCAAAACACACCAAAAAAAAAAAAAAGATTTAGGTAATAATATTGGAGTTATTATTCTCTGTCCTTGAACATAAAGGAATATGACCCACCTGGAGCTATTACAAAGACTAATAAAAACACATCAACTTTGCCCTGAAGTATAAAAACAGTTCCTAAGAAACTAACTTTCAGGGAAATATTTATATAAACAAAGCTTAAAAGCCACTTTCACCTTTTTTGTTTAATGTTTAGTAAATAATCAATTGTAAACCAACAGTAGGCCAACAGCCACTATGAAAGGCCAACTGCTCAAGGCTAGGTCTAACATTCACCCCTGCCTGAGAATATGCCAAACAACTTCTGAGCTGGGATATAATTCAAAATGGATACTGGTCCTGAATTACCAGTGTCCAAATGGAAATGGAAGGAATAAGACAGAAATCCCTAGGCCACTGCCTCAGCAATTTTGTATTAGGATCCTATTTCCTTTGCTTGGCCTGATGATGGATGAAGTTATGCATAAACCTATTTATCTGAGTAGTATGATTAAGGATGTTGCTGATGTAACATGTGTGAACTTCCTACTTGTGAACTTCCTACTTGTGAACTTCTTAAAAGTAGCCATTCCTCTCGCCCTTGTGGAGGAAACTTGGTGGCAGCATTTCTGACTGACTGCTTTCCTTGTACAATGAAATAAAGGTGCTTTTCTACCTTCCCACTTTGGTCTCTCATTTATTAGTCAGTACAAGTCATGCCAAGCAAGGACCTGGGGTTCCTACCTGGTTATACTAATGACTCTAATGAGAAAAGGTGGACAACATGCAAGAACAGATTGCTAATGTCATCAGAGATGCGGGAACTAAGACAGAATCAAAAAGAAATGATGGAAATCAAAAACTTTGTGATACAAATAAAGAATTCCCTGATGGGCTCATCAGTAGACTGGACATGATCAAGGAAATTCTCAGGAAGCTTGAAGACAGATCACTAGAAACTTAGGCTCAGAGAACACCAAGCAGGATAAATGCCATCTCGCCCAAGCATATTATAAACAAACTGTAGAAAACTAAGAAAAAGAAATATTAAAGGAATCTATGCAAGAGTTGGGGCTGGTAAACTTTAACTACTGAGGAACAAAGTTGATAATTCATTGAGTGTCGTATCATAAAACATGCAAGCCAAAAGAGAGCAGTGAAATATTAAAGTGTTGTAGGTATCAGTCACCTGAGGTGAGAAGGGCAGGAGGATGAATGGAAAGTTAATAATGAATCAAGAGTTTCTGTTTGGTCTGCATGATGAAAAACTTTTGGAAACAAGTAGTGATGGTGGTTGCCACAGCTTGTGAATATGCCAAGTGTTAAAATGGTTAAAAATAGAAAATTTTATATTATATGAGACAGAGAGCCTAGACACCCCTCTAAACATCTTATAGTAAACCTTGTAACTGAAACTGTAAACAGCTAGTGGGGGATAAAAGGACCCAATAATTAATCATGTCCTGGGACAGTGAAATAGGAAAAGCATGCAAGGCCCTTTTGGTAGTTCAGAAACCCCTGTCGTTGATTATGTCGTAAACAGTATGAGGGCAATCTGACCAGAACTACTGATTAATAAACCATAGATACCCAAAGAACAAGAATTTCTTCCTTTTTTTTTTTTTTCCCAAAGATGAATGGAGATGTGCTAATGTGAGGAACATGTGCAGTTGTGCCAGGAGGGAGCACTATGTGACCTTTCAGCAGAGGTTCACAAGAGCATACAAAGATGATGCAGGGACTAGAACTGAGGTCTCAAAGAATAATGCATGTACAACATCTCATAATAAGTCTTGCCAGTTCCTTCCCAGAACCCTTTGCTGCCAACTCCATTGTGTACAAGGAGACATGTGCAACCTAATTCCCCTAGTTCTGCTAACTCCTAGAAATCTACCATCTCCAGTATGAACAAAACATGAGACACTTCCCTCTGAAAATCCTTTATAAGGCCTGACAAAACCTTTATTCAGGAATACGAGGCAAGCATTGCCTAGGCCCTCCCATCTCTGATTGCCAGTTTCATTAATTAACTTTTGCTCATGAGAAGAGAGTCTCTGTGCCTTATCTGTTCGTTCTTGATCAGTGAAGGGCGAGAAATTCATATGGGTCTATGGGGTCTGAGATGTGTGTTAATTTTATATATTTTTTACCATATTAAAAATGATATTTAAAAAAATCTCATATTAGAAGAATCATATCAGTCAGTTACAATATGTGGACCTTATTTGGATTCCCATTTAAACAAGCAAACAAAAAAGGTTAAGATAATCAGGGAATTTTGAACACTGAATATTATATGGTATTAAAGAATTATAAGGGTTTTCGTTGTGGTAATGATACTGTGTGTTTTTTTTTTTTTTTAAATAATACTTGCATGTAGAATTCACTTTAAAATAATAATGAGTATGTAGGTGAGTCAACATCAGCCATGAATTGATGAGAACTGAAGTTGGATGATGGGTATATATAGGCTAATTTTACTCCTCTGTATATGATTGAAATTTTCTATAATAATTAAAGAAAAGGAAGAAAAGGGAGGGGGGAGGAGAAAACCAATCTTTCTCAGACAAACAAAAAATAAATGAAGTCACTGTCAGCAGACTATTCTGTAAGAAATATTTTTAAAAAACATTCTATTGTGCTTTAAAGTGAAAGTTTACAATCTAAGTCTATTTCCGTATAAAACCTCGCACACACACCTCTGTGCAACTCTAGCTACTCTCCCCACCCTGTGACGGCATGCTCCTCCTTTCCACCCTGTGCTTCCTGTATTTATACAGCCAACTCCTCTTCCCTCTTCACCCTTCCATCTTACTTTTAGATCGGAGCCGCTCCCACAATCTCATGTATATTTAAGCCAAGAAGCACACACTTCAACAGTATCACTAAGTCTTTCAGTACGCCAAGCCAAGTGCCGTCGAGTCGGATCCGTACAGTCCAGTCTTAATCCAGAGAGTTGACTTCAATACGGACTTCAGCTCTTGGGGGTTAAGTCCAGGAGCCGTGTCCTCAGGGGACCCGCCAGGATCTCAAGCCATCAAGTCTGGTCTATTAATAGAGTTCTACATCTGCACATCCATTTTTCTCCCACTATGTAAGGCACTCCGTTGAGTTCTCTGTGAGGGTAGTCATTGAAGGTGGCCAGCCACCATCTAGTTCTTCTGGTCATATTGTGATGTAGTTTCCCAACCATGTCTTTCCTTCTGTCTCCTAGGTTCATATTTTCCTCATGTCTTTGATGCCCTTTGTTATGATCTGCTCCAGGTGGATTGGGACTAATTGACGCTCCTTAGATGACAGTTTGCTAGTTTTTAAGACCACAGATGCCATTCACCAAAACGAGTTGCAGAACATTTTTTTTAAAAAAAAAAACACTTATGCCAATTGACCCAGATGTCCCCTGAAACTATGGTCCTCAGACTGCTACCACTGCTACAGTGACCTTCAGAATATTGGGTTATATTTAGGAAAACTTCAGGCTTTTTGTAGAGTCCAGTAGTGTTAATCTCTCTAGTGCCTGCTGTCACTTCTTCATTTAACCCAATTACTATCTACTATCTAGTCTATGAATACGTGTATCTCTCCTTCCCCTGCCTTGTAACTATCAAAAGTTGTTTCTTTCTGTGCTTAAACCTTTTCTTAAATTCTTATAATAGTGTTCTTACACAATATTTGTCTTGTTGTGACTGACTGATTTCACCCAGCATGATGTCTTCCAGATGACTCCATGTTACCAAATGTTTCCCAAGATCACCACTGTTATTTATCATTGCATAGTATTCCTTTCAGCAGATACATCATTTAGCCATTCATCCATTCATGGCCACCTATGATGATCATTTTTTGCTGTTGTGAATAGAACCACAATGAACATTGGTGTCTATTTGTGAGACAGCCCTTATTCCTCTAGAATATATTCCATGAAGTGGCATTGCTGAATCATGTGTTATTACTATTTCTAGCTTTTTAAGAAAGCACCAAGTCAATTTCCAAAGTGCTTGTACAAACTTGGCATTCCAACAAGCAGGGTGGAAGAGTTCCAGTCTCTCCAAAACCTCTCCAACATTTATTGTCTTGTGTTTTTTTGGATTAAGGCCAGCCTTGCTGGGATGAGAAGGTATCTCATTGTTGTTTTGATATGGATTTCTCTGATGGCTAGAGATGGTGGATGAACATTTTCTCATGTATCTGTTAGCCACATGGAAGTCTACTTTGGTGAAGTCCCTGTTCATATCATTTGCCCATTTTTAAATTGAATTATTTGCCTTTTCCTTGTTGAGGTTTTGCAGTAACTTGTAGACTATGCAGAAACCCTGGTGGCTTAGTGGTTAAGCGTTGTGTCTGCTAACAAAAGATCCCCAGTTCAAATCTACCAGGTGTTCCTTGGAAACTCTGTTGAGCAGTTCTACTCTGTTCTATAGTGTTGCTATGAGTCGGAATCTTCTTGAAGGCAGTGAGTTTTGTAGACTATGAAGATCAGATGCTGATCAGATTCATGGTTTCCAAACATTCTTTCCCAGTCTCTATGTGGTCTTATACTCTTTTAGTGACATCTTTGGATGAACATAAATGTTTGAGTTTTTAGGGGTCTTTGTTTACCTATTTTCTATCCTGGTACTTGTACATTGTTAGTAATATCTTATAGTCTGTTTATGCTATGCAATAGGATTCCTCAGCTTTGCCTCTTTTTTCTTCCATACTCTTTATCATTTTAGATTTTATATTTAGGTCTTCAATCCATTTTGAGTTAGCTTCTGTGCATGATATGAAATGTGGATCTTGTTTCATTTTTTTGCGAGTGGATATACAATTTTACTAACATCGTTTGTTGAAGAGACAGGCTTTCCACCTACACACAGACTTCAGGTCTTTGTCAAATATTAGCTACATATAGGGAAATGGTGTTATATCTGGATTTTCAGTTGTGTTCCATTGGTCTATGTACCTGATTTTGAACCAGTATCAGGATGTTTTGACTACTGAGGCAGTGTGGTAGGTTCTAAAGCCAGGTAATGAAAAGTTGCCTGGTTTGTTCTTTTCTTCAGTAATGCTTTCCTTATCCAAGGCTTCTTCCTTTTTCATATGAAGGTTGTGATTTGTTTCTCCATCTTAATAAAAAAATGTCATTGGAATTTGTATTGGGATTGTGTTCTATCTGTAGATCACTTTGGATAAAATAGACAATTTTTGGCCATGTTTAGTCTCCCTATCCACGAGCAAGATAGGTTTCTTCAGTTAGGTAGGTTTCTTCCAGTAAAGTATTTTACATCTCTGGTTAAATTTATTCCTAAGTATTTTATCTTCTTGGGGGTTATTATAAATTGTATTGATTTGCTGATTTCCTCTTTGATGGTCTCATTGTTGGTGTAAAGGATTCCAATTGACTTAAGTAAGTTTATCTTATATCCTGATACTGTGCTAAACTCTTCCATTAGTTCTGGTAGTATTTTTAGTAGATTCTTTAGTGTTTTCTGTGTATCAGATCACATCATTTACAAACAGAGATACTTTTACTTCTTGCTTACCAGTTGGCATCTGTCTCGAACTTCCAGCACAATGTTGAATATAAGGGATGACAATGGGCATCTTTGTCTGGTTCCCATTCCTATGGGAAAAGGTTTCAGTCTCTCTCCATTTAGAATGATATGGGCTGTTGGATTTGCACCATGTCTTTTATTATATTAAGGAATTTTTCTTCTATTCCTATTCTTCTGAGGCTTTTTAACATGAATGGCTATTGGACTTTGTCCATTGCCTTTTCTACAACAATTGGTAAAATCAAGTGATTCTTTTGTTTTTTTTCATGTGGTTGACTACATTAATTTTTTTTTCTAATATTAAACTGTCCCTCCATCCCTGGTATGAATCCTAATGGGTTATGGCGAACTACTTTTTGATATGTTATTGAATTCTATTAGTGGGAATTTCATTGAGGAGTTTTGCATCTTAGTTGATGAAATTTGTAATTTTCCTGTTTTGTGGTATCTTTACCCAGCTTTGGCTTAAGGGTTATGCTGGTTTCATAGCGTCAATCTGGAAGTTTTCCATCCTTTTCTATGTCCTGGAATACTTTTAGTAATGTTAGTGTTAGCTTGTCTCTAAAAGTTTGGTAGAATTCTCCAGTGAAACTGTCTGGGTATGACTTTTTTTAGTTGGGAGTTTTTAAACCACTTTTTCAATGTCTTCTTTTATGATGTTTATTATGTTATTTTACTTCTGATTATGTTAATTTTGATAGGTAGCATGTTTCTGGAAATTTGAACATTTCCCCTGAATTTTCCAATTTATTAGAGTACAATTTTTCACAGTATTCTGTTATGATTCTTCTAATTCCATTTGGGTCTATTGTGGTATCACCCATGTCATTTCTTATTCAAGTTATTTGCTTCATTTCCTGTATCTTTTTTTCCTTTGGTCAGTTTGGCCAGTGGTTTATGAATTTTGTTGATCTTTTCAAAAAAAACAGCTTTCAGTCTTATTATCTCTTTCAAATATTTTTCTAGTTTCTAATTCATTTAGCTCTGTTCCAGTTTTATTACCTTTTTTTTTTTCCTGGTGTTTCATGGTTTGCAGTTCATCTGTTGCTATTTCTTCTTGTTTGAGTTGTAGGTTTAATTCCTCAATCTGAGCCCTTCTTTTTGGATATGTCCCTTCATCGAGATAAATTGACCTCTGAACATCACTTTTTGCTGTGTCCCATTGACTCTGGTAGGATGTGCTTTCATTTCATTTGATTCTATGAATTTCTTTATTCTATCCTTTATTGGGTGTGTAAATATTTAATACGCTTGTATCCTCCTGATGTATTAACACTTAATGAAATATACAGTGTCCTTCCTTCTCTACTGTGATATTGGCATTTGTGCTGTTTTTAAAATATTGTTAGCTTGGTGTATATTTTTCCATTCTTTGAGTGTCAGTTTGTATCTTTAAGTCTAAGGTGTGTCTGTTGTAAGCAGTATATTGATTGCTCATGTTTTTTAATCTATTCTGCTACTCAGTCTCTTTTTTGGTATATTTAATCCATTTTCATTCTATGTAATTATTTAGAGGTATGAATTTGGTGCTGTCATTTTGGTGCTTTTTTGTATATTCTTGACAGTTTCTTTGTTCCATGTAATTTTCTGTGCTGAGCTGTTTTTCTTTATGGGTTTTCTTTTCATTCTTTTCATTGTTATTAGTTTTATGTCTGCTGAGATTTCACAATTTTGTTTCTTGTTCTGATGTGTAGGATTATTAATTTCCTTTGCAATTACTTGGATCCGACTCAACGGCACTTGGCTTGGCAATGTGCTAATTAAAACCACTTTTTAATTTCTTTGTATCACCTTGGCTTATATTTCATCTGAAAGATTTATATATGCATAAATTTGTCCTTCTGTTTGGTATGATATTGTCATCATTTACGTACTGAGATCTCTGGTTCCCGATTTTTAGTGTTTTAGCTGTGATTTATTTTTGTGGATTCCCTAGCCATGTTGATATCTGGATGATCATTGAGTGTGTATCTGATATTATTGATTGCCTAATCAAAGAACCTCCTTCAATGTTTCTTGTCATTTTGATTTGGTTTTTGTAAATTCTCTAAACTTCTGTTAATCTGAGAATGTCTCATTTTCTGACATATTTGACATATTTGAGAGATAATTTTGCAGGATAAATAAGTTTGGATTGGAGTTTGTTTTTTTCCTTCAAGGCTTTGTATATGTCTTCCCATTTCAGTTTTGCCAGCATGGTTTTGGCTGAGTAACCTGCACTGAATCTTAATGACTCCTTTGTATGTTATTTTTTTGTTTAAGCCTAGCTGCCTTTAAAAGCATCTCTTTAGTTTTGGTAAGTTTGATGATAATACATCTTGATGTCTTTTGGGGGGGGATCTACCTTGTGTAGAGTTCAATTAGCATCTTGGATAAATAGCTTTTCATCTTTCCTGATATCAGAAAAGTTTTCTGTCAAACTATTTTCAGCAGTTCTCTCTGTATTTTCTGTCATCCCTCCGGTTCTGGTACTCCAATCATTAATAAATTATTCCTGTTGATAGACTTCCACATAACTCTTAGTGATTCTTCAGTTTTTAAAATTCTTTTATCTGCTTTTTCCTCCTATAAGTCAGTCTTTAATCTCACTAATTCTACATTCCATTCCCTCAACCCTGCTCCTTTGAATTTGTATTGAATTTTCTAATTCTGTAATTTTATTCTGAGTCTCCTGGATTTCATATTGTTGTTGCTCAGGTATTTCTTAATGCCTATTTAATTTTTCAGTATGCTCTGCCTCACTTTGCCTAATCTCCTTCCTGATTTCTTGAAGAGCTCTAAACATTAGTCTTTTGTATTTTACCACTGATAATTGCAGGAAGTCTTCTTCATCTCGATGGCTGGCTTGGCTTCTTCATCTCAAAAAATTTTTGATTCTTTGTTTTGGGAGTTTTCTGAAGCTATAGTGGTCTACTTCTTTAAAAGATTAGTCACTGTTGTTTTTGAGCCATCATAAAGTTGTAATTTACTTGTTTGGTTATTGTGTTCTAACATATATGTGGGGTGGGGGGTAGGGGGTGTATTTTTTTTAATTTAATTTTTGAGTGGCCAAATAATCTGGTTGATTGAGCTAGTTTGATTGGATTCTTAATAATTTCAATGCCTTGCCACCAGATGGTTACAGCTTTGAGCAAGCTGAGAAAGGTAAGGGGAGTTACTGGCTAAGAGGAGCCAGCTGAACTTTTTTTCTTCTCCTCCCTTTGTTTCCCTCTCTAAGTCTGTAAGAACAGCTCAGGGCACAAGTATAAGATATCCCACTTCTGGCTCAGGTATTGTGTTAGAGTTTAGCACCCGGTTTACAGCTGAGAAGGGAGGGGAAAGTACTGGGGAAAGGGAGAGAAGTTAGTGCATAGGAAAGATTTAAATCTGTAAGAGTCCACAGCACTTAGCTTGTGATGCTCAGCTGAAAGACTTTTGCAGTTCATTCTGTAGATGTCATCATCATAAGCTCAGATTACCTGCTGAGAAAGATATACTTCACACACAGTGCTGCTGCTCTGTTTGGCCATTGGCTGCCACAGCTCCATTTGCCTGGATGAAATTGGTCCCTCTTTGGGATGCAGATTTAATTCTACCTGAGGTAACCACTCCTGGAGCTGCTGTCTCCTCCCTGTCACCGATTCTGATCTGTCAGTCCTGTGCTCGTATTCAGGAATCCTAGAACATCCTATGTAGTCTGTTCAGTTGTTTTTCTGGTGCTCTGTTGTTAGAGGGATCAGAGATGATATATGTCTACTCTGCTATCTTAGCTTTACCTCCTGTAAGAAATATTTTTTAAATTTCTTCAGGAAGAAGAAAAATTATATAAGTCAGTGTACAATAAGGATCAACAAGAATCTGATCTCCAAAATATGGAGATTGATTCACTTCTCACATTTCCACCTCCTCCTCCTTATATTCAGTGCTCCCACAACACTCTGTGTCTCAGACCCTAGCCACTCACACTAGGTCAGAGTTGATAAGTAAAAGAACTTTCATGTTTAGGGCTTTAATGGCCAGTCCTGTGTGATAGGTTAAATCATGCCTCCTGAAGCTAGTTAGTATCAGTCTCTTAGGTAAATTTTTTGTGGTCTGACCAGAATTTACTCACCAACTCAAATTCTAAGTGGCCTGAAAGTCACAGACCAAGGCACCTCATTTACTCCAATGATCATTTCTCTGAAGCCAAGAACAAAGGCAACCATACACAAGGTAAAACTAGATCTGTTACCATGTAATCAGGCACTCGGATCTACATAAAGAAGAAAATCAGAGATGGAATAAATGAAAATAAAATTGTGTATTTTTCTTATTCTTAACTAAAAGATAACTGTTTAAACTAGTAATAATGACAGATTGAGTGATTATAACATATGAATAAGTGAGATGAATGACAGCAGTATAATAATGGGTTGGTGGGAGTAATTGAGAATAACCTGTTAGAAGGTACCTATGCTGCATATGAAGCAGCATAGAGTTATTTAAAGGTGGACTTAGATTAGGCTAAAATAAATGTTGCAAACTCTACATCAATAACTGTAAACATTTTTAAAAGAACAAATGAAAACAGGTGCAAAAATGATAGATATTCATTCAAATATGTAAATAATGACTTTAAATGTGAGTAGTTCAGATACACCAATTAGAGGACTTCTAGCCCACATGGCACCATAAACAGAAGCTCTGTAATGTCTCTCCGCAACAAAGACCAAAGAACCTGAATAAAATGGAGACAAACATCAATCCTGGAACCTGAAGTATCAAATGAAAACATAACAATTTTAGCCATAACTGAATGTAATAAGAAACTGACAGAGAACAAAGAGCAAGAGATGATTTCAGAAGAATTCCCTATCAGCTAACCCAACAATGGCTCATCATCTTTGACTCCTGTTGCAGATCTACAGAGAGCATGGTAAAGCAGCTTCGTGGAAATCCTAGCAGGAGATGAAGTAACAATACATATTTTCCTAACCCCTGTCTTCTCCCTGTGCTCTACCTCTGACTCCTCCTGGCTAACTGCAGTGGTTCAGCCAGTGGGGAAGTGCGACACCCATGCCACTTGGATTTTCCTCACCCACATCAGAGATTGGCAGATGGAGTGTATTCAAAAGTAGCTTAATGAGCCCCCAACAATACACACACCACCTAGTAACCAGCAATATATGCTTTCCTAACCTCGGACTTCCCACATATGCCCCTTCTTCAGCTTCCCACTTGCTGAAGTCTCTTATTTGGATGAAATGCCTTGGGCCTTGGTTGTTTGTATTTGCACCCCTACACATGCTGGCTGGCTCCTTGAGTGCCATTTGTCTGGAGCTGTTGTTGCTTTTTACTGTTTGTTTTGGTTTCCTCTGTCCCTCTGACCACCTGTCCCTCTTTTTCTCTTGAATACCTAGCTCTGTGACATCTTTGCCTTTCCTTGAAAGACTGCGAAGCACCTCTCAGCAGGAAAACCACTTCCCTGACTTTGACACCAGGCTGGTGGCATTCTGGTTGATTCTTTGTTTGTTTGCTTTTTGTTTTTAATTTTGTTTTGATTAGTTATGTTTTGTTTCACATGTTTGTTTGTTTTTCTTTTTTCTCTTTGTGGCTTGGGACTCCTTGCTAACCAGGCTATGCTGCACACATTAGGATCCATGTATCCAGCCTATCCACTCATGTCAGTAGGATCACTGGGGACATTTCTTATCCTCCCCTCTTTTCCTTCCTATTTATCTTCACTTCCCAGTTCTAGTCTATATTTACCTTCTTTTCTTATTTCCCAAATACCTGACACTGTGTAACATCTATATCCCTTCAGTCTAGGCTATTTGGCATAGCCTGGCAAATACTTACTGGTCTTTGCAACAGTAGTGGTGGGCTCTCTCAGGCCCTCACATTTTGTTTTTTGGTTTGTTTCCCCTCTAAATTTTAACTAGTTTTCTTTCTTTCTTTCTTGTCTTCTTTTGTTTTCCTTTAGTGTTTCTCTATTTCTTGGTTTCTCATCACTCCATTCCAATGGCAAGAGCCATTAGTATACTTTATGTTTTATTTTCCCTTTTGGGGTCCTTCTTCCTTCTTCTCCCCCATACCCATTTTAGGTCTACACATCATGACCTCCCCACTATTTCCTGCCTACCTGTACTGTGCTGAACATCACACGCATGAGAAAACAGGCATAGCCTACTGAAACCTGCCCAGCACGGATTGCTCACTCATCCTGTTATCCCTAACATGTACCCAAAACAATCTATCCATTCCCCCTCTTCAGATTAACGTACACTGCTGCACCATAGCTGAGTGGCTGACCATGCCCATTGAACAAGGAGGAGAAAAGTATCATGACCACAGGAAAGCAAACAACAAAGAATGCACAGCCTGACTGCTCTGACATAACTAAATTTAAAAAGCAGGAAAAATATACATATGACAGGATGGTTCCAGCAGGTGTCCAAAATAAAATACCAACTGACTTTCCAGCAGAAGAAAAGGCACTAGAGCTACCTGACAGAGAATTCAAACATCTAACATAATATTCAGAGCTAGAAGAGTTGAAGCTTTAAAAAAAAAAAAAAAAAAAAGACAGATTCATGGAAGAATTCAGGAAAATAACATGGGAACAAAATGCCAAAAAAAAAAAAAAATTGCAACTAGAAATCGTAGAAAAATAACAATTAAAAATACAAAATATATACAATAGTTCAGAAATGGGCAGTATCCAAGAAGGGCTAAGAAGGTTTGATACACAGGATCAGTGAAATTCAAGACAAACACTTAGATACATCTCTGTTTGAAGAAAATTAGAAAAATGAAGACACCCTGAGAATTATGTGGGATACAATCAGAAACAAAAATTTGCAATTGATCAAAGTTCTAGAACAGAGGAAGGAAACAGAATACACAGAGAGGATCATTGAAAAATTGCTGACAGAAAAATTCTCTAATATCACAGCAGATGAAAAGGTGATCATCTGAGAAACTCAACAAAACACATTCAAGATAGACCCGAAAAGAAAATCACCAAGGCATATCATAATTACTCTTGCTAAAATCAAAAACAGACAAAAAATTTCTGAGAGCAGCTTGAAAAAAACAAAAAGTCACATACTGAGAAAAAAAGAGCAAGACTAAGTTTTGATTATTTGGAAGAAACCATTTTATTGAGAAACCATTTTATTGAGAAATTTTTTGTCTGTTTTTTATTTTAGCAAGAGTAATTATGATATGCCTTGGTGATTTTCTTTTCGGGTCTATCTTGAATGTGTTTTGTTGAGTTTCTCAGATGATCACCTTTTCACCTGCTGTGATGAAACAAAATCAGAGTGGTTAATTTGTAAATGACAGCAACATCAAAACAATGAAAGAAGGAATGAACAGTGTAGGTATAAAACTTTCTAAAGTAGTGGAAGGAAAGGTGATGCCAATGGTAGACTTGTTCAAATTTAGGAAGATAAGCGTAAATTTCAAGGTAAACACAAAGCAAGTTAACAAACCTACTTACCAAAATGACAAAGAAAAATATAAAGCCTCAATAAAAAACAAAATCTACAAAAAAAGAAATCTACAAAACAAAGGAATTCAACAAAGGAGAGTAAAAGGAACTAAGAAAACATTAGCACCACAATAAATAAATAAATGAAATGACAGCAGTAAACTCATTCATCAATAATTATGCTGAATGTAGATGGCCTAAAGACAGCCATAAAGAGAAAAAGGGTGACAGAATGGGTTAAAAAAAGGAAGAGAAAATGGGATCCATCAATATGCTGTTTATAAGAGACACGCATTAGAAACTAGGATGTAAATTTTTTAAACATCAAAGATGGAAAGAAATATATCAAGCAGATAGCTACCAAAAAAGAACAGGAGTGGTAATACTAATTTCAGGTAAAATAGATTTTCTTAGTCCTCTAATGCTGCTATAACAGAAACACCACAAATAAGCGGCTTTAGTAAAAAGACATTTATTTTCTCACAGAAAAGTCAGCTAAAAGTCCAAATTCAGGGCATCAGCTCCAGGGAAAGACTTTCTCTGTTGGCTCTAGAAGAAGGCCCTTGTTGTCCCTCTTCCCTTGGTGGGTGGGGAATGGCAGCATCTGGGGTACAGGGACTCTGAATCTAAAGTATGTGCTGTGCTCCAGGTACTTCTTTCTTGGTGATACGAGGTCCTGAACTCCTTGCTTGCCTCCTTTTCCTTTATACCCCAAGAGATTGCTTTAACACACAATGTAATTTTTTAGATTGAATCCTGCCTCACACACTTACTGTCCATCATCTCTAATTAACATCATAGAGGCAGGATTTACAATATGTAAGAACATTATACATTACCAGGAATCATGGCCCAAGCAAAGTGCTACACACATTTATTGTGGTATACAATTCAATCCATGGCATACACTTTAAAGCAAAATCCACCATAAAAGACACAGAACACTATACAATGAATAAAGATTATGATTCATCATGAAGATTTAAACCATAGTAAACATCTATGCACCCAATGATAGGACTCCAAAATGTGTAAAGCAAACTCGAACAACACTGAAAAGAGAAATTAGCAGTTCCACAAGTACAGTAGGGAATTTCAACACACCACTCTCAGTAAAGGATAGAACATCCAGAAAGAAGCTCAGCAAAGACACAGAATTGATAAATGGCACAGTCAATTTCACCTCATAGACATATATACAACACTCCACTCAATAGCTGCAAAGTACATATTCTTCACCAACACAATAGAATTTTCTCCAGAGTAGACCACATTTTAGGATAAAGAGCAACTTTTAGCAAGATCCCAAACACTGAGATAATGCAAAGTATCTTCTCTGACCACAACAGCATCAAAACGGAAATTAACAACATGAAGAACAAGGAAAAAAAAGTCAATTACATGGAAGTTCAATAACACCCTGCATAAAAAACACCGATAACAGAATAAATCAGAGACAGAATTAAAAAAAATTCTAGAATCATGTAAGAAGGAAAATATATCATACCCAAACTTTTGGGAGACAGCAAAAGCAGTCCCCAGAGGTCACGTAAAGCAATAGATGCACATATCAAAAAAAAGAAGAGACAAAATCAAAACATTAGCTACACAGCTGAAGCAAGTAGAAAGAGAACAGCAAAAGAAGCTCATAGTCACCAGAAGAAAGATAGTAATTCAGATCAGACCAGAAATAAATGAAATAAAGAATAGAAAAACAATAGAATTAACAAAACCAAAATTTGGTTCTTTGAAAAGATCAACAAAATCTACAAACCACTGAGAAAACTGACAAAATAAACACAGGAGAGGACTTAAATAACCCAAATAAGAAATGACATGAAGAACATCAAAGCAGACCCAACTGAAATAAAAAGGATCATAACAGAGTATTATGAAAAACTATAACAAATTTGAAAATCTACAGGAAATGGACAAATTTCTGGAATCACAATACCTACCCAAACTAACACAAAATGATGTTGAAAATCTTCAGTCACATAACAAGAGATGCAAAGGTAATAATAATAATAACTTCCCAATTAAAAAAAGATTCCACTCACCAGAAGACTCTCTTAGTAATAGGCTAGTTATGCCAGTTACATCCATGTCCCCCACGTGCATAGTCCCCACAGTCCAACCTACTAATCTATCCTTGCACCACTGGGTTGAGATTGGAACAGTTTTCATTTTATGGTGAAGTCCATTTAAGTTGATCTACTTTCTATTGTGTGCTGTAACTGCTTTCACCTAACCAAATTTCTATCAGCTAATTTATAACCAACTCTCTCCCTCCCTCCCCACACTTGAAGCCAGCAAAGAGTCTCTTCTTCTGTACATGTCTATTTCTAAGTCCTTATAGTAGCAGTCTCATACAATATTTGTCCTTTTGCCACTGACTGATTTCACTCAGCATAATGTCTTCCAATTGAAGCCAGATTTGAGCTGTTTCCTAAAATTATCATTGTTCTTTATCATTACATAATATCCATTGAGTATGTGTACCATAGCTTGTTTATACATTTGTTGATGAGCATCTGGGTTGATTCTATCTTTTTGCTATTGTGGACTGTGCTGCAATAAACGTTTCTGTGCATGTATCTGTTTGTGTGACATCTTTGTTTGTGTAGGATATATTCTGAGCAGTGGGATTACTGGATCAAATGGTATATCTATTTCCATCTTTTTAGGGAAACACCAAATTGCTTTCCAAAGAGGTTGTATCATTTTCCAATTCCACCAGTAGTGTGGAATGCCTGTCCAGCATTTGTTGTTTTGTGGTTTTGGATCACAGCCAACCTCACTGGGGTGAGATGGTATCTCATTGTGGTTTTGATTTGGATTTCTCTGATAGCTAATGATTGTGATCACTTCCTCATGTGTCTTCTGGCTGCCTGGATGTCCTCTTTGGTGAAATTTCTGTCCATCTCTTTTGTCCATTGCTTAAATAGGTTATCTACCTTTTTCATATTGCTATTTTGCAGTACCTTGTAGATTATGGCTACCAGATATCAATCCAGCACGTAGTTGCAAAACATTTTTTCCCACTCCATCGGTGGTCTTTTAAATCTTGTAATAAAATCTTTGGATGAGCAAAAGTGTTTGATTCTTAATAGGTTCCATTTACATATCTTCTTTTCTGTTGATCACACTTTGCTTGTCAGATTTTGAAGTCTGTCTAAGCCATGTATTAGAAATTCCATTGTTCACTGTATGCTTTCTTGCATGATCTTTATCATTTTAGGTTTGATATTTAAGTCTTTGATCCATTTTGAGTTAGTTTAGTGTAAGGTGTGAGACATAGGTCTTGTTTCAGTTTTTTGCAGATGAATATCCAATTTTGCCCACACTATTTGTTAGAGACTTGTTTATACCTCGGTTTACAATTTTCAGGCCTTTGTCGAATATCAACTGTTCGTGAGAGGATGGTAGCTTCTCTGGGGTCTCAACTTTGTTCCACTGATCTGTATGTCTCTTTTTGTATCAGCACCAAGCTGTTTTGACTACTGTGGCAGTATAAGGTTCTAAAGTCTGTGTAAGGCTGGCCACTGTGTTCCTCTTCTTCAGTAGTTCTTTATTTATCTGGAGTTTCTTCCCTTTCCAAACAAAGTTAGTGATTTGTTTCTCCATCTCATTAAAAAAGGACACTGAAATTTGTATTGAGATTGCATTGTACATGTAGATCCTTTTGGGTAAATGAGACATTTTCACAATGTTAAGTCTTCCTATCCATGGGCACGGTAGGTTTCTCAACTTATGTAAGTCTCTTTTGGTATTGTGAAGTAAGGTCTTGTAGTTCTCTCTGTATAGGCCTCTTACTTCTCATTATATTTATTCCTAGGTATTTTATCTTCTTGGGGGCTATAGTAAATGATATTGATTTAGTGATTTCTTCTTTGATAATATCATTCATCAAATTTAGTTGAAACCATTGAATTATTGCAAAGCATCTTCTCAGACCATAAAGCCATACAAGTTGAATCAGTAGCAGAAAAAACACTAGTAGAAATTTGAACTCATGGAAACTAAACAACACCTTGCTCAAAAAGTCATGGCTTATAGAAGAAGTCAAGGACAATACAAAGAAATTTATGGAATAAAATGAGAATGAAAACACATCCTACCAGAACCTATAGGATACAGCCAAAGCAGTGCTCAGAGGTCAGTCTATCTTTACAGGGAGCAACAGAGGAACCCCTGAGGCACCAGAATAAAACCGATAACAAAGAGTAGAGCAGAACTGAATGAATTAGAGAATAGAAGAAGAGCTGAAGAAATTAACAAAACCAAAAGCTGGTTCTTTGAAAAAATGAAGACAGTTGATAAACCATTGGCTAAAGTTGCAAAAGAAAAACAGGAGAGGAAACAAATAACCCAAATAAGAAATGAGATGAGAGATGTCACAACAGACCTGATTGAAACCTAAAGTATCATAGCAGAATACCATGACAGACTGTACTCTAACAGATATGAAAACCTAGAAGAAATGGACAAATTTCTAGATTCATATCACCTGCCAAAATTATCACAAAGAGAAGTAGAACAACTTAATAAACCCATCACAAAGGAAGAGATTGAAAAAGCCATCAAAGCACTACCAACCAAAAAAAGTCCTGGCCCCGATGGCTTCACCAGAGAATTCTGTCAAGGTTTTAGGGAACAGTTAACTCCAGTACTACTGAGGCTTTTTCACAGCATAGAAAGGGATGGAATAGTCCTAAATTCATTCTATGAACCCAGCATAACCCCTGTAAATATCCCACTAAAAAAGAAAACTACAGACCAATATCACTCGTGAATCTAGATGCAAAAAAATCTTCAACAAAATCCTAGCCAATAGAATTCAACAGCATATCAAAACAATAATTCATCATGACCAAGATGGATTCATACCAGAGATGCAAGGTTGGTTCCACATCAGAAAGACAATGTGATCAACCACATAAATAGCACAAAGCTTGAGGATCAACTGATTTTGTCAATTGATTCAGAAAAGGCATTTGACAAAGTCTAACACTCATTCATGCTAAAAACTCTCAGTAAGATAGAATAGAGGAGAAATTCCTCAATGCAATAAGAAACATCTACACAAAGCCAACCACCTTCGTCGTCTTAAATGGAGAGAGATGGAAAGAACTCCACTTGAGAATGGGAACGAGACAAATATGCCCACTCTCACCACTTCTATTCAACATTGTACTAGAGGTTTTATCCAGAGCAATTACACAAGAACAAAGAAATAAAGGGAATCCACATCAGCAAAAAAGAAGTAAAAATCTTTCTATATGCAGATGATATGACTGTATATGCAGAGAATCCATGAGAAAACTACTGAAACTAGTAGAAGAGTTCAGCAAATTATCAGGATATCAAATAAATCAGTAGGATTCCTCTATACCAACAAAGATGTCATCAAAGAAGAAATTACCAAATCAATACCATTTACTATAGCCCCCAAGAAGATAAAATACCAGGAAGAAATATAACTAGTGAAATAACAGGCCTATACAGAGAAAACTACAAGCCCTTACTGCACAAAACCAAAAGAGACTTTGTGTAATCTGAGATACCTACCTTGCTCATGGATAGGAAGACTTAACATAGTTAAAATATCTCTTACCCAAAATGATCTACATATACAATGCAATCCCAATGTAAATACCAGTACCATTTTTTAATGAGATGGAGAAACAAATTACCAACTTTGTTTGGAAAGGGAAGAAACCTCGGTTAAGTAAAGCACTACTGAAGAAGAAGAACACAGTGGGAGGCTCATATTACCCAATTTAGAGCCTACTGCACTGCCACAGTAGTCAAAATAGTCTGGTACTGGTACAGAAAGAGACATATAGACTAATGGAACAGAGTTGAGACCTCAGAAATGCTACTGTCCTCTCATAAACAAGTGATATTCAACAAAGTCCCCAAAATTGTAAATTGGGATATAAACAGTCTCTTTAACAAATGGTGTTGGCAAAATAGGATATCCGTCTGCAAAAAACTGAAACAAGACCTATGTCTCACACCTTACACAAAACTAACTCAAAATGAATCAAAGACCTAAAATCAAACCTAAAACAATAAAGATCATGCAAGAAAAAATATGATCAACAATGAAAGTTCTAATACATAGCTTAGATTACAAATCTTACAAACAAAGCATGATCAACAGAAGAGAAAATAGGTAAATGGGAGCTACTTAGAATCATGCACTTTTTTTCATCCAAAGACTTTATCAAAAGAGTTAAAAGACCACCTACAGAATGGCAAAAAGTATTTGGCAACTACATGTCAGACCAACATCTGATCTCTGCAGTCCACACAGTACTGAAAAATATCAACAAGAAAAAGTTAAAAAACCCAATTAAGCTATGGGCAAAGGAGATGGACAGACATTTCACTAAAGAAGACATCCAAGCAGCCAAGAGATACACACGGAAATGCTCACAACTATTAGCTATCAAAGAAATCCAAATCAAAACTACAATGGAATATCATCTCATCCCAACAATGTTGTCATGATCCAAAAAACACAAAACAACAAATGCTGGAGAGGCTTTGGAGAGATCAGAACTCTCCTACACTGCTGCTGGGATTGCAAATTGGTACAGCCTCTTTGGAAAACAATCTGGTTTTTCCTTAGAAAGCTGGAAATAGATATACCATTTGATCCAGTAATCCGACCGCTTGGAATTTCCTCCAGAAACCAAGGCTGTCACATGGATGGAGACATGCACACAAATGTTTATTGCAGCACAGTCCACAATAGTAAAAAGATGGAATCAACCTAGATGCCGATCAACAGATGAATGGATAAACAGACTATGATACATATACTCTGATACAATATGCAATGATTAAAAAAAATGATTTTAGGAACATCTCACAACCTAGTTTCAACTGGAAAACAACAAGCTTAGTGAAATCGGTCAGCGGCAAAATGACAAATATTGTAGGAGACCCCTGCAACATGGACTTAAAAATAGACTCATGTAGAAGAAAAGATTCTTTAATGGCTACAAGAGCAGGGAAGGGAGGCGAGGGTTGGTCATTGATGAGATAGTTGATAGAAACTTGGTTGGGTGAAAGCGGTAACAGCATTCAGTAGAAAGTGAATCAACTTAAGAGGACTTCACCATAAACTGAAAGCTCTTCTAATCTCAACCCAATATTGCAGGGATAGAGTAGCAGGGGCAGGGCCTGGGGACCATGTTCTTGAGAGACATCAACATCAATCAACTTAAGCTTATTGCTAAGAGAATCTTCTGCACCCCATATTGGTGAGCGGCATCTAGAATCTTAAAAGCTAGCAAACTGCCATCTGAGGTACCCCAAATGGTCCCAACTCAGCCAGAACAGAGGATCACTGAGAAGAACAAAGACATGAGAAAAGAAACAAGCCAAGGAGACAGAAGGACCCATGTGAATGGGAGACTGTATAAACATGTGACCAGAAGAACCAGATGGTGCCCAGCCACCACCAAAGACAGCCGTGAGGGGGCACACAATGTTAAGTCCCATTTGCAATACGGGAAAAATAGGGGCACACCTCAAGAACTCCACTAAAAGACTGTAACCGATGGTTCCGTAGCCTGGGGATTCCCCTGGGAGGATGACCCCTAGACCTGCTGCTGCCCCTCACCAGGAAACTTCACTGAGGTTAACTCTTCAGACAGGAATGGACTGGACTCAGGGGCACAGTGTGGCCATACGATGTGTGTAGTTTATGGTTCTATGCATCTAAGTAGTACTAGCCTCTTAGTAGAAGGGAAAGGAGAGGGTAGAGTAGGGGGGACAGGAGATTGTTAAGAAGATATGACATGTGTACAACAGAAAGGAGTGTGCTGTCACCAGTCAAGGAGAGCAGAAGGAACTGCAGGTAGGCAGGCATGCAAATTTAATTTGGATTGTACACTTTCACTTAATCACAATAAAAAAAAGAAAGAAAGAAACACACTGCTCTAAAGGCAGGTGCTTCAGCAGAGACTTTGGAAGGTCCTCTGAAACTGGAGACATATTTTTAGCTACAGGATGTGTTTTCACTTCTTCAGAAGACTATCTCTTATTTTCCAAACACTTTGGACAATACTGTTGTTTGAGAGCCGTCACTGGTTCCCTCGGGCTACTTAGCTTCTCTGCCTGATCCAGGAAAACGTTAGTGGAGGATGAAAAAGTACTGGTTTTCAAGACAAGACACTGTGACCAAAAAATAAATAAACAAAAACTAAAACAACAGCAAAAAAGATTGTACAACTGTGTACTGTTAACAGTACTGAGAAAGCGTTGTTTTGTTGATCCTGATGTTTTTTCTGGCCTTGGATGTTTATAAAGTTGCTAATAACTATCATAGACAAAAATGACAAAACGTATTAATGTAGCTCAAAAACAAAAATCTAATACCCTTAAGTATACTTTATAGCAATTATATACATATGTCGTAATATTTATTTTAGTGTACATACATGTAATATTTCTAAAGCAGACATGAAATACAATATAGTCAGAAAAGAGACTTTATTTGAAGTTTGGGAAATCAAGACCCAAGGTTTAGAAGCAGGTACTCCACTTTCTAGCAGCATGAATTTGAGCAAATTACTAATGATCTCTAAGTCTTAACTTCCTCATTAGCAAAATGGAAAAGGGACATCTGCTTTAGTAATCTGCAAAGAATGTATGAGGTGCCAATGAGATCACAATGCAGGAAAGCTTCCCCCCCCATTATAATAATTTGTGTAAGTACTCTTTGTTTTTACAATCCATAGAAAACTTATTTGATTGGTCTTCTTAGAATGCTATTCTTAGAAATCAAAGGAATTAACCCTCATTGCTTAGAGTTCTCTGAAAAAAGTACTGCATAGCTTGTTACAATATTCAAGTATGATTAGGATAATGGGGAACACTGGTTATTCTGTCTCCCTGGACTATCAATTTACCTGCTGTTTCTTGTTTTATCTGTTGTAAGGCAAAAAAATGTTCATTTACACTGAATTTTGACAAACATAATTTTGAGCTATACAGGTAAGAATATTATTTACCACATCAAATAAAGTAGTCCGTGATGTTTTTTCTTATGAATGGATCTTGTGCCACAGGTTCAGCTTATAGATTCTTCCTGTGTGAGATCAGCGGTGGAACTGAGAACTCCACCAGCAGGAAGCTTGCCAATCCTCGTGCCTTGCCGAGAATATTAAACCTACCATAAAGTTTGTTTAAATTTCTCTGCTCTGTCTTCTCAAACAGTCTTAAATACAAAACAAGTCAAACCCTTTAAGGGGAAAAAAAGTTAACTTACTTATCTGTTAATCTCCTTGTAAATCTTTTAAGGGTGATTAATGTGATTATTTAAACCCAGGTGCCCAAAAGAGATTTCTACCAGTTTCATGAGGTAGGTAGTTATTCTACATTTTATGGATGGTCTCTTTTGTCTCTGTTATTCTGCATGGTTTGGGGATGCTCTGAACAGTCCTCTGCAACTGAGTCCCTGTCACAGGCCTGTATTTCCTGTTCTTGTACATTTCCTCTCAGGGGCCCCAAGTTAGTAAGTAAATTCCAAGTCACTTGGTGGATATTTCAGTGCAGTATACCTTCCTTCTACTTTCTTCTCTCATCTGAAGTTTCTCTTTGGGGGGATTAAACATATAATTATTAAAACATTTTCTGTCTCTTTAGCCATATTGCCACTAAACAGACTTTTTCATCACAGTGACAGGTGTTTTTAAAGTGGCCCTAGGAGTCCAGAACTCATCTCTGGGCCTGGGGTTTCAGTTTAAGACACTGTGTCATTTAATCAGCATAGTCTTTTACCATCAAAGCTTATATTATTCTCAACTCTGGCTTTCCTTTCATGTCTCCAGATTTATAGGGAAATCATTCAGTCCTACTCTCTGTCTGTATGGCCCACATCTTCCTTTAAAAGACAATAAGATTGTCATTCCCTAGAAGGCTCTTTCTTAGTGGTTCCTTAAGTATCACTTGAGAACTTGTCAGAGACAGGATTCTTTCTTCACCTCACATTTGCTAAATCAGAAACTTTGGGTTGGATTGGGTTGGGGGTGTCTTAGTCATCTAGTGCTACTATAACAGAAATATTACAAGTGGATGGCTTCAACAAAGAGAAATGTCCTTCTTTACAATTTAGTAGGCTACAAGTTGGAATTCAGGGTGCCAGCTCCTGGGGAAGGTTTTTCTCTCTGTCAGCTCTGTAGGAAGGTCCTTGTGATGCATCAGTCTTCCAGTGGTCTGGGAGCATCTCAGCACAGGAATCTCAGGTCATAAGGATGTGCTCCGCTCCCAGCACAGCTTTCTTGGTGGCATGAGGTTTCCACTCTCTGCTTTGCTTCCCTTTCCTTTGATCTCTTGTAGGATAAAAGGTAGTACAAACCATACCCCAGGAAAACTCCCTTTACATTGGATCAGGTAGATGATCTGAGTATGAGTGTTACAACCCCATCCTAACCCTCTTTAACATAATCCGATTAACTACAGGCAAAGATTAGGATTTACAACATAGGAAAATCATAAACTGGAGGACAACCACACAGTATTGGGAATCATGGCCCAGCCAAATTCCTACACACATTTTTGGGGGAACATAATTCAATTCATGACAGCGATGTGATATTTGAGCAAGCTCTTTGGGAATGCTGGTTAGAGAGTTGCCGGGTTAAAATATTAGTTGGGTCTGAGAAGACATACAAAAGTTTTCAGTAACCCATCAAATTTGAGCAATTTGAGGAGAGTTCAATAAATGATCCCTGAAACCCTAGTGGTATAGTGGTTAAGTGCTATGGCTGCCAACCAAAAGGGCAGCAGTTCAAACCTGCCAGGCACTCCTTGGAAACTATGGAGTAATTCTGCTCTGTTCCGTAGGGTCTCTATGAGTTGGAATCAGCTGGATGGCACTGGGTTGGTTTACAAAGCTGTGAACAGGGTGGAGAGAAAGAAACCACAGATGTTAGAGAAAGACCATGGGGCAGCTAACAGGCAACAGTAGTAGAGGATAGGCACACAAGGAGTGCTGCCAGACCTCACCACTGGAGAGAAACATGGCCTCAGTCTCCTCCAATCTTCCAGCTATCACCACTGGCTAAGTTCCACCAGAAGCTAGAGAGCTTCCCTAGGAGTCATGAAGTTTCAGGGCAAGTTGCTGGGTAGAGCAGAGCCAACCTGGCCTCAGGATGGGAACAGAAATTACTGATATGGTGAAGGAAGGAAGTGTATTCCTTACCAGCAATGAAGAGCAAGAAACCCAATGAAATAAGCATATATATATAGCTTACATGGAAACCTTGGTGGTATAGCAGTTAAGCGCTACATCTGCTAACCATGAGATTGATGTTTAGAATCTGTCAGGCACTCCTTGGAAACCCTGTGGAACAGTTCTATTCTGCCCTGTAGGGTTGTTATGAATTGGAGTCCACTTGACAGCAGTAAGTTTGGGTTGGTAGCTTATCTAATACAAAGCAGATATGATATGCACTGTAATTAGGGTGGTCAACCATCACAATTTGCCTGAAAATGAGGGCTTCCAGAGCAAAAATCAGAAGAGTCCCAGACAACCCAGATGGATTGTTTTCTAACTATAATGCAATGAAAACATTTTAGAAGCACAAGTGAAAGACATTCGTTTCAGTTATATAGTTAGATAAACTTGTCTGCAAGACAAGTGTTTTAGTCAGCTAGGCTGCTCTAACAGAAATACCACAGAGTGGATGGCTTTAACAAAGAAAGATTTATTCTTTTTCCTTTTTACCTGAAAGCATTAAGGGTGGGACAAGCCACACTCCGGGGAAACTCCCCCTACAGCAGGACAGGGAAGTAATCCTATGCAGAATTCGTAGCCCCACCCTAATCTTTTAACACACAGTTAGCAAAGCCACACAATGGAGGACATTTCCAAGATACTGGGAACCATATCCCAGCCACGGGGCTGCACACATTTTTGGGGGGACACAATTCCAACCATGACATCCCACCCTTTGACAACCCAAAAATCACAACAGAATTGGTACCAGCTGCTCTAACAACAAGCATATTGGGTGAGAGAGAACAAGGTTGAAAATAACTGTCTTAGTGATCTAGTGCTGCTATAAGAAAAATATCACAAGTGGATGGCTTTAACAAATACAAATCCCTCACAGTGTGGGAGACTAGAAGTCTGAATTCAGGGTGCCAGCTCCATGGGAAGGTTTTCTCTCTGTCAGCTCTGAGGAAAAATCCTTGTTATCAATCTTCCTCTAATCTAGGAGGATCTAAGCACAGGGACACCTGATCCAAAGGATATCTTCCCCTCTTGGGTCTTCATTTTTAGTGGCAGAAGGTCCTCCTGACTCTATGCTTGCTTCTCTCTTGTATTTCAAAAGAGATTGACTCAAGATTAACATCATAGAAGTACAATTAACAACACATAAGAAAATCACATCAGATGATAAAATGGTGAACAACCCACTCAGTACTGAGAATCATGGCCTAGTCAAGTTGGCACAAACTTTGGGGGGATGTATTTCAGTGCATAACAGTGATTGAAGTTCTAGTCTGGAGTTTCTCAAATAGGTCATCTCTAGGTAAAGGGGGAAATCCTGGTGGTGGTGTGGCTAAGTACTACAACTGCTAACTAATAGACTGGCAGTTCAAATCTGTCATATGCTACTTGGAAACTCTATAGAGCTGTTTTGCTGTCTTCTATAGGATCACTGTGAGTCAGAATCAACTCAATGGCATTGGGTTTTTGGTGTTTTTAGTGTTTTTAAGGTAACAGGAAACAAGATATAGCAGCTAATGCTGCAAGTAGCTTCCAGCACAGGTATTCACCAGTGTGCCTATAGTAGCAACGATAACAACAATAATTGTTACGTGTTGGACACTCCCACAGGTCTCAAATACTAAGCTTGTTGTTTTATAACCAATATTCCACTGGCACCAAAAGCAATTAACAATATTATTTGTATGTTTCAGCAATAAAATCTCCTTGCGTATTTTTCACTGCATAACAAACTGTTTATTTCTTAATTTGTGTTTTAAACTAATAGCAAAGGCTTTTCCGATGGCAATATCACAAGTAACTAAGCACATAGCATGAGTGAAAACAGGACATTTTAACACTAAAAGGACAAAAAATATTTTCTGTTTATTTTTAGTTAAGTTGAGTTAATTATGAGATACATCAGTAGCAAGTATCTTGAAAAGTTGTATTTCAAGTATTATAGAGAAAAATAAAGCAAAATTTGACAATTATTAACTTTTGCTTTTTAAAATATAAAGTCACTATGTTATGATATAAAAACACGTTTTAAAAATCACCAAAGCAAAGCTCAGATGCTGGCTCATGACAAACACTGAGTAATGTTTTTTGTCTGTTTGTCTGTTTTTTCTTATTTTGCCTTGTAACATTTTGGTGGCAGAAGAAGGATATATTCTAGTATCAGGTTTCCTGATTTACACATTGCTACACCTGAGTGTTGGTAGGTATGTTCTGAAGCAGGTTAATGGTGAATACAGAACAGGCCAACAAAGAATGATATACAGCAGTCATACTAGAGACCTCAATCATGTGGGGCACCAAGTAAGACAAGTGTTCTCCTCACCTCTCCCCTTGCGTGGACACAGATCCTTGGACTAGAATCAAAGAACACTGTTAAAGCTAGCAACAAGAATGAGTTTTCTCTCACTTCTTCTTCAGTTCTCAGACCTTTGTTTTATTTTACTAATTTGGATTTTGAGGGATTTCTTCCCTAAAAACATGTTAGCATGAATTTTACTTAACTAGATAAAAACAAAACAAACAAACAAAAAAAAAACATGCTACATGCTGTTACTGTGAAAACGTTACCATAATTCACGGCTTAAGGCCACCTGCTGCAAGGAGCCAGTTTTTGATATGAAGGTAAGATGAGTAAAAAACGCTTTATTGTATATCGATATATAAGGAAAGAAGAGGGGGGAATTAAATATACCAAAAGCCTGCTCCCTGAACAAAGAGCAGTGAGAAGTTTTATACTATGTAGGAATAGAAGAAGTTGTACATACTCTTTAAATTTCTGGCAAATAGTATGAATGTTAAAAAGGGGCCAGGTTCAGACTTGGCACAGAAATGGGAGACAGACTTCTCACTCCCAAATTGGGTCTAGCTACAGCCAGCCCATTGACATGTATCCAGTGGTATTTGGTTCCTTGACACAAGCTTCTTGGCTCCTATGGGATTGAGTCAAGCTTCTTGACTCATTATGGGATTGTTTTAGTCATCTAGTGCTGTTCTAACAGAAATACCACACAGTAGATGACTTTAACAAAGGGAAGTATTCTTACACAGCCTGGTAGACTACAAGTCTGAATTCAGAGTGTCCACTCCAGAGGAAGGCTTTCATGCTGTTGGCTCTGGAGAAAAGTTCTTGCATTGCATCAGTCTTTGCTAGGGCAGAATCTTTGCACAGGAATCTCAGGTCGAAAGGGTGTGCCCTACTGCTGGTGCTGCTTTCTTGATAGTATAAATTTCCAATTTCTGCTTGCTTCCCTTTCCGTTTATCTCTTGTAATTTAAAAGGATAAAGGGTAGGTTGGAGTCAAGTTGGCAGACTAAACACAGATCTCCTTAATTCCCTCTGAAAACTAAGGCCTGGACTGATAATTCCACAGAGACTTCTGGACAACCAGTGAGCACTAGGACACTGCACAGGGCTGTCAATTTGGACTACATGCCACTGAACGGAAATTTCTTCTCTTTTGTGGACCTGCACCCTTATTGAATAGCCAGCTCTCACAGACTGAAGGTAACAGGAATTTTTAACTTTTTGTCCTCTGTCTTAGCCAGCAGGCTGGACTTGGGCTTAAATGGCAGCAAATCTTAGCTGCACTGCTAATGTTATAAGCAGGCAGAATAGTCACATTTTGAGAGTCCAGCTCTGGACTCTGACCACCTCAGCCCCTCCACCTTTTCTTTCCAAACCTCTGCCACTGATTTGGTTATCTCACAACAGGCTACAGAGCTTGTGCAGTGTGCCATCTTGTTACAACTGGGAGGCAGAGTTACCCAAACAGAAGCCTCAGCAGGAGCTAATTCCAGGCTGGGAGATACTGCCATCCCGGGGAGCACTTTCCCAGCAGAAGAGCTGTGTTTAGCACACTATAGCCTTATGGGTGGGTGCAGCAGCAGATAACAGCAGGGCAGTAGCTTGTCCATACTTTGAACTAGATTACAGTGTCTGGGGATGGATATAGAGGTGCCTCCGTCACCAGTGACTGATTTTGGAAGTCGTCAGATAGCTTTTACCTTTTGAAATAAGACTATCAAGAGAAATAACTGTGGGCAGCCTGACAGCATCTCTTCCAGCCTTTACTGACCCACAACATAGGGTCAGCTGATGGCCCCCCAGGGACTCCGTAAGTAGGACCAGGTCTTTGCCAGCCAGGAGGTGGAGCCTGCTACCCCAGAGTCCACTGGGCCCAGTCAGTGGAGTATATAAAGGTGACTGGTGATTACCTTCCTTCTCAGACTATGATGCAGATCCTACTAAGGCAATAGCAGAGTAACTAAAGAACCTTTATATGCTCAAAAAGCAACAAACTTTGGACAGACGCACAAAGAAAAATCCACTCATGGCTCCAGAAAGCTCCCAAAAGAACAAACCAAAGAACTTCCCAGATGAAGAAGACTTTCTAAAACTATTGGAGGTTGAGTACAAAAGGAGTTTATGTAGAGTTCTCCTAGACATTTTACAAAGTGCAACAGACCAAAATGCAAGCTGTTCAAATTGATGGAACACAAGTATTCTGAAATCCAACAGATCAATAACAAAATTAAAGATTTAGAAAATTCAGTTCAAAGCTGAGAAAACAGAATTGAACAAATGGAAAATAAACTTTCTGATTTGGAAGACACTGGCATTTATGAGGAGAGTCAGAAAAAAAGAAACAAGAAAAATGAAGAAGCATTAAGAAGCCTGTAGGACTCTATCAAGAGAAACAATCTACGATTAATTGGAGGTCCTGAACAGGGAGAGACACCTGAAAACACAGAGAATATTGTTGTTGTATTGCTGAAGGAAAACTTCCCTGAAATTATGAAAGAAGAGAACATAGATATCCAAGATGCGTATTGAATGCCACACAATATAGACCCCAAAAGAAAGATGCCAAGACATACTATAATCAAGCTCAGAAAAATGAAACAAGTAGAAACTCGTAAACGCAGTGAGAGTCAAAGCAAAGCTAGCATTCAGAAGGAAACCTTTCAGGCTTTCCTCTGACTGCTCAGCAGAAACGATGCTGCAGTGAAGGTAGTAGGATGACACATTCAAAGCCTTGAAGGAGAAAAACTTCCAACCAAGAATTATATATTCTGCAAAACTGTCTTTCAAATATGAAAATGAAACTAAGATATTTGCAGATAAACAGAAACTCGGAGACTTTGTGAAAACCAAACCAAAGCTACAAGAAATACTGAAAGAATCTCTTGGCTTAGAAGAACAAAACCATTGATTTTATATTTCAGGAGGCAATACAGGACACATCATCCAGAAACCTACTCAGTTAGGGAAGGCACAAAACTCAATCAAAGGTATAATATTAAAAGAAGTGATCCAGTGATCATATCATGAAAACCATGATGCCATCATATTAAAAAGAAGAATATGCTACAGTAGTTACAGTCCTTCCAGATGGAAAGGAAGTTAATAAGATATGTAGAAGTTAAAAACTGGTTTAAACATAGATTATTAAGGGGGGTTATGGGAGTAGCCACAAAGCACAATAGGCAGCATATCAAATCAAGAATCATAATACAGGAGTCTCCAGAAACACAAAACCAACACTGAAAAGGGTAAAAGGATAAAGGGTAGTGCAAACCACACTCCAGGAAGATTCCCTTTACAATGAAGCAGGGAGGTGACGTTATGAAAGGATTTATAGCCCCACCCTAATTCTCTTTAACATACAGCATAGGAAGATCAAAAAATGGAGGGCAGTCATAAAATACTGGGAATATTGGCCCAGTCAAAAGGCTACCCACATTTTGGGGGGGATATAATTCAATACACAATATTCCACCCTTTGGCCCCCCAGAATCACATCTTTGAAACCTATAACACATTCAACACATTGTAGCAAGTCAGCAAAAACATGTCCATCCCATATGATAGAAGTCTTAAGTCAGTTCCAAATTCAAAATACAAGAGTTGTGTATATTTGTGAAACCTAGAGTACAAGCTATCTGTTTCCAAAGGTACAATGGCAGAGCAGACATAACTTAGGCATTTCCATTACAAATGGAGAAGAAGGGCAAAACATGCAACAAACAAGTCAGCAAAACACATTACATTAGACCTCAAAGCTTTGAAAATTTTCAGTTCTCTGAAACATTTTACACAATAGCTTTGACTTCCAGACTCTAGGTATTGTCCATACTCTTTGGATTCTGAGTGGACACCCCTGGCCCTGTGCTACAACTCTGCTTTCTAGGCCCACTGTGACAGCAACTCTGCCCCCTTAGCTTTAGGTGCACCCTAAGCCCAACTAAGTGGCAATTCCACCCTTACAAAAGGAGGAAGCTGTGGCTCCACCCTTTCAAACCCGTGAGGTCATGGCCATAACTTTTGAAACTGAAGCAGCTCAGCTTCTCATGCTCTCTGTCTCTTCAGCTTCTGTTTCTGATGGTCTCATGACCCAGACCTCAGGCCTGCATCTGCCCTGCTGAGGAGAGAGAGCCCACTCTCCCAGGAAGCCTCCCGTGCACAGGCACTCAGCTTTCTTGCTGAGTGGGTCAGCAAGTCTAGTTCCACTGATTCAAGTGGCTGGAGGCACACTGCCAGGAAACCTCTGTGCACAGACACTCAGCTCTCTCTCTCTGTGGATCAGCTCCAGTTCTGCCTCTGATTCTACTGCTGCCACTGCTGCTGGTCCTCTGATGTTGTTTCTCACCATCTGTGCCTTTTTCAGAGCTAACTTTTCTCCTTGGTTTCTTCTGAGTCTTACATCAATTCAGTTTCAAAATCACTTTCGTATTTTAGGTATTTTTTAGAGGAGCATCCCACTCCCTTGGTACCAAATTCTGTTTTAGTCTTCTAGTGTTGGGTGGTAGCAATTCTGTTTGAGTCATCTAGTGCTGGTCTAACAGAGACACCACAAAGTATATGGCTTTAACAAAGGTAAGTTTATTCTTACACAGCAATAGAGTCATTTGGCTAGTGTCTCCCACATTTCTTGTTGGCGTGGTTCTGGGCAGCTGAGCTAAAAGTTATCTACTAATAGGGAGATGAGAGGGGAGTGGGATGATGATTCTGAGTCTGTTTTCCTTTCATGTGTTCATAGTGCTTGTCTCTTGTGAGTATAGACTGTTGCCTGCTATAATGAATTCAGCTCAGTATTATTTGTTGTCTACTATCTAAATGGACATTAATCTCCAGTAGAAAGTTTTAACAGAAAGGAGAAACTAAGCAACAGAATTATACTTAGAGTCAAGAATAAGCTTCGAAGGAAAGAAAATGGTGTAGATTATGTTATGTCATGTTAGTATATTGCTAGAGCCTCTTACAAAAATTTTTAATGCCACAAAAGGAAAATATAAGTATTTTGAAAGTACATTTTACAGGAATATCATGGATTGCACTACACATAATAGTGACTGGATAGGATTAAGAAGACAAGAGGGATCTCTTTAGAAGAAAAAGAAAGCATGGCTAACTGGGTCTGAGGGAGCCAAGGGCTCAGTGCTGGTGAAGCACTAGACAAGGAAATAATGCAGGCACTGGGACCTGGGGACAGATTGGTGCCTGGCTTTGGGCTCACAACTTGGTTTGGTTCTCAGGTTGCAACCCATCAGAAATGGAAGATTTTAAACAATTCATAGCTCTAGGAGCCCGTCTTAGTCATCTAGTGCTGCTGTAACAGAAATACAAATGGACAGCTTCAACAGAGAAATTAACTTCCTCGCAGTCTAGTAGGCTAGAAATCCAGATTCAAGGTATCAGCTCCCAGGGAAGACTTTGTGTCTTTATCAGCTCTGGAGGAAAGTCTTTCTCATCAATCTTCCCTTAGACTAAGAGCTCCTTCTTGCAGGTACCCTGGACCCGAAGAATATTTTCCACTCTTGGTACTGTATTCTTGGTGGCACGAGGTCCTCCTCTGTGCTCACTTCCCTTTCCTTTTTCTCTTGAGACATAAAAGGTGGTGCAGGGCACACCCCAGGGAAACTTCCTTTCAACTGGACCAGGGTGTTACAATCCCACCCTAATCCTTTTTAATATTTATTTTAAACAATCACAAAATCAAGGAATACCACACAATACTGGAAATCATGGCCCAGCCAAACGGACACGTACTTTTACTGTTGTTATTATTGGGCACCATCGAGTCAATTCCAACTCACAGCAACCCTATGCACAACAGAATGAAACATTGCCCAGTTGTGCACCATGCCCACATCATTTTTATGCTTAAACCCATTGTTGCAGCCACTGTGCCAACCCATCTCCTTGATGGTCTTCCTCTTTTTTGCCTATCCTGTACTTTACCAAGTATGGTATCCTTCTCCAGAGATTGACTCCTCCTGATATCTCCAAAGTATGCAAGGTGCAGTCTTGACATCCTTGCTTCCAAGAAGCATTCTGGTTGTACTTCTGCCAGAAGAGATCTGTTCTTTTGGCAGTCCATGGTATGTCAAGTATTAGTCTCCAGCACCACAGTTCTTCTCTCTTCCTTATGCATTGTCCAGCTTTCACAAGCATGTGATGCAATCAAAAGTACCATGGCTTGGGTCCAGTGCACCTTAGTTTTCAAAGTGACATCTTTACTTTTCAATACTTTAAAGAGTTCTTTTGCAGCAGATTTTCCCAAGGTAATGCATCTTTTGATTTCTTGACTGCTACTTCCACAGGTGTTGATTGTGGATCCACATAAAATGAAATCCTTGGCAACCTCAATCCTTTCTCCATTTATGGCGATGTTGCTTGCTGGGCCAGTTGTGAGGAGTTTTGCTTTCTTGATGTTGAAGTGTAATCCATTTTGAAGACTGTGATCTTTGATCTTCAGCAGTACACAAATCTTTACTTTCAGCAAGCAAGTTTGTGTCATCTGCATAACACAGGTTGGTAATGAGTCTTCCTCCAACCCTGATTCCTCATTCTTCTTCATATGGTCCAACTTCTCAGATTATTTACTCAGCATACAGATTGAATAGGAATGGTGAAAGGATACAACTCAGATGCACACCTTTCCGGACTTTAAACCATGCAATGTACCCTAGTTCTGTTCCAGCTACTGCCTCTTGATCCATGTACAGATTCCTCATCAACACAATTAAGTATTCTAGAATTCCCATTCTCCAAAACATTATCTGTAATTTGTTGTGATCCACATACTCAAATACTTTTTGCGTAGTCAGTAAAATACAGGAAACATCTTTCTAGTATTCTCTGTTTTCAGCCAAAATCTATCTGACATTAACAATGATATCTTTGTTTGCATGTGCTCTCCTGAATCTGGCTTTTGAATTTACGGAAGTTTCCTGTCAACATATGCTGTTGCAGTTATTTTTGAATGATCTTTACCCAAATTTTACTTACATGTGATATTAATGATGTTGTTTGGTAATTTCTGCATTCAGTTGTGTATATTGTGCATTATGTATATTCTTGAGAATATACATAAATATAGATCTCTTCAAGTTGTTTGGTCAGGTAGTTGTCTTTCAAGCTTCTTGGCATAAATGAGCAAGCACTTCTGGAATTGCACTCACTTGTTAAAACATCTCAACTGGTATTCCACTGATGCCAGGGGCCTTGTTTTTCACCAGTGTCTCCAATACAACTTCTACCTTCACTACCATTGGTTCCTGATCATACGCTACCTTTTGATATGGTTGAATGTCAACCGGTTCTTTCTGGCATAATGACTCTATGTATTGCTTCTATCTTCTTTTGATGCTTCTTGAGTAGCCATTTGGCTAGGCCATGATTCCTGGTATTGTGTGATATTCCTGTATGTTGCAAATCCTGCCTCTATGATGTTAATAAGGGAGGATGGGTGGCAGTTGTGGTGGGGGGTGGGGGGCAGGACTCAGTGTGTAAGATTGGATTGTTCCCTGAAGTGATATTTTAGAACATAAAGGAAAGGGAAGCAAGCAGTGAGTTGAGGATCTTACACATCAGGAAAGAAGCAGAGCTGGGAGTACAGTACCTCCTTTGGAAAGGACTTGAGATCTCTGTGCCTCAGAAGCTACCAGTCCAGGGGAAGGTTGAAGACAAGAACCTTCTCTCTAGCACCAACAGAGAAAGCCTTCCTCTGGATCTGATGCCCTGAATTTGGACACTTAGCCTAGTGGACTATGACAGAATAAAATTTCTCTTTTTAAAGCCATCCGCTGTGGTAAACACTGGAAAGCTGAAAAATAACCAAAAACATGCATTAATTTTTTAAATTAAAACCATTGTTATCTTCTCTACCTTGATCTAAACAATAGAAAAAAAAACCCATTTGTCAGTTAATACATTTACCTGTTGTTGCTATTAAGTATCATAAAGTTAGTCCTGACTCATCATGACCCTATATACAACAGAACAAAACACAGCACAGACCTGGGTCATCCCCACAATTATGCTTGAGCCCACTGTTGCAGTCACTGTGTCACTTCATCTTATTAAGGACCTTATTTTTCACTGACCCTCTAGTTTACCAAGCATGATATCTGTCTCAGCCTGGGTTCTCCAGAGAAGCAAAACCGGTAAGACATAGAAATATACGTGAGAGAGAGACTTATATCTAGGAAATGGCTCATGTCTTTGTAGAGACTAGAATGTCCCAAGTCCATGTAGCTATAAGAAGCCAAGATAGGTAAGTCAGAATCCCAAGGTCAGCAAGACCACAAGTAAGCTACTAGCTCAAATTCTAAGAACCACAGGTCAACAAACAGGAGCCAGCTGCAGAATCTAACATGAGCAAAAGCCCCAAGCCTTGCCATTCTGTCCTCTTAAATTTAGTGAAGGTCACATTCCTGTGGAGACTCCCTTTCAAATAATTAGCTATTTGCTGCATCATAGGTGTTTTAGTCAGCTAGGGCTGCTCTAACAGAAATCCCACAGAGTGGATGGCTTTAACAAAGAAAGATTTATTCTTACACAGTCTGGTAGGTTGCAAGTCCATATTCAGGGTGTCCACTCCACGGGAAGGCTTTCCCCTTGTCGGCTCTGGAGGAAAGTCCGGTATTGCATCAGTCTTTGTCCAGGGAGCCTCCTGACCCAAGAACCTCTGGTCTAAAGGACACGCTCTGCTCCCGGTGCTGCTTGCTTGATGGTAGAGAGGTTCTCAAATTGTCCTTTGTTTCTTTTTCTTTTTATTCCTTGCAAGCTAAAAGCATTAAGGGTGGGGCAAGCCATACTCCAGGGAAACTCCCCCCACAACAGGAATTTACAGCCCCACCCTAATCCTTTAACACACAGGTTAGCAAAACCACACAATGGAGGACAGTCCCAAGATACTGGGAACCATATCCCAGCCACGTGGCTGCACACATTTTGGGGGGACACAAAAGCTACTAGCTCAAATTCTAAGAACCACAGGTCAACAACAGGAGCCAGCTGCAGAATCTAACATGAGCAAAAGCCCCAAACCTTGCCATTCTGTCCTCTTAAATTTAGTGAAGGTCACATTCCTGTGAAGACTCCCTTTCAAATAATTAGCTATTTGCTGCATCATAAGGGTGATCACACATCTAATCTCAACAGGGAAATGATGAAAATATGTGACTGCCAAAACATTGAGAATAATGACACAGCCAAGATCACACACAGACTTAACTATCACAATATCTTTCTCCAGGGACTAATATCTCCTGATAGTATGTCCAAAATATGTGAGAAATGTAGTCTTGCTATCCCTGCTTCCAAGGAATATTCTGGTTGTACCTCTGTTAGAGTACTGAGGTTAGATAGCAGGGCAGGGAGAAACAAAAACTAACTCCAACATTTACACTCCAAGATAGTCAGAAAACACCTGGTAGCCAGCACAAAGGGGGCCAGCAGTTGCCCACCGAAAGAGAAGAAAGACATCACCCTCACCTTTCAAAGTGACATGATAGCCAGCCCATAAGTGATTTAAATCTTAAATGGCCAATCAACTAAAATAACTAAAAATTACTGAGGGAGGTAGAAAAATAAAAGCATGAAACCCCAGAGAAAGTGGAGAACCAAGCTCTCAGATCCTTTCCTTTCTCTGAGAGCTGCTCAGCTTATCTCAGTGAGTGTATTATCCTCCATTAAAACTTTTTTTACAATCCTGATTCTTTCTATGCATGTCTCTTTGTGTGAAATCCTTCACAGAAAGAATACAAGAACCAAGGGATGATTTTTAAGTAATATCTTCTCCAAGACAGATTTGTTTATTCTTTTGGCAATCCTTGGCACAGTCAACATAGTTCACTAACACCACAGTTCAAAAGCATCACTTATTCAGCCTTCCTTATTCATTGTCCAGCTTTCACATACATATAAGGCTATTGAAATCACCACAGCTCAGGTCAGCATAATTTGGTTTACAAGGTGATATCTTTGCTTTTCAACACTTTAAAGAGATGTGTTGCAACAAATCTGCCCAATGCAATGTTACCTTTGACTTGACTGCTGTCTACATGGTTGTTAACTGTAGATCCAAGTAAAATGAAATCCTTGATAACTTCAGTCTGTTTTCTGTTTATTGTGATGTTTCTTATTGGACCAGTTGTGAAGAGTTTTGTTTTCTTTATATTGTCATGTAATCCATGCTGAGGCTATTGTCTTGGATTTTCATCAGTAAGTGCTTCAACTGCGCTTAACTTTCAGCAAGCAAGGTTGTGTCATCTGCATAATACAGGTTGTCAGTGAGTCATCCTGCAATCATGATGCTCAATTCTTCTTCCTATAGTCCAGTTTCTCAGTTTACTTACTTAGCATATAGGTTAAATAAGTATGGTGAAATGATACAATGCTGATATACATCTTTCCTGACTTAAATCCATGTAGTATCCCCTTGTTTTGTTCAAACAACTGCCTCTTGATCTATATACACATTCCTTGTGAATGTAATTAAGTATTCTGGAATTCCCATACTTCACAATGTTGTCTGTAATTTGTTACAATCCACACAAATACATATATCTCATATTTACAAATCATAACTAAATATCTGTTGATTATGGAGAAAATAGATAAATGGTAGCTTTGAATTATACTATAATTACTCATTTTTACCTTATGAGGAGAGGAGTCATATGAGGACTGCTGATGAATTCATCCTAGAAAAACTGTTAACGTAATTCTTTGCTGAAGATCACCTTTGAAGTACACGCCTTGGGAAGCTGTGCCCTGATGTCCATGCCTAATACATCCTTCAAAGCAATTTTGGAACTCTTTTTCTGGAATAGCCATCAGAACTATCATCGTATTACCCTTGCTGTCCTGAATGTCATCCAGATGTCTTCCTTTCAATATTTCCTTTATCTTCAGTTAAAAAACAAAACAAACAAAAAAAAAACTAGGGGCCAAATCAGGCAAGTATGGAGGGGGTTCCAATAGTTATTTGTTTACTAGATAAAACACCCTCGCAGACACCTATACAACTATGTTCACTAACTTACCAACTTGCTACCTTGCCACCATGCACAAAAGCCATTCCAGAAAGTAATCCAAAATTTTTTTGAAGAGTTGACTAGGTGTTAGCATCAGTGCACAGCTTTCCAAGCGGAAGACTTCAAAGGTGACAGTAGTGATATTCAGCAGTGAGGAATGTAGCACTTAGAACAGTTAAGTCCTCATATGATACCTTTTGAGCTTTTTTCTTGTTCTTATAAGGGAAAGGGGATTTGGTTGCTTTTTGTTTCATGTTGTCTTAAAGAGAGCTGAACCCACTTATTCTCTAATGTATATATATAATACTTTTAATATACATGCTTTTTGTATGAAATTTCATCAATGATCAAAAATAATTTAGGAATTAAAAAGCCAATATTGTTATACCTTAGAGCAAAAGACTTCTGAAACTGACAATATTCTGAAGAAAAACAAGGAACAAAAGAAAACTGAACAGTATTTGGTAATAAAAACATTTTAAGAATTATTTTGTTATTTCTATATAGAGAATAAAACTCCACTTTCTCGGAAACAATACCTATAAACTAAGCTAAATGTTCTAGAATATCAATCAGATACTTAAAATTTGAACCAAAATGAATGAAGAGGCTGTGATCTGCAGTACATCAGAATGTGGACAGGACAGAGAATTTAACAGAAACAGCAGAGTTCAGAACGGTTTAACTTGTGAATGCTTCAGTACATAAAGAAGTAGGCAGGCCAAAACTTCCCTCTACAGATCCCATTCTACCTTTCAGAACAGCAGGAGACAATGACAAGTAAAAGTTTACAATAACATCATTTTGTTGTCTGTAACCCAGACCACATAGTTACAGGAACTGCAGAGCTAATGACCAAGCAAAGAGTACATAACGTGAAGGGCTTCACAGTGAGCCTCACACACTGCCAAATGCCTAAATCTGAGAGGGCACAGACTCCAAGAACAGAGTTTGGAAAAGAAAATTTCAGACAATATATACGTATTTTTTCTTTTTCTTTTTTTTATTATGGTTGAATGAAAATATACATTCCCATATAAATTTGCATGCCCACCTGTGTGCAGCTCCCACTGCTCTCCCTGCCCAGTGACAACACACTCTTCCTCTCTGCTCCATACATGTCTTATCCTCCCAACAATCTCCTATCCCCTCCTCTCCACCTACTCCCCTTCCTCCAGTAAGAGGGCAGCAGGATGACATCCTATAGATGCACAGAACCATAAAGTGCACACATAATATGGTCATTCTGTGTCACCAAGCCCAATCCATTCCTGTCTGAGAGTTGATCTCCATTATGATTTATGGACAAGGGCAGCATCAGGGCCAGGGGCCATGCTCCCAGGGGAACTCCAAGGCCTGTGGACCATCAACTGCAGTTTTATAACAAAGATCTCAAGGTGCACTCCTTTTTATTCTTATGTTGACAGTGAGACTCAACTTTGTGAGCTCCACCACTACTATCACTGTTGGTGGCATGGCACCATCTGGTTCTTCCGGTCACAAGTCAATGTAGTCACCCACTTACTTGGGTCTCTGTCTTCTGGGTTGTCTTTCCCCCATGTCGTTTTGGTCCTTGGTGATCATCCGTTCCTGCTAGGTTGGGACCATTTGCTGTACTCTCAGATGGCAGCTTGGCAGCTTTTAAGACCCCAGATGCCACTCACCAGTGTGGGGTGCAGAAGGCTCCCTTAGCAAAATGCTACGTGTGCCAATTGGCCTTGATTCCCCCTGACAGCATGATCGCCGGCCCCCTGACCCAGCTACACTGTCCTTGTAATATTGGATTAAGATAGGAGCAGTAATCATGTTGTGTTGAAGTCCAGTTAATACTGATCTTGTTTCTAATGTGTACTGTCCCAGATTTCACCCAACCAAATTTCTATCAACTATCTAACCTAAACCCTCCCCCCTTTTCCCTCCCTCCCTCCTGACCCTTGCAGCTGCCAAAGAGTCTTTTCTTCTACTCATGGTCTGTTTATAAGTTATCATAGGGGTCTCATATGATATTTGTCCTTTTGTTGCTCACTAATTTCATAACACACAATGTCCTCCAATTGAAGCCAGGTTATGAAATGTTTCCTAAAATCATTGTCATCCTTTATCATTGCATTCCATTCAGTATATATACCATAGTTCACCTATCCATTCCTCTGTTGTTGGGCATCTGGGTTGATTCCACCTTTTTGCTATTGTGGATTGTGCTGCAATAAACATTCTTCTACATGTGTTAGTTGGTGTGAATGGCCTTGATTCTGTAGGATATAATCCAAGCAGTGGAATTACTGGGTCAAATGGTATATTTAGATCCAGCCGTTGAAGGAAGTGCCAGATTGCTTTCCAAAGAGGTTGCACCATTTTGCAATCCCACCAACAGTCTGGGAGAGTTCCGATTTCTCCACAGCCTTTCCAGCATTTGCTGTTTTGTGTTTTTTGGATCATGGCCAGCCTTGTTGGGGTAAGGTGGTATCTCATTGTAGTTTTGATTTGAGTTTCTTTAATAGCTAATAATTGTGAGCATATCCACATGCGTTTTTTGGCTGCCTGGATCTCCTCTTTAGAGAAGTGTCTGTCCATCTCCTTTACCCATCACTTTATAAGATGATTTATCTTTTTCTTATTGATATTTTGTAGTAATTTGTAGA